>OZ012709.1:44153154-44753154 GCA_963942595.1 Cylloceria caligata | reverse complement strand
AAGCACCGTGGCTCGAATGGTCCTTCTTAGAAACAGATATCAGAATCGTAATGAATCAACTATGGGGCAGTACCTAACGACCAAGTAAACGAAAATCGTCTTCTCTGTGCTTTTGTCACGATAGATAGATTGAAAAAAAGTTAAATAGATGTGTTTATTTCCTGTGCTGAAGCAAGGCCTCTTAAGCGCATCGTGCACAACGAATCGAATACAATTCTCAAATTACAGATGTAAATACAAATAAGTTGTTATACAAAATTATTAAATAAGATTATTTTATCATCTAATGGAAATAATAGAAAGTATTTGTCCATGCGTATAATCAAGTATAATAGGATACGCATTACCGATACTGACTCGCTCAATTTGTTTGCGAGATGGATAACGATATTATCCAAGTATAGTAGCTGGCTATCCGACACGTAGGAATAACAAGATCAATGTCCGACACAAGATGCAACACCTGATGTACCTGGGCAGAATCAAAGCACCCAATACGCTGCAGTAAAATACTGTGGCTAGCCATGTAGCCACAGAGTCTCACAAAATTATGAATGATACGCTTGTTCCGGAAAGTACTACGAATGAACCAGACTGAGATCCACGATTGAGTGCTTGTTGTAGCTATCGATGATGGTAAGCAAACAAATCCATGGACAGCAGACAGCGGTAGTCCAGATGCGGCTATCAGACGCGACTAACATTCTCCCCGCGATAACAGTCGACATCTGCTGCAGCAGCATATCTGCAGAGTAAAACGTGGATCTCGTACTCTCCTAGGAGCCTCGTGAAATTGCAGATTTTAACTATTTGGAGCACGCGAAGCGTATTCGAAGGTCTGAAATTTCTACCAGGGATACACTGTTCGCACGACTGAGCACTCTCATCGTATTCACCTGTTACAACAGTGTGCTTGTAAGCTGAACCTTAAGCTAAGCAGGCGATATCGAAACGATGTCCACGCCGATATTAATTACATAAAGCTACATGGCCCTAACTCGAGTTATATATCGACAAGTGCCAATGATCATCGCCGTCATCTTGGCCGCATTCGGATACACGCCGCGAGAAGAAATTAATTGATAGATAACGCTGATGGTTACACTCAAACGGTCGATACAGATTATCATATCTGCTCAGTATACGTGTAGATGTGGAGATAATATGCGTAAAATCCATATTTACACTCCGCGATTACATCGTCAAAACCGTACAGGAAAATGGAGAAGAGCAATTGTCAGTAGACTGTTTAACTGCGATTAGCGAGATAATCCAACCAAGTTTCTCTAATTTCATCGCGATAAAACATCCCATCGAGCCTAGTCAAGTACTTTAGAAAAATCGAAGAAGACGATAATAGTCACAATTCTTTTGTCCATAGCCAAGTAAACGTCATTAACGAGGTGCAACAACATTGTCTCCGTGCGGGTGGTGCTTCCTGAACACCGACTGATAGGGATTCCAAAGCTCTCGCATATCTAGGAACTGTACTACCTACTAGGAGACAACCGCCTCGAGCACTTTCGAGAGACAGCGTGGTTCTAGTCGACGATTCGTGACATTAGATGAATACGTAACGATCTTAACGTGCCTGCGCGATAGCTCACCCATCTCAACGACATTTCTCTGGTTCTGCCATCATCCCTTTCGGCCTATGTTCTTGACGAGGCATAGCCCGGAGATTCCCGGTGGGTAAACGTATATCCCTGTTGGGCGTTCCTGTAAACGTAGTTTAGTCACGTATCTACATAGCGTGCGGCTCCGCACGGCCTTAGCCGTTGGAGTATAGCATTGCGCCTCGCTTTCTCTCATTCCTCATCTTCCCTTCCATTCTACTTCCCATCCTTCGCGGACTCATCTCCAGAAACGTTGGCCGCACACGTAAAAGACGACAAAAGCTCATGATGAACGTAACTGTCATCACCACACCGGACATGACATATTCCTGCCATTTAGAAAATATATTTGGGCAACGTAAAGGCAAGGAGTGCTTCTGAAAGGAGTTTGTTGCTATGTTGCCATTTCATTGTATGATTCACGGAAAATGAAAGACGAAGATCCTTCAACGGTTGCATTCCTTTCAACCTCTCCCTTCAGCCCTTCCTTTACGTTCTTGGGTAATGCAGGAAAGGTAGATGGAGTTCAGAACTCCCTTTCTCGAGTCCTGCAATTTCTCTCTCGTACTGTCCACCGTTCGTGTCATGCATATTAAAATGCATATAAAGTATGCCTACTCCCCGTTCACTTCGTTTTCTACTCTGTTCTGTTTTTCCAGATGAGCCTAAAATCATCGTGCTTGGTGCTCTAAGCGCAAGAGGAAAGAGTACGTCGGGTTCTGTAAAGAAGCTGAGCATAACATAAGCGAAATTGGTCGACATATTAAGAAGGAATGCAAAAGAATTTATATTTCTACGATTCACATTCTTTCGGATGTTGTTAGTAATCCTTTAAATCCACAGTGCGTGACATGTAGCGGAAGAGAGTTGGAGAATCTTGTAGAAAAAAAGTATGAGCCGCGCAATAATAAAAAAAAATTCGGAACATGATAAAAAAAATTGTGAAACGACTTTTCATTCGTTGAATATTCGTCTTGATCGTCAATCAGTTTGTCTTGTTGTTTTGGAATCTGATTGCACAAAAGTCGGAAGAAAGACGAGGGAGAAAAGGAATTTAATAATGGAAAATTCCGAAAACGTAAAGAAGAAGAAAAGAAGATACAAGAAATAGTTCTATAGGATGTTGGAGCATTGCAGAGGAATGAAGGTGAACAGACATGGGAATGGCTTCTGCGAACACCGGTGGCTGTAACTTTTGTAATTGAGTTTAGTCGTCTTGCTTGCTGCACTAGAGCATTCTCGATACCTCAGAATCTAACATCCTACCATGCTTGCTGTCTCCCTTCTATTTTCTGTGTTTCCTTCTGCCTTGTCTGTCGCTTTATCAGGCACCCCCCATCCCCTCCCTCCTGTCCATTGCCATTTTATCTTACACTGAACGCTCCGACCTGTGTCCCTACCGCCCACGAGCTACTCTTCGTCACACCGGACTTTTTCTCTCAGTCCTAACTACTTTTGCACCAAGAACACGAAGCAACGTTAAAAACACTCCTGGTTTTTACCCCTAGGGCGCACCTTCGTCCTTTCTCTTCTTCCAACCATCTCTTCTTATACTTCTAGATTTTGCTCGCTTAAGGGACGCTTTTGGCACTGTTGACCCGGCAACTAAAAATATCTCCTTTCCACATCCGGAAATACTTACTGAGATTTTCGAGGGAAATCGCAAGTGGAATTTCGTATCAAACAAACTAAGACAGGCAACGTTTCTCTTCAATTATACGATTGCACTCTGTTATCCGACGTAATAGTCTGTAGTACAAAGTTTTGTATTACGGTTTGACCCTAGGGCTACACAAACTTTCAGTTTTCGTTCATGACTGCTGGATGAATATTCCATGAATTATTTACGAAAATATATTCCTAGATTTTTGCATGGTATTATGCTATTCGACAAATTACAATCGTGTCAACTGAATGGATTCCAGATGAAGCCCGTTCGACCGTGTAAACTTGTATCCGAATATACAGAGCCCAATTGGCAATTATAAAATCTTTTGAAGAAGGAAAAATGTCTACAAAGAACAGACTACGTAACCAAATCTACTTATGTTTCTACTGCTTTGAGGTACCTTTGTACTAGCTGTCTTGTTATTCATGCTAAATATCTTAACCTTATGCTCATATATCTCAACATTCACGTGGGATCAAAATTATTTTCAATTCTTGAACCCAAGACTAGTCGCGTGGTTTTTTTTTCAAATAAACGGGTACGCGGTTTCATTTTAACATAAATGGGCGCGCGGTGTGTCTGTTATATCCCATTTCTAAATCGTTGTTAATTATAATGCTTTAAAAAAAAATCTGCATGGATATTGTTATGATATTGTAACTTAGATCAAATTTTCTTGTTACGATAATGTGATATTTATCATTCCCGAGATATCCTTCGGCGAAATTAGTAACTTAGGTAAAGCACGTGGGGTTGTCGTTACACCTGAGTCCCTTTTATCACGCTCGTGCAATGTGTATGCCAGTCCCGAATATTATCTAGTACAATCTCCTGGGTTTTGAGCTTTGATCTTCGCCTGCTGTCATGTCAAGAATATCTCACGCACCTGACATTGGGTTAAAAAAGTTGCAAATTTTGTTAAATAACTTCTGGCATGGTTAAAATTAAAAAAGATCGCATGTACCATGTACAATTTAAATGGCTGTAAAATGGTATTGGCATGACGCAAACACCTCCAAATATATTGTCAATGGACTATGCGAGTACACCAGTTACATGTACCCTGTATAGCTTGCCTGCTATGTACTCTACATATAAGTAGAGTGCTCTGTGGTAAGTAACAACCCCGAAGGATCATCACGGTTCGCTCGTGAGCTTCCCAAGCTCGCTCACGCCTTTCCGCACGAGGAAAAGGGTCTTACTTCCCGGAAAGATAGTCGGCTCTCTCAGAATCTCATAAATCGCGGTCCGAGAGCTTTGAACGGCGAAACGAGAGAGCGAAAAAGAACCAGTGAACGATGGAGAGTGGGATATCTAGCTACCTCTGGCCAGTCTTGGTTCTATAGAACCACGAAGAGTATCTGGATGAAAACTGGGCCTCACGTTAAAAAAAAACCCCAAGGCTTACGCGCCTGACGTACATTTTGATTTCAGTGTGAGCTCGATAATATTAATAGACTTATTTCTGCTTCACAAATTCACGACTCGAAGCTGTAAAAATGTAAAAATTGATGTAACGATATATCAATTGGAAATATGAGGCCAATTTAATCACAGGCTATTAAAAGTTAACGAAAGACCATGGAGAATTTTATGGTTGTTCGACGTCGTCGTAACATATACAAAGCTCAAAATATTAGAAGAATCTTGTTATGTAGAGTATCTATAAAACGAAATTTGCAGAGCTCTGGTTCTTCAGATCTCAGTTCTTTTACCTACACGCCGAGGGACGTAGAATTCTGGAAAGTCGCCCCCTTTTCTGATCTTTGAGATAAGATGTAGAGATAACTCGATGCCTGGTGATTCGTACGAGTCTCAAGGGTATCGGCGAGATCGCAAAATAGGAAAACACGGAAGGGTGTGAGGGACAAGTGAGACATTTGTATATCCTTTATAGGCTATAGGAATTTCCTAAACTCACGTATGGTTTAGCACTCTCGGTTGCAACGCCTTCGCCCCCTCTACGATGCTTTCCCACTTTCCCTGCTTGTGTGTGGAGGATTTGATAAAAATTCATAGCCGAGGATGAGGGACCCCGCGATATCGATATCGATGGCATTGGAATAAAACGACCTCTTAAAGTGTCAAATGTATTCACCCCTACGCGTTAAATAAAATAAAGAGTGGATCCAGATTGAGCTATAGATTTCGAAATGCTTATCTGATTTGTTATAAAAATACGATTAATGTCGATCCTGTAGCCAATGAAAAAAGGACACAGAAATCATTGAAGAGTAAAACTCGGAATTTATTGTAGGGCTATTGAAATATTGCAACGTTACGATGAAATGTGAAAACGATACAATGAAGCGGCGCTTGATTGTTCTATCAATAATCGCGACAATTTTGCAATTCCATCCCATTAAATTCTCATGAATCAGTGAATCCATGTTCAAACCCTCATAGATGAGAACAGAATATACGATCAACCCGGTAAAGTGGATTCTATTTGTCTATCCCCGCGAGAGATGCTCTTCAGATACTCGTACAATCAACGAATCCCCCAAAGATACTCATGCAACGACGAATCTTTTAATCTTCGTTTACAAAGCTCGCTCATATTGAAAATCCCTTCTTTCCCAAGTCTTTGCGAAGACAGACGCGAGCTTTTACGAAGAAAAATTGACACCTCAGCCCAACTTATCTTTTCGTAATCGACAGTCAACTTATTTTGGACAGCATTATGATTGTATTAAAAGTTGTATTAAGGCTAGCACACGAATAATTTCAATCTATCATCTCCTATTGCCATTTGAAATATAACAACTCGACTATTATTCGTTTTTTTTTCTACTTCAACACCACTAAACGACATAACATAAGAAATTTCCATCCATCATTTTACAAATTCAATATAAAAGTTATACTCAACAATTGAATTGTAAATCTTGCGTTACAATTGTTGTAATAATTGTCGATATACTTGATACCGATAAAAGTAGTAGATTTAGAATTAAGGAGAAACCTCTGCCAACTTAATTCCTCACGTAGCATTTTACGCTACATCGTTTTCCATTCGTATCGTTTAAAGTTACATTTAACAAAGGCGCATATTAAACGAGATGGCACTAGTAAGTCCAGAAGTTGTCTCCAGATGACGGTGGAGCTCAAGATCCCACCAACCCCCTCGCTAGTGTTCTATCTTGCTTTGTTGCTTCCATGCTGCTCTAACGCGCTCGTCCCCGTGCAACCGTAATTCCCAAGTCTACGCGCTGGCGGGTCCTCTCGAACTACCTGGCAAACTCTTGACGCGGTGAATCTTCCCCCAACTGCTCTGCTTGCCTCCAGAGCTCGGTACGGACTTAAAGTTTCAAGCTGACGTTATACATTCATCAGGAGCTGAACAGCGATTAGCCGTTGTCTCTCCACAATGTTGCTCCATCTCGGCCTATTCACCTTCTTAGTGCATGCAGTTAAGAGGATAGAGAATAAGAAGGGGTGAGCTGTTAATAACCTAATCAGGTAGACCACTTATGTACATAAGCCTTGGAAATTTTGGAACTTGGATCCTGATAGCAAGAATAAAAATTTTAAACAAATAGAAGATAACAAAAGAGTCCAATTGTCTCAACACAAACTATCGATATTGGACAACATTTAGCGATAAGAAGTGTTTTGGTATTTGAATTTTATTTAAAAAAATATTGTATATGTCTTTCTGTTGCGTGTTTACATGCTGTCATGAAGAAAACACAAGATACCTTGACAATATTGAAATAAGGTTACCCATTCAAGTGTTCATATTTAACGTGCTTCATATTCCTATGTAATCCACTTTATATAAACCAAACTTCTCTCTCTCTCTCTCTCTCTCTCTCTCTCTCTCTCTCTCTCTCTCTCTCTCTCTCTCTTCTCTCTGTATAAGAGTAAGATTCGTATGAAAGAGTGAGTGTACCTTGGATAAGTTCTTGGGTGAGTAAGTAACGAGAATGACTCTCCCGGTTTCAGAAGAAGGAGAGTAGGGGCGGTCACTCCTGGGGATGCGGGGTCAGTATCGATAACCTCTTCTCAATAGTACGCTACGCTATCCAAGCACTAGGACGCTGTATATATATCCCTATGCTTGAGCGTGATACTGCTGGTACTACACGAATACTTCTCTCGTGAGGAAAAGAAGAGTCTTAGATATACCGCTGCTTCCACGAACCACGTCCGGACATTTTCTTTCACGTTTATACTATCGCAGTCTAAGCTTTACGTTCTCTTCCTCCACTATAATATATGTAACTTATATATATGTCGTTTTAGGGGGACTAGAAGCACGAATAGGTTGAGGGTCGGAAGGTGAAACGTAGGCCGAGAAAGGCAATATACGTATGCAGGTTGCAACGGTGTCCCTTAACCCGTCGATAAATTCACGTAAGAAGAACGTCGTTGCAGGGAGGAGGCGACGGAACAAAGAGCCTCACGTAGGAGACAAATCGTCACGTCGTCTTTTATGAAAATGGACGGTCCGTGTCTCTGCAGTGAAGCATGCTAGATCCGAAATGTGAATAAAGAAAAAGGTAAAGGAAGCTTAAAAAAATGGAACATATCTTCTTGGGAGCAACTGCGACCAAAGGAAAGATAGCGAAGGAACGACTGTTCTCCCTGTTAATGTTCGTTTATAGCTTAATAGTCACTGACAGTCGAGAGCGTTCCCTCAACGAAGTAAAAGCTACCACAAGCGAGTTCACCGAGTCGACAGGAGCAGTCGTCGTATTTCATTTGGCGTCTTTCCCGATGTTCTTTCATTGTTGAGGCCACGACGAGACGTGTCGGTGCGGACTTGTATACAGAATGCGAGAGGTGTGAAAGTAACATTCACCGTCTAAGATGTTTTTCTACTGTACACAAGTGTCGGACGAAATCGTAGGTTGTGATTTTCATTTGATGGCTCTTGAAGATATTGTGTCGAGTTTTTCATTAGACGTCTGTGCGGTAAGTCCTGGAACGAAAAACACTTACAAGGGTTGCGATGAAGTACCGACAGAGTCAATAAGACCTTGTTTGTCAGTTTGTCAGCGGTAGCTTATCAGAATTAATTGAAACTTTGACAATCGACGTCTATTTAACCGACGAACAAGAGAAATTATTTAAGTTTATCGTGTATGTAAAGAAGGAATTAATTACGTACAAAAGATTGAGGCGATCTTGATCATAAAAATATTTAATTAATGCTTCGGTGAACTTCCTATGTATTTCCAGCACGTAGCTCCAAAGTACAACAGGAAAAGTGCAAGTGGATTGTCAATAGTGTTATGTTTAACGTAATTAGGTGTTAAGTACGAAGCAGTGCTAGTGAACTCTTATATAACTTACGGCACCACAGAGGGTTCATCGACGCGAAGCTCATTTACCTATAGATCCGAAATCATCGGTCGCGTCGTGGAAGAGAAACGTAGGGAATGTACATAACTCGCCTAATCTCATTTCAGTGATAACGTAAAAGACTTGGTAAACATTGTTCATTGAGACAATAGCTCTTTCTATTTCACAGTTTCTGTCAAAAAGCCCTTTCGATCTTTCGTGTTATCGCTTTATAATATCTTCCGTCACTTTCGCACTCCCTTTCATTACCGATAACATTGATACTCTTACTATATTCCGTCCATGTTGGCCGGAGTGGCCATTACATTGTCCCATGCCATCGTCGAGAAAAGCTAACGCCAGTTGAGCTTCCCGACGAAATCCAACGCTCCGTGAGCTCCGCCATAACGATTCTTCGGTCCCCATGGTTCTGCTATTGGCTTCGCCTACTTTCTTAGCTGAGAAACTTCTTCCTCTTGATACGAGCCTCGAGTTTGAATGCCCAACACGCCAATTGTAACACTCTCTTCTTTACTTATATCTTCCCATTCTTTGTGTCCAAGGATATATACTTTACTATTGATACTCGGAAATAAGAAAGCCCACAGTATCGTTAAGGATCTCTATACCTTTTGTCGAAAGCTTCTTTTCCTCATATATCCATTCTTCCTATTTTTATCATGTTTTCTAAATCGACAAAAAACCCCATTTCTGAAATAAATTATATACATAGATATCGTTCAGGATTCGACGTACATTCCGGCATACTCGATAAATGGATTTGAATAATCACTGATAAGAAAGAGTACTTTGAATTAATGACGGACCTACCGGCTGTCGGCACTTCATCAAAATAAATAGGAAGCTATTGAAAGATCCGAAGGATCTTTGAACTTAAAGAAATTTACGATCCTCATTCACCGTTGAAATCTTTTTTCTTCATCTTTTCTAAATTAGAGTTTCAAAGAGACTGGAAACTTCGAAGTATTTGAAGCATTTTTTGTACGACGGATTCAGCTTGATCGACTCTGTCACAGTGTCAAAGAGCCATTCTTTTTCTTTAAATTAATATGTCGGACACTTTGCCAATAACCCGTGTTAATCCTGCTTAACCTTAGGGCGAGGGTCAATACCGACGAAAGTCGCGTAAGTGAAAAAAGTGGCAGCGTTAGAGGGATCGCGGGAGTACAAAAGAGACGGAGCCTCCCCCCTTAACACCGTTTTATCCATAATGTATTCTACATGAACTCCGTGCGGCTCTAATCGACTTCCCCTACTCACGATCCCATTTGCCTATGGCTCCAGGGAAACTATTGAAAATCTCTGCCATTTGCCATTATATTTGACTTTCACGCACAGTCTTACAACATTTAACCAAAGCGTCGTGTCACAATATTCTCGACGCGATCTCCCGATGCTATGCTTTCGAATTGAGCAAGCTACAGCCAGTGGACGAAAGCGCCGATTTTCGTGTCAAGAATTTGCGGAGTATCAAATGAATAAACCAACTTAAAGTAATAGAATGAAAGTCCCACACAGCATATTACACTTCTTTGATGTAAGGTAACAATAACGAAAATCGTTAAAGTAAAAGTTACATTGCATTTTAGGTACTGGCACACGTACATACAGAATATAAATAGAAAAATGCCGAGACTCTGAACTTTGCAGTTCAACGTGACAAGCTTGAGTAGGCGGGTGTTTATAACCCCGGGGCCAGTAAGTGTTTCCATTAGCGAGTCCTTTAGGGAGAGATCCGTAGCACCTCCAACGACGATGATGGAAAAGCATAGCTTTTGTCAACCTCTACATGGGCTCTTCGTTTTGCCTCACTAATAAAAATCTTGTACTTTGCCTCGCACAATCTCATAATTTTCATTGATTTTGGAGGTATTCTTTGACTGTTAATAGCGTCAGAGCTGTAACGATTCTACGGTATATCTGACATATTATTTAACTTCGGTTTTGCGTGCACCACGAATGGAAGTGAAAAGAGTAGATATTCGAAAATATTCCGGCACGTAGAGTGGTAAATGTCACGTCTGAATAAGTCGACGCAAAATGTCTTTGTCGCGAATAGACAGTTGGTAGTAGCGTTAAAAATGAACAAAAGTGGAAAAAGAAAAGCTGAAAAAGGACAAAAGCGACATCGTGAACAAGTAACATTGTCGAGAGACCGAAGAATCTTTGATGCCCCAATTTGCGACTCGAGCCTTGGGTCTAGAGCAGTCAGTATATAAATGGGTTTACGTCAACTACTCTATCGTGTAGTGTCTGACTATATCTACTCTACATATGGATGTACGTGTACGTGTAGAGGGTAAAAAGATGAAAGAGCAGAGCTGAGCAGAGTACAGGGACCGGTTTCAAGTGGTGGTGATGATGCAGATGCATGTTCATACGTTATATGTATATCTCGAGGGGTTTTAAGTGAATGAGATAGAGAACAAACCCTTGCTTCCTGTCTGACGGTCTTTCCCTCGCCGTGTAAACGCAATAATGGAAAAGTTTTTAAGTGCGCGATGAAATGAGAGAGCGTCGAGGGAATGAAAAAGTAGCAAAGGTAGTTGCAACAAAGAATATGTGCAATGCGCTAGAAGAAGTAGGCAGAAGATAATCCGAAAATTATTGCGTTTACCTCAGACAAATGATCAAGGATTTAAATGGGAAGAGTGTAGATGAGGAGGAGGTACAGAGATCTGCGTTTGAGAAAGCGCTCGACAACAACAAAGATAGGATTTAATTTTACTCGAGTCGCAAAAGACAGACGAGGCTGCTGGTTAACGGTAGGAAACTTTTTTTATTGCATGGTCGTCCTGCGTAAGAATACGGAACAAGGCGAGCGAGAATGCAACGCTATCAACATTGTTGAAAGTACCACTCGGTCTTTACGATGTTACTCGGATTACTGCCATTCGTCATGGCGCATCGTTCGCTACGTGGTGTAAAAGTTTTTCAAACATGAATAGTGAAGACCGTTTGTTCTTAAAACCTTTGAAAGAATTCAATGTTTTTTTTTCCGTATCTTTCTACCTTCTGTAAATTTAAGTTTCCTCGTATTGAACCCTTATCTTACTCGTGGCACTTTGCAAAACTTTTTCACAAATTATTTCACTTTTTCTGCGAAAAAGATGAAACGCGTTGACGTTGTTTAAACAATTTTAACTATCAATTAAGTTATGATGAGGTAAATTAAATAGCTGTCAATCAGGTTCGTGGATTATGAATATGTGACAAATTCTTTCTGTGTTATAAATCAAAACTACAAACATATATTTTTATAATCTAACTAGTGTAATCCTAGGATCTATTTTTGTCTTACAAAAGTAAATTCTTTTATCAGTTTAGACACCAAGAAATCGTGGTAATCTAACGACTATTAAGTGACAGCTATTAATTGTCAATCCGTGCTACTATTTTTTATGATTATACAGATTCTTTTTATAATGAAACCAATTAAAGGAAGTTACGGCGATAAAAACAAATAGTTTCATGAACCGACAATTGATGGTTCTCACTCTTGACTGTTGCCAGTATCATTTTTTTTCTCTCGGTGTAGTTTATAACGATAAATTAACAAAATCACTTCCTTTACGAGTACAACCAACAAGCGGAGGAATGTCACTTATCTAATTCCCCATTTCTGGCTCTTTTCAAACTCCACTATTTCATACATCACTCAGTGCAGATCAACGTCACGAGGACGTTATACTATAAATGTTACAGAAATTCGCGCACGCATTCTGTATTTGTCGGAAAGGGGTGTCTAATCTTTTTCTCCGGGAGTTTTTTGCGCCAGTGATATTCACGACGAAGTGGCACGAGCAACGTCACTGTCATTGACGTCGTTGCAAGTCGAAGGAAACGCATTAACGTGGATGTGCCAGGAGCAAGAAGAGCTCCGGGATAGCGGTTGATGGGATCGTCGTGAGTTCGAGATTCAATATGGCTTTCTGTCAAGCCTCAGCCTTTTTCACGGAAGCCGACGGAAGGTATAACTCGAGCGCTATAGCGCTCGAGCCTTTGTCTCGGATGCACGGCTAGCGCGCTTTTATGAAGACGATATACCAAAAACTTGAAAAGTGTGAGATAAAGCGAGATGGAAAAAGCAGACGAGAAAGTAGCCTTGACGCCCTGGATAAAATAAGCGAGTCGGGCTGAGTGTATGGGGTTGAGGGATGAAAGCGCCAGTATGAGGGAGTTCAAAAGCGAGGAAACGAGATAACATGACGAAAGGAGGTGACGGAAAAGGAGGGGCTACGCGT
This sequence comes from Cylloceria caligata, assembly GCA_963942595.1. Taxonomy (NCBI): domain Eukaryota; kingdom Metazoa; phylum Arthropoda; class Insecta; order Hymenoptera; family Ichneumonidae; genus Cylloceria; species Cylloceria caligata. The sequence goes on along the minus strand of OZ012709.1, from coordinate 44,740,315 downwards.
TGGGCTTGGAAAAAATTCGTTTGTCGCCGGACGTCATCATCCTGCAACGTGCTTGTGTTGGATGTACGGGCGACGCTGAAATTTCAGTCGAATCCCTCACAAACCCGGCAGCACATAGTTTCTTCTCCGTCAGCAGACAATACTTTCTCTGTTTTGGGTACAGGGCGAAAGAAAAGGATGATGAACCTAGAGAACGGGTAAAAGAGGAAAAATCTAGATCCGACGTTGATCAACCGAAAAACTTGGTCGGTGAATTCGACCAAGCAGGACAGAAGTGAAACAGAAAGCTTGAGAAAGATGGGAAAAAATGCGATGAAGTTGATCTTAAGAGTAAACTGGACGATGAAAAATCGGCTTCCTGGTCTACCCGACATCCGAGGGATTATCTCGAGTTTAAGCTCCCGCACAGCCGTCTCTTATGATGCCGGACTTCATGACTGGGCAGAAAGAATCGTGATTTACTCAATGGATATCGGCGAGAGTGCCCTACACGAGCGAAGAATTATTAAATGACATTAACAAAAATAAAGGAGAATACTTCTTATATATAGAAATAATGATTATCCGCACACACTATAAATCTTTCTCCTAAGGAATCTATCTCCTAGGATTGAAAATACTTAACCAAATGCAACGCGCACATAAACTGAGCATACGTTATGATACCATAAAGATGTTAAAAATACTAGAAAAATTCGTGGGTTAGATAGATGTTGATTCGATCATCATCAGCCTTCTTTGCTACTTTCAACGTTTGCCATAGATATACACTGTGTGAAAAATGGCACTGGCAACTATTAAAAGTGACAACTATCGAATGTCAATAATTCGTTTGACTCTAAAAATAATCGATGCGACTGTAAAAATAGTATTTTGAACTAACAATTAATAATTGCCAGAACTAACATGATTTCCCTGAGTGCGCTAGGTCAGCCTGATCTATAAACGTGAGTGTTAGCATATTCGTATTTCCAATTTCAGCAAATTAATGGAAGTAATACGAATAACCGTTTGAAGCTAAACCAGCATCCATGAAATTCTGTTCAGAGTGGTTGAGTTTTTCGGGATCAATGCAAATGATCGCACGCAAGGGATCGAACGTTTCATCGTCCCAGTTATGTTGTACCCGGCAATGGGTTCCTGTTACCTCTATCGCTAGTCGAGGACTTTATGCGATTTGTCTTGCGGTCGATGATCAGGTTTCACCCTGTTGGTCCTGTCAAATGCACACGCACACCCAGTGGCCGTTCGTTCAACTACTTGCATGAACGTGGGTTGTGAGCGACACCATCATAGTATCCTCGTCTCCCTACTCTGTCTCTTCGCACCGTCGTTCTCCTCCTGTTTCACCACATGATATCCCGGATTGCCGAAACATCCAACTGCGATCCCAGCGGCAAGTGGATTAGTGCCTTGTGTACATACTATAATCCCATATACCTATAACAACCTATTGACCCCGTCATAAAATTGTCTCCACGTTTCCGAAATTTTCGGTGATTCTGGTATACGCGGGCAGAGCGAGAATTCTCTTTAGCCTTTATCCTCGAATGGATTTTATTTATAATATTTTTCACGATGATGTGCGGTTCGTCATGAAGCATCGTGCAACGCATAATTGTTCAATTATTATTTTATTACTTCCATTGGATGCACGTAGATATGGGCTGACATATGTATTTTCCTAGGGGTGGAACGTATAAATCTATCGCCGTTACTTTTAGTAAATATTGTATTAACCCCTCAATCAAATATTTAACATCAACTTTGCACATTCATGCGCGACGTTCAGATTTTACGTGTTTGTAATACCCAAGATAAAGAGGGCATTGATAAAAGTATGACAAAGGGTATACAAGAGTTATAACATACAAGTAAATATACGAATTGATAAATATTGCTCGTTATAAATATAACATTCTTACAATATTTGGAAATATTTGCACTCCCCAATGAGGAGAAAAATTCCGTAAATATAAACGTGTGATGATTTTTTTTAAACTAACGCAAATGCCACGAGCCGAGATTCCACTAGCAAAGTGCGGTATACGTTAACGCCAATAATGCCACCTTGAGCTGAACGCAAATGGTTGAAACCTCGAACACGTTGGGAATAAGTACGAGGACACGTACTCGTGATTAAAATCCGATGATACTCCTCGGTGCGCCCGTAAAGGTGATTTCCGTGTAGTTGCACGCGTCTGGTGACGACCCACACGGAACTTGAAAGGCGTGGTAAGCGAGAGACGCGAAGAGATACGAGGGCTAATCACGACGACGGACAAGGCGGCTGGCTAGTTGATGATGGCCTCGATGGCTTGCCGGCTGAACGACTAGTGAAGCACCAGTGTGAAACTATGAGAGTGGAAAGTGTATAAAGATATGTGCAAGTGTCCGTGTTCGTGTGTGCTGCGGATGAGTGGAACAGCTATAGAAAATGCGAGTGAGACGAAGGGGTGGCAGACCGGTAAAGCAAGAAGGACGGTCCACAGCGGAAAATACACATATACAAAGGGGCTCTAGCCAGGGAGATAGCTGCTTGAAAACGAGCTGGAGAGGCGATGGAGTGTGAGGATGGGTGGAGCGATGGTAGTACAAGCTGGGTTGCACTTGGAACGAGTCTCCAGAGCGAGAGAACGTTCCGTGAACTAACTCAATGGCCAACTAAAATAGAAGAGGGCGCTTAGTACGAGGCAGAGAACACGAGAATAGCAACATCGGCATCGAGAAGTAGCCAACTACGAGCTCGTCCACGGATCAACGGCTCGAACTGTGATCGAGCGCATGTGCGAAGGACAAACGGGGTGCGAAATAGAGAGGATGCGGAAAGGGGGATGAAGAAACAAGAGCCGATGGATGGAGTACTACACAGAGAAGGACGATGAAACACAGCAGAGGCGAGATCACCACTCTTGGCCCCAAGAGATAGAAATAGATGGCGGCTAATCTACGCACGTAATTGTTTGGAAACCAAAAATAATCGTATCGATTTATCGAAATAGTGCTCCATTGGATTGTAGATCATATGTACGAGACTCAACATATTCTTTCCAGCGGCGATAACACGTGTTTTGTTCGCACTACCGCGTGAGCCAGGGTAACGATAAGATTGTTAGAATAAGTAATCGTTCTGTTTCGGATAATCGATCACCGATGATGCCTGATTGTCTGTGTAATTCAAGGCAATCTTTTCTAGATACTTTCCAAGGATGAATCTTATAATGTATGTAGGACGCAGCTATATTTAACCCCGCGCGTCTGATATTAATATAACGTAGATACAATAGAGAATTTTACGCATGAGCTTCGTTCTATGAAAAGTGTATAGCAGGCTTTGTCATTATTATCGGCTTTGTGTCTTTATCAAACATGGTGTTAACCATGTTGCCTAGTAGAGTGATATAAATAATGACAAGGTAGCTCGATATTCAATGGATATTTAACAAGCTTAGACGCGGGCAGATTGGTATAGAGAACATTCCTTGCAAAATTTGCACGTTACAGCGTAAAATGGCCTTTGAACCGGGTCATCATTCGATGCACTTGAAGAGCCGCCGGAAACTTGTTTAATATTATTTAATGCGATATCTCCACGAATATGCTAATAAAAGTTGAGAATGTTTTACCGTTTAGCTTTCGAGATATGCTCAGTCAAATAGAAATGTGGTAGCACATAAGTGACGCATCGCATCTATCCACGCTGCTGAGGCACGGAGGTACTACCTCAAGACAAACTTAAAGTTACCATCCCGTCATCTCTCTTTGCAGATTTTAAAGCTGGCGAAATATCTAGAACGATAGGTATTAGCAACGTAATATGTATCCATCCGTTCGCTTCAATAGCTTTCCGGAAGCGTCTCCGATGCACTATTCGATGGATAATAATATCGTCGACGATACATGGACTATTGAAATCCATATAAGAACACGTCCAAGTACGATACCGATGATCTGAAAGTAGAGCATATCCTATGTACCTATATTTTCTATATCCACATATGTGATATATCCTTCACGTGCTAGTACTGCGGTTGATACGCTTGCCGAGCCACGCGGAAGGTTGTTGGCGGTTCGACGGATTGAAATAGATTGTATCCGATGCACGTACAGCGTTGAGCAGGGATATCGACAGTGTCGAGTCGACCAGACGAGAAACGAGGACTTCGTCGAACCAAAGTAAAATCGAAACGGAGGGCAAGAGAGATGAACTGATACAGAAGGAACCACACAGAATCATGAAAGCCCTGACGAGTGTAAAGAAAAAGGATAAAACACGTTTCTTTTACAAATCCAGGTACACCCTGTCGGACCCTGAATTAATTGTGTCAATCGTAATACGTGTCACGTTGACGTTTTATAATGTTTCGGATTTGCCTGAATAGAAATTTAATCAGACTGTAATCCTGTCCATATCGGACTTTGCCTTAAATAATTATGCGGTCCTGCTCCAACTGGTTAATGAGGTTCGGAACAGATGTACGATGCTATTGTACATGTGGCTTTAATCCGAGGACTGTTCAGAACGATGTCAGCCTCTGATAAGACCCGGATGAAGGCCCAATAGAACCTTTATCATGTGCTTTAGGTGATCAGGGCGTTTAGTTACAGAAGTCACCGAAATAGATAAAAGTTTAATTCCCGTTGAATCAACCGAATTTATTTTTACTTTGAGTTGGATATACTCCATTATTACACTGGTATGTTATATAAATATAATATTTGCCAATGAATTTCTTAATTTTTCTGGTGATCGCGGGATTTGATTCTAGTATTCCATAAAATTTGCGACCACTCCGACTCATCTATTCTTATTATATATTAACTATGACTGAATGCGTTGATATATATATTTAAGTTTATACTTTAAGTTTATACATATATGTATTAAGTAAGATGCAGTGTATAGTGCATTTTATACCAATGCTGAGTTGTTAATTAAGTGATATTAAACTATTGTCGCTTTCTAGTAATAAGTTGATAATCATTAATAAACAATTATCTCAGAATCGCAAAATTACCCTTTGAAATCAAACTTCAGCCGGATTGGATTTCTTCTCGTGTATTAACTTGGCCCGATTTATTGAGCCGCATCGATATGAGATCTTTTCCAATTCCACTTGCTATTCGGCAATTCTGATCAGGCAAGACGTCGTGATATCAGATTCGGCCTAGATCCGGCTTAAAGCTGGCGTGTCGGATCAGGTAAGACGCAACGACGCCAGATGGGGACCTGACCCGGTAAAAATCTGCCGAGTCTGATAAGTCGAGATGTATTTATATCAGATCTATTCCGTATGTGGCTAAAATTTGCAAAGTCTGATCAGACTTGGCTTACTCATACTTAAAATAGGCCTAATCTAACGGGATACACTCTAGCTCGGGTGTGAGATCTCGTCGTCTCTTTCGTCAAAACGATTTCTTCACTCGTTTATTTCACTCGGAGCATCATTCGCCCTTCTGCCCTTTAGTTCATTGATTTTCCCAGTTTTCTTACTTATCTCCCTTCTCCAAAAGTCATTTTCAGATAGAAACTCGAACACAGAATCGATATGATCACGAGTGTTTTCTCGTGTCATAGACGATATATTTTCCCATTGATTCTCGTTCAATGTTTGTCTCGATCTTCCTCGATACCCGTTCTATTCCTACTCATTTGCCCCATCCTTGGTGTACTCGCTTTCCCATGACTGTGGCAATTCAGCCGAGTTCATATATTACGTACTAGTAGTAACTAACAACGACTAGAACCAACCTTCGCTTTTCGAAGTAGCACAACTCCTTGTACAACCTCCCGTTTCATTCTCTACGATATCGTGCATATACATACTAATCAGGATTGTGGTATGTAGCGCACAATGTAAAGGGTGATTTTTTAAGAGCTTGAGAACTTTTTTTTTAAAAAAAACGCATAAAATTTGCAAAATCTCATCGGTTCTTTATTTGAAACGTTAGATTGGTCCATGACATTTACTTTTTGAAGATAATTTCATTTAAATGTTGACCGCGGCTGCGTCTTAGGTGGTCCATTCGGAAAGTCCAATTTTGGGCAACTTTTTCGAGCATTTCGGCCGGAATAGCCCGAATTTCTTCGGAAATGTTGTCTTCCAAAACTGGAATAGTTGCTGGCTTATTTCTGTAGACTTTAGACTTGACGTAGCCCCACAAAAAATAGTCTAAAGGCGTCAAATCGCATGATCTTGGTGGCCAACTTACCGGGCCATTTCTTGAGATGAATTGTTCTCCGAAGTTTTCGCTCAAAATGGCCATAGAATCGCGAGCTGTGTGGCATGTAGCGCCATCTTGTTGAAACCACATGTCAACTAAGTTCAGTTCTTCCATTTTTGGCAACAAAAAGTTTGTTAGCATCGAACGATAGCGATCGCCATTCACCGTAACGTTGCGTCCAACAGCATCTTTGAAAAAATACGGTCCAATGATTCCACCAGCGTACAAACCACACCAAACAGTGCATTTTTCGGGATGCATGGGCAGTTCTTGAACGGCTTCTGGTTGCTCTTCACTCCAAATGCGGCAATTTTGCCTATTTACGTAGCCATTCAACCAGAAATGAGCCTCATCGCTGAACAAAATTTGTCGATAAAAAAGCGGACTTTCCGAATGGACCACCTAAGACGCAGCCGCGGTCAACATTTAAATGAAATTATCTTCAAAAAGTAAATGTCATGGACCAATCTAACGTTTCAAATAAAGAACCGATGAGATTTTGCAAATTTTATGCGTTTTTTTTTAAAAAAAAGTTCTCAAGCTCTTAAAAAATCACCCTTTATAAGGCCATCATGATCCCGCTTAGGAGCGCCGATTCAATTCGAACAAACCCGGCGAATCAGAGAGAGAAACTGAGACCTAGGAATATAGTACACAGAGTATAAACTGTACACAGAGTATATATTGGCCAAAGTATCCTCGAACAACGTACACCACTGCTCCGCTACTTCCTGGAGTAGTACTCCTATCTTTGGTTCTTCATTCAATTACCCTTATCCCGGAATATCACGCTTTTGTTCTTTCCGCCCCCTTTTCGCTGACAATCTTTCGAGTATGACGTAAATATTCCCCTTCCAAGGAGATATTTTTACACCATGATCGTCGTAGCTTATTCGTGGATAGATAGACATTTATCGACTTCTGGACAGGTATCCTATGAACATCCCTATCCTTACCTTTTTCACTATCTATATGCATCTCCCTATCCCAATTCCTACAAATATTAAAAATCATACGTGTCTGTTTAATACTCAAACATGCCAAATAATTCAACCGATATACTTAAAAATTGTCGCGGTAATATCTGGTGATAGCCAGATTAGAACGTAGGCTATGATATAAGAAGCCTAGGAAACGCCGAGCAGTTGAAGCTAGTGATCGATTTATGAAATATAACGAACAAGTTAATAGAGCGTTCCAGGGTGATATATGGTTCTTTGTAAAAGGAAACATAACAGTGGGGTGATAATGCACAATAACCGGGCAGTTCAAAGCGCATTGACCAGTGATGAAGCAAAGGAAAAAAAGCAATCGCTCAGGCTTTGAGGCTTTGAGTACAGTTATCCAGATGAGCCAGAAAGGTTGGCTCTGCCATGTATCTATATTTCATATCCTTCATGGAGGGTAGGCACCCGAATCGTGTATGCGAGACGCTCGCATTAACAACCCAGCGAAGCTCTCAGGGCGACTGTATTCCTATAAGAGCTTCTATCCTCGGGGCACGTTTTCGATGTAGCACGGCCAATATCATGCTCGCCCTCCCATTCTATCGCTTCGACGCTATGTACGAAGGCTACGGCGATACACGTGGAGGCCCTCCGGCAAATAATCGGGCTATCCGAGGCACAGCCACTGTATCCAAAATGGCTACCGCATGTTAATGCATTCTCGAATGGCCAAAGGTCTAAGCGGGTCCGGGTGCAACTCGCCTGGTCGACGCTGGACGGGGCTGCCCGCACAACTACCGCCTGCGTGGAACTTTGACCTCATCCAAACTCGTGTTACCTCACCTCGCGTACCAAACGTTGAATAAATTTCGTATTCTGCCTATAGATGTACGTATAATACGTCTGTTACTCGGTAAATGTACGTGTAAGTAACGATCTATTACAACGTAGATTCAATGAAATTTACCACTGATATCAACGATATCTGTTACGTACAACTATTGTTTACCGATAAATAGATAAGAACAACTCTTCTTACTTTACAGTAGACGTTTTTGTGTATATTTACGAAGGAGGGAATTAATTGCGCAAAAAATATGCGGAATGCACCGGCGAAATCTTTGTACAAACTGACTCTTATATCTTCCATTGCGCCAAAGTATTTATGTGTGCCTATCTCTAAGTGTATATCGGACGACATACCGTTGAACTACACAATGGGAATATAAAGTCTTGGCTAGGGGTACTATTCGAGGTTGTATTACTGAGTCGTTGTACACTTCGCGAAACTGGAATTGCAGCTGCCGCCGGTTGTTAGCATCGTGCATCGTTCTTCTTTTTTCTTTCTTCTCTCGATTTCTACTTATGTATACCGTTATATGCCGTCGCGCACTACCCATCTCAACCCTCTCTCTCTCTCTCCTGCCTTTATCCCGTATTCTATATCTCAAACTGCCAAGGAGTGACGGTGCAACGCTCCTTTTTATCTCGGATGTGCATCTCATGGATTTACCGCCTCTATTGACTCGAGGCTCGCTGTTTCGTAAATTGACTCCGGTCTCTTTCCGGCAGCACGCTACCCTCCACCCCCAATCTACTCAACCTACTCAACCAGCGATGTCGCATCCCTATATCTTTACTTCTACCTCTCGGTTTTCTTTATCCATTCCCTCTTAGCGTGTTCTCAAATCCTATTCAAATTATTTCTATTTACATGTGCCGTGTTTTGTGATTTACTTACAAGTGAAAAGTTGTTTTGACATGAAATTTTCCATGTCTGTGTATTTTCAAATAAAAAAATAATGCGATACCAATTTTTTCGTATTTATTTTAATCCAACAATTTTTCAATATTCTTGACGACGTACAATACTTTCCAAAGATGTTTGATTACTTTTTGGTACCATCCTAATTTCAAGCAATCACTTAATATTCAATGTCTCATGTAAATGAAAGTATGAGAAATTCGAGATGCATAGGAATGCGAAGAAATATAGACCATCGAGATATAAACAAATATTCACCACATCAAATATTTTATACTTTCACGTAATTCATATATATTGCGGTTCGTCCGTTCTACGTTTCCTCAACTTCCTTTCACCAAGCTCTTCTTCTTTCTCGTGTCGTAATTTCACATATGATGTCTGCAACGTTGAACAGAAAATGTACCGCATTTCAGGCAAAGAAGGTGCCGATTGCATTCGGAATGCGTTGCCGGGAGGATCAATATCTCTTTCAAGCGCAAAATCGGAGTACTTTTCCACTCGAGAAATATCGTTTGAATATTATTCTTTTTTATCTTTATTTGCACCAAGTATATCTGGTCCGTTGCTTTCATCAATACTTTTTTATTGTACTTATATTCGTCACGCTAAATTGCTTCCAATACACTACGATGCACTGGTAGTCGTGGTATTGATTTTATAAAAATATCTCGCTGACGCCACCGCCGCCGCCGTGTAGGATAGTCGAGAGGAATCTTTTAGATCTAAGGGACAACCCTGGACTTGATTATTCTGTAACCCCCGATGAACCCCCCACCTCCCCGGCCTAGTTCGAATTATTCTTAGACCTCCAATGAACCCCTGCTGGACCTGATAATTCCAAGTTTCCCAATAAACCCTCCAGTTCCAGATTATTACAAGTCCCCTAACGACCCCTCCGCCAACCTCAGATTATTCTGAGCCACATTAATGAGCCCGATTTAATCTTTAATTATGTTACGTTTATTCTGTCTCTGTTCCGTATCAAGAATCAAAAAGACCAGGATTAAATGACACACTGAACTGAAACGTTATCTCTAGGTACACCAGATACCTACGTCCCGTTCTTCGTTATAATTTTCGTCAAAACTGATGGATGGATTAACATTATATCGCGTTTTGAATTTTACAAAAAATGTCTGTTAATACTCACTCTCTTCCCTAAATCTTCCATTATCCAGTTAAATACAAGTCATTTACAAGTAAATCAAAGCGTTTGGAATTTCTAGAAATTTCAATTTTTTTTTAAATTGACTTCGTCGCTCTAATTTCACGTAAACTTTGATCAGTTGAACCGAAACTTTCTATAGGAAGGAACTAATATTCAATAGCGCTAGATATTCAATATGATAATGATCGTTAGAAATATTCGAATTTTTGGCTACAATTATCATAAAAATATATTGAAGTAATGAGATGCTAGAGCTCTTTGAATTTTTTCACTTTTTGATCATTCAATTTTCGTTAAACTTTAGTTTTTATAATTTTTTTAAAAACAACGACACAAAGTAGAATCTTGTTTATTGCTCTTTCGTTATTTCAATTTTTTCACCAAAATTATTCCACGAGGAAGCCACAATTGATTAACATCCTGAAAAATGAAAATAAAATGAATAATCAATGTGCGAGATTCTATTTTACTTCGTTGTTCAGTACGTCACAAAGTACAACAAGTTTAGCTCGAAGTAGTCAGTTGCGGTATAGCAGAGAAGAATCTAATTTTCCACAAATAATCCACGAGGTACAACAAGGATATCGCCCAGTTACAGTGATCTGTAAGAATCGCTGGCTCAAGATTTTCCGGTGCTATGGATGCGTTCAACTACCACCGCTGAGAGACGAATCGCTGTTTACAACAGAAGGCGAGAAGCGCGAGACGGAGTCCGAATTTCCTGGCTCGGTGCTACTTGCTATCCTCGTAAGCGAAAGAAAACGCATTACTCGCCACTTTCCTCAAAGTTTTCTCGCTCACGGTGTAGCAAAGTGAAAACGTTTCTCGGTGGGAAGTAATGAAGTGTCGCTGGGTCGAAACTATGTTTGAGTTTTCCCGAGAAACGAATAAAAAGAAAGAGAGAGAAAGAGAGAGAGAGTAAACGAAACTAATATAATTGATCGTTCGTCTTCAATTTACGAACGCTCACAGTGATGGAAAGTTTGAAAGCAGTTGTGTAGAAAATAAATTACACTTTTTTAAACGTCCGATACATTCGAACGAATAAAGTTATTTGCGATAAAGCTAAATTCTGCTTCTCCGTGTAGGCTTCGATTGGATCAAATGTCGTTGAATTTCAAATTAGCGGAATCAGCCTATGAGCGGACTACAGTTAGTATAAAAACATTTCTTGTTCCTTTGTCGATGGTCAGTCTTATGAAAATGAATAAGTAGTGAAAACGCGGTAATTAGTGTTCAAAAAGTTGGCAGTTAATTAAGAGAGTTGAGATCACTGTAAATGCTTTAAGGTTAGATACTACAATAAAAATAAGGGAAGTTAAGAAAAGAGGACGAGGAGAAGGAAAGTTGGGCTATGGAGTTACAAAGAAAGTGATGTGAGAAGGCAACCAGCAGCAAAATAATGGGCAAACGACTAAACCAGCACAAAATATAACAGAGTTCGAGAACTTCATAAGCGACGCAGAGTGTCACGACTACAGATATATTCGTACCGTTGTGCAGAAAGAAGGAAATTAAATATTTCCTTATTATTCGAAATTAACTCGGTTTTTGTATTTTGCTGTTCCGTTCTTTTTGTCCCAATCCTGAGTGAGTGACGTACTTGTGGAGGTAAAGACCGATTTTTATCTAAGACAACGTTAATTGGCGTGGAATGGAATCGTATAAAAGCCGGATTGAATGATGAAATTAATTTTTTTAATTGCCAAATACGAATAAAAATCTGAAGATCTGTGAAACAGGTTTATTCTTCAAAATAAGTTTTTTTCCCACAATTTTTTTTGTCTAATAGACAATTTTTAACCTCCTTAAGGTTTTATCTTCGTCACAAAAACTATCAACGCTCGGATATAAAAGTGTGAATGCTCAATATCCGTATTTCATTTAATATAGATAAGATACCTTAAAAGTACTGAACAAAGTTCCGAGTAACCGTAACCTCGAGTTTCCAGCACACATATCGTCTCACTGTTTCTCACGTCGCAAGTGAGACGCGTTATGAAGACACCTCGAGTATTTTCAATTTTCATCAATCTTCCTTACAGCTACTGGAGCCTTTCACACGCGAGACTTTCATGTACGTAGGTACGTGGACGACCCAGAGACGAAGGGAACACGGGAAGGTACTATTACTTAGCGCGAACGCATCGTAAGGTCGCTGACTCGTCCTGGAAAACGTTGTACCATCGAGTACAGCTCGCACACGACACTTAGACAGTTGACAGCCTTGTAGAAACTGTACATTATATTCCTTCGTATAAGTAATGACAGCTTTTATCTAATATATACATTCTATTGCCATATTTACGTCGTACAATTTAACTGGAAAATCCAGTAAATTTAAAAACTGTTGCGAATTTTTTTATTTCCAACGTCTTACGATATACTACTAATTGACGAAATATACATACACTGTCAAAAAATCTGCTATGTAAACTGCAAGGATATGAATGAAGAAAGAAAGATGGTGTCGAGATAACACCATTTAGTTGTTAAAATGACATCAAACGTATGACATACCGGTAATACGGTGCACTCCAATCAAAATTAACATCAAATGTTGTGATAAACTCCGTTGACCCTATATGGGATAGTTTTTTATAGATACCGACACAATTCTGAGAAATTTTACTAGGAAGTCGTCCATCGTACATATCACCCACCAAATTGGTGTCCTTACCGACACTGTTCAGTGTTATACTTATCAATGTTAATCGATAACACTGATGTCCTTAAACCGTTCTTTTACACCGACGACTTACATCGAAGGAATCAACTTATTGGAATTATAAAATGATGATAAAACGATGTTAGTTTAATAACGCATTTTTTTTACAGCTCTTGAGAGTCACAGCCAGGTTTATTAAGCGTAGATTCTCCCACATGGTTTAATAACGGGTTTTGATTTGTGATGCGCACAAATATGGTAATAAAGTGGCTCATTGACCGGGTTTTCTCTGTACCGATATTAACGACTTTATTGAAAGTAATGTATCGAGAGTCATGCATACACAACAGCAATTGGATAATGGTCGATTTACCACGGGTCATCCGATAACCGTGAACCGCAACGATGTGGGATCTTTCAAAGAAATGCTATGAGGATGAGAGGATACAAACGCGGGCAAGTGAAGAAAGAGAGATAAAAGACGACAGAAAAAGACGAAAGAGGAAAGCGAGAAAATCACCGAGAGTGAAAAAGGACGTAGAAAAAATCTCACTGATTGCCCCAGCGGTCGCTACTCACCACCTTTCCACCCGTTTCACTCTGAATCCCTTCTGCCTCGGGCTTCTCTCGTTTGTTCGACTCCGATCTCAATTTCTACGTGGATTTTCTCGCCCATGGCGTCAAGAAGAAGTCGCGAAGTCTAATGCGAAAAGCACAGAAAAACCAGAAAGACCGAGGCTATGAGAGAAAGGGAGAAACCACACTGCGTAACCGCGACTCTTCTCTGCTAGTGGAGCGGTGGAAATGCGAGACGAAAAGGCCGAAAGAAAATCATTTCCCCCCCTTCTTTTTCTTTTGTCCACCGTGGCACCTATTCTCCTATTAACATTTATTCCGTATGTGGAACACACGACCCGGAAAGTTTTATCTACGCTCCAGAGACCAGCAGGTAAACTTTTCGCCGCCCTCCGGTACGCTAACGGTACGTCGAGGGGATGAAGAAGAGGGAGGAGAGGGGGAAAGGGACCCAGTAAAAGAGAAAGAAAAAACATAGACACCCCGATAAATCACCTGTTCCCCGGGAACACAATTTCCTCGTCGCACAGTCCAAGCCGAGCTGGAACACTGGTGAGTGGAAAGGATGACCACCGAGGACACACACGTGGCCCCTATATCTGTCCAGACCTCCTGAGGCTCGCTCGTACCACCAGAGTCCAACTGCAATGCCGGCTGCTCTTGCACGGACAAAAAATGTCTACGGTGACCAACAAAAAAAAATCGACAACACAACGCGTTTATTTTGAGAGCATTGCAAAACCATAGTGGATATGGACTTCGTGCTACGGAATACTAGCAAGATCGAATGGTCTGTCGGGAGATTCTCTAGTTTCGTACTCGTTGTTCTGTTTCATTTTCTCCTTTGCATTCATGGTTATGAATTTATTGTCGGTGTGCAAATTTACTGGTTAAATTTGTAATTGACCGGTACACTTGCATTAAATAAAATCACCTTTTTTAAATTTAACCAAGACATTAATTTATTTAATGTACATAATGTAAATAACACAATTATTATTAAGTGACATTTTATTATACTTTCCCTTTTATCTTCCGGTGATTTCAGGCTTATAATCTCGCTGAATTCATAGCGAATAAAAAAAAACGTAAATTAATTAATTACAGTCACTAATTGCGAATTTAAATTTAATCATTCTCTGTATGCTACACGAGTTTAATTAAGTTAATCCGAGTATGTAACTGCTGCACCATTGGTTATACTGCGTGACGATTAATCAAATTATTGCAACTTTTCGTGATTTATTCCGCGTTCGTTCCATGAATATGTACACCGTGTACTGTCTATTTATCGAAAGGAATACGTGACCGTCAATCTATCAAGCAGCACCACGTTTTGTGTAGAACTCTGCAATATATATATAATAATGTGCCATGTATCCCAGAGTGTCACACAGAACTGAACGTATCCAGTATGTACAACATAGTAAATTTTATCCTGAACCAGTGTAGCGAAACATGCGTACTATACCGAATTTTCCCTTTCCGTACAACCTACAACTTGTTCTATCTATACACACGTCATTTCTCCGCGTTCGTGTATTTCAGCTGTACGACACTGCTCAACCACCAAGAGAGACTATTTTGCATCGATTTACATAACGGATAAAATGGCTGGTCGTACTATTGTTGAAACGTTTCTGAATTATATTTTCGTTCCAGCATGCCGCCTGCAATATACCTCCGACGTTCGCCAATGCTGCTCGTGCTCCCTCTCCCAACCCCTTTGGGAAGCCACCCTCTGTCCCACTGTCCAGCGAACTCGAGCAATGCACATAACGAAAGGAAGCTGCCATAGCAGTTTTCACTGACTATAGCTTCGTCCAGCGGTAACATAGTTCCCGCAGACTAGTTTTGCCCACCAGCAGTTTCCACAGCCTATCTGGTCTGGATACAGCCAAGCCAATGCTGCATGCTACTCCTATTCCTGCATGAAACTCGTCGTTGCTCCTGCTGCTGAAGCGCCGAGCGTGAACCAGAACAACCCTGTTATTCACATTGAAATATTTTCCAACGTGCTATATATTTTGGGAGGGCGACGTACCCAACAACAATGCAATGACGTCTATATAATGTACACACTACTGTTCACTTACTGTACGCTATGTCAAAGCCCTCGTCCCCTCGGTATGCGGGTGGGCTCTCATTGAAATTGACTTTAATGGGAGAATATTTATAACGCCCCCTGTGACTACATGCGCAATTTTATAATCATGCCTCTCGCACCCTTTCGATAGGATGAAATTTCGAGCCCGATGATGTGTCCAGCTTTTGTGCTCACGAGTTTTCACGAATTTTGGATATATAACGAGATGACTCTAGAGTCGTTACCGGACAACGCCTGTTGACGCTGGAGATGGATATGTACCATATATACTCATGGGAGACCGGTTGGTTAACGTTCATCGATTTATAATTATCGGAATACACTGAGCGTGAATTCATCGTGGTCGAGGGATAAATGGTAAAATCGGCTCGACCACACACGACAACGTTATAATATTAATACAATTTGTAGTATGAATAAATTAAATAAGACTCGATAACCAAATTTAATTTGTGCTGAATCAGCGTCAGCTTTGATCAGAGATAATGTATATTCGAGGAACTACCACAGTTTTTAATGACACGGTAGGACTTTAAATTGAAGGAAGTTACAGAAGAGGCAGATGAATTCAAGCATCTTGAAAAGGGATAGATGAAGCAAGAGAATGAAGAAAATGGATGAGAGTTGGAGAAAAGCAGTATTCGCAATGAAACAAACTCGAATAATCGGTAGAAAAAGATTCACAGATGATTAAAAGAAAAGAATTATGATGTTCGGTGAAAATCATGGCTTTGTACGGCTCCGAAATATAGAGATGAACGAATTTCTAAGTAATGCAAATCGTGGTAAGAGATATATCTCAGACATTAAACTCAGACTCAGACATTAAAGTTTGATAGGTGCATCTCCGGATACATCGTCATGAAAGAAATAAAACAAAATAAGACGAGGTTTGACGCAGGAAGGAGATCACTGGAATATTAAGAGAAAATTAGGACAGGGTCGAAGAACGAGATTTTAAAGCAAGTTTTCAGAGTAATGGGTATAGTATGGAAAGAGAAATTGAAGTTGGAGCAAAACAGTAGGTCGCATACTTTAAAAGAGTGGACCGAAGAAATGCGGAAAAGAAGAATAGAAAAAAGAGTGAGAAAAGAGGAAGCACAAAAGACCGTTCGAGGGAATAGCGACAGATAATATCAACAGTTTAAAATACAATGCGCAAATTACAATGAAGCATACAACGACATAGTTACGGTGAACCTATCGAAATACCTGAACCGAATGAGATACAAGTCGTACCAGAAAATTATTGCATCATTTAGATGCCGCAACGAAGAAAAAGCAAATAAATACTGGGAAAGAGAAGAAAATAAAAAGTGCAGCGTTGGCAACTTCTCGAGAGGGATACCGATCCACGTGAAAGAACATTTGGCGAAAGTATTTCGAGCAGATACGGGCTCGATCGACGTGTTGAGCGAAGCGAGAGACGGGTATCATCGATAAAGATAATTTTGAATAGCAGACAGCAATACAATACAAGACACCGAAGAAATGCAAGAAAATAAACCTTAAATGCAATTGGGCTGAAAGTGCAAAACGGACTTATCCGTAAAAATACTTGTTGCAAATATTGTAAATTCTTTTGTGAATTAGAAATTACGCTGTGTAGAGTCCGAAGTTTCTGAATCAGCATTTTATTATCAGTTTCCAGATGCATCGCTACAAAAGTCACCTGAAAAGAAGCTTTTATAACAGTAATCTGCATCTGGGTGGCTGGTTCAAGGGGCCAAATTGCAAACTGAGCATCACATAAGTCTGAATTAATTGTGTTCAAATATTAGCGGTAGGGTTCAATTTGAAAGTCGCGTTGGTTGGATGTTAGCCAGTGTGAGCGAGAAAGAGAAAGAGCAAGGACGAGAGAGAGAGAGAGAGAGAGAGAGAGAGAGAGAAGAAGGAGAAGGAGGAAGAGCGTAACTGACCCGAATCTCTGCAGCGAAGAAGCAAAAGCGGCTGAAGCAGCGGGGGGTTGCACCGTTTCAGGGGGTGAAAAAGATGAGGGGCACGGGTGCTTGTGTGGTGCAGACGGAAAACCTGCTGGCGTAGGAAATGCTTCGCTGACGCTCACGGAAATCATGTCGGAAAAATTCCAAGGCGAGGAGAGGGGGTGGAAAAAAAGGCTGCACGTAGAGCGCGATGCGCTCCTGCAATCTCTCATTTCACCTATTTTTCCCAACTCTATCTCGCTCTCGCCCTCATTCTGCTCTCATACTCTCGTTTCTCTTGCCATTTCACTCTTACTCTTCGCTTTCTCCCGTCACGCGATTCGTTGTACGCGGTGTTTCAGAAGTCGTACTGCATCGGGATCCCAAATTCAGTGATCGGTATCAGTCGAATGAAAAAAAAAACGAACTATTCGGATTACTATTCTGCCGAACTAGTTATCAATTTTTTTTTTAAGCCGGTGATAATAATTTTGTTTTTTTTTAATTAAAATTAATTTTTTTCATTCTTTTTTTTTTAGAATAATTAATATTGTAATAGTTACGATTATGAAATTATTATTTTAACAAAATAATCGTTGAAACGAGTCGCATCTCCATTAAATTTTTTTTTGAAGCCTCGATAACAAACAACCGAGTGTACCAACTATTTTTCTATGTCCATTATTGGCATTCCGTTTACTCATCGAGTTAATTGCTCCTTGAAGAATGTTAAGTACAATATTTAACAAAAAATAGTATGAAGTACCTTCTCTACTTTATTCATTAAATTCAGCTTTCGCTTCGAGATAGAACATTTCAGGCCACGCTGTACAATGTATGGAGCATTCCCTCTGCAGAGAAACTCTCCGCTCTCTTCACCATTTCCTTCCTCGTCATATCATTTCACCCTCTATCTTTCTTTCGCGTTATCCTCGCTACGTCGTTATTCGCAACGCCAACGATAGGTGCTATTATAATGCGTGCAGTGAATTCAGTCCATGTGCATCAGCACCAGGAAGAGCGAAATCCTTTCGACATGGATAACGTCGGGAAAGCTTTTTCTGGTTAAAATAGCTCAGTATTTCCCGAGATTTTTCTATTTTACGAGTCACAAGTACTTTTCTCTGCGTATTATCGCTTTTCAAAAAACTTACAGGTTTTCTAACAAGATAGACAGATTGCATTTTTCCTTATCGGTTCCTGTCGCTGTTTTCGTCTTTTATAGTTCTCTGATGTGTCCAGAAAAATTTTCTATCCTCGTCTCGTTTTCACACCCAATTCCAATTCCCATCGCGAACATTTTCTACTCTCCGCGTGAAACGAAACGAGATTTTTACATCCTTTCGCACCTCTAGAAGCAACACATTCACTGCATCACATACGATTTCTACATTGTACTCTGCGCAGCAATATATTTTTTTATCTTTTTCCCTCATCTGCACTCATCCTCTCGAATGCAATATTACAACCTGCTGGTTCTCCACTGGATATACCTAAGACGATATTGTCTTTATGCTTTTTCACAGGATACATGAATTCGCACCACGATATCAAAGAACCAGACACCAAATATATATAGATAAATCAGATGAAAAACATAAATATGACGAGCGTAGAACAAGATGAAACTCTTACGAATTCTTGCAAGGTTCAACATTTTGCAGATCACATAATCCCTTCTACTCCAATAAAAATATTGTTTCATCATAGTAATCAATCGTCTTTGCTAACAACATGATAAAAAAGTACCCAATCATCGGTAGCATTGCAATAATGTCAAGGTAATAGACAAACAACGTTTAAAACTCAAAATTGAATTTTTTTTTGCGTCTACTACATTTCAAAATGGGTATCACGCGTAATCATTTTCCCCCACTATCCTCGTATACTGTATATATGCAAAGGGCAATTGTTGTGAAATATGCTCTGTTCCACTATCCACTCCCTTATCATTTTCCTATCCTAGTTTTACATATCCGCAGTACAACGTATTATCGATTCACGCATATACCAATTTTACGAGTTTCAGCCTCCCATCTTTCCCTCTTCTCCTCCCTCGTTCTCTCAACGTATAGCAGATACGCTGACGGCTTTATCGGTTTAATATTAGATACAATATACTCCCTCGTTTGGACTTTGCATCTATCGCTACCTGCACGTACCCCTCCAGATAGAATATCAGTGTAACACGAATACCAGCGAAGATAGCTGCAAGAGTATGCTCATATATCATGTGACTAAAACCACGTGGTAAAATATAATACACGGAAAATCCCGTGGTGACGTGGTGTACCGTCGCACTTGCTTCAAAATCAATCGGTAAAGCAACTGAACCATTCAGTTATCCGCAGTCCGGTAAGTTGGTAAAGTTATGGCCGGACTAGGCCGTCGCTGGATCGGTCTGTACGTTCCAAGCTTGCTGCTCGCCAGTGGTCGACTAGTCTCTCGCTGGTTGGAGTGAAACTCGAGCGACCGCACGGAATTTCTGTACGCTCTGGTTAACGTTCACTCTGTTGCCTGGCAACCGCACCCTCTCTCCCACATCCCTTTCCCTTCCAATATTACCGATAATAATCAGTTTTTCGTCGCAGGAATTAAGGGCATCTCGTTGCCAAACTGTACTACATTAGTATTACATTGACATTTTATTTCTAAATGTGATAGTTGTTATTTTCAACTTTAGCAGCATATTTGGAAACAAAGATATCGATCAAGGGAAAAACGTTTAGTTGGGATTACCAACTGTCAGCCATGATAACAAACAAAATTACTTAGTTATTTCTAACGGACGATCGGTATTCGCAATCAATCGTTCTTTTTTCTCCATGTAGAAAGTACGTTTACCTGATTAAGTGCAGTGATTGTCAAAAGCCGTGAAGGAGCCGGTATAGTCTCATGAAAACCGTACTACGTTCTCAACAATTGATTACGCAATCTTTAACATAGCAATCGCTATTAATCAAAGTTGAGTGGATTGAAAAATCATTCTTGAATATATATTTAACATTTTCACAGAAATTCCCATAGTTTCTAAATATTAATTTGCAAAAATGGTGAGATATCGATTTGAAGCATCAATGGAACGTCGTTAGTCCTTTTTTTTTTCAAATTATATCTTTATGAGTATCTTGCTGTGTCAAAAAGTACGTATTCTTCGATAGATATCTCATGGAATTAATGGTTTTAAAAGATTTAGTACAATTTCGATGAAAGTATACCACTAACGCCTCCTTAAAACCTACCTTTACCGGACAACAACATCCATCCGTTCATCGATAATCCACTCGGAATTGTTCTTTTTAACTTACCTGTAATCAGAAAGATAATTTGCAATTTATTACGAGCGTAATATTTCATTAACATTGAAATAAAGTTGATAATAAAACTTTCTAAATAGTCTTTGATTCACTAAAGATTTAGTGTTATTGCTTAAAGTACATTACATTGACAATGAGACGAACGTTGCCGAGTAGGGTTATCTATAGCTTGGAACGGGGGTTGCAAGGGTTGTGGTATAATATCAAATTCACGGTAAACCCTTACACTCACACCACCTTAGGCGATAACTACGATCTATGGAACACCCTTGAATCTACCTCCTTTGTCATTATATGTGTGTACACATTGTTCATAGCTCTGTATTCGCCTGTAATTGTTCCACGCTACACGAGCATTGGCAACCATCGTGGCTTATTTACTTCCCTAGTTGCTAAATACTCGAGAATTGATAAATTACTCACGTTCATAAATTCACGGGATTGATGAAAGTCATGAAATATTCCAATGTATTTCTTTTACTTGAGATACAACGGGATAAATCGAGACAGCTTTAACAGTTATTCTATACTGAATAATTAATTAATTTCATTATACTGTTGTGTATCGTTAATTAACCATTGGATTGAATAATTAATAAGAAAATTGACTGTGAATGAAATTGTTTGAGAGAAAAAAAATGGTACTTGCAACTATTTCAAGTGACATTTATTTATTATTAACGTTCATGCGATTGATTTTATAATTACTATAGCTACATTTAGTATTGGTTTTACTATAAAAATAGTCGCATGGATTTCTCTCAGTAATTGCAAGTCATTTTTCGGACTCCGTGTAGAGAGTACATTTACCTAAATAGATTCAGTGATTGTCAAGATCCGTGAAGCAGATTAAATAAATACAGTTTCATGAAATCCGTACTAACATCGGAACAATAGGTAACGCAATCTTCAATATTGCGATCAATGTTAATGAAAGTTGATGGGATTAAAAAATGATTCGTACAATATTATCATATAGTAATTACTTTTAAACACTCCAGTGTCACTGACGCATATATCGATTTATATTTATACTAAGGGGCTTCGTATCCCTGCGCGCTTCATGCACCAACCCCTCTGGGAGATCAACCCTGACCTACATTACCCACCCTAACCCACGTTACCCCCCTCCTTTTTACACGCCCTCTCGATTTTCCTACACAGCGGCGGTGGTGACGATGGCGAGGACATATTTTTATTATATAGACAGAAATACTATATATGCATTAATATCGATGTATTGACACTCAAGGGGTTAATTGGTTTCACTATAAAAATAGTCGCATGAATTTCTCTCGGTAAGCGCAATTTTTTCTCCTCCGTGTAGAGAGTTACATTTACCTGATTAGGTCATTGTCAAAATCAGTGAAGCAGGTTAAGTAAATACAATTCCATGAAAGCTGTACGACGATCTGAACAATTGCTTACGCAATATTCAATATTGCAGTTAATGTTAACGAAAGTTGATTGCATTTGAAAACGATTCTTATGATATTATTAATATTTTCCCGATAATTCGCGAGAATATAATTTTTTTTTTATATTGACACCTAATTGGTTTATTGGTTTTGCTATAAAAATAGTCGAATGGGTTTCTTTGAGTTTATGAATACACGATTAGCTCTTATTTATTACAAACGAAATCAGTGTATACATCGCTAATAAATTTTAATGACATCCGATTTAATATGTGTCATCTGTTGAGCAGTCTTAGAAAAACCAATAGATCGTTACATATTATCAAGAATTGAGGTTAATCCTTATCAACACATGATATAATATTCGTACGTAAATGTCGGCATTCGTTTTGCCAATCATCGAAAATTATCGAACTTTTCTAATTAAATCGTTTGGAAACAAGTTCTGGATCAAAGGTTTGTGATTATTGAGATTGAAAGAGTGACGTAGATGACTGGAAAGATACTTATCCGGAGTTTACCAATAAATTTGATAATGTTTTTCCGTTACATCAATTACGTTAACGATACGTGCAAGAACGTAGCGCATCTATTTTATGCTTTCCATGTAAGTTGTCAACCAATCTATTTACATATATATTTACACGTATACAATATGTACAACCTCGGAGGCGTCAGAGAGAGATCCTTCATTTTCGGCCATCACACGTGCCATTAAATTCAGTTAGACAGATGTTCGATAATCTCGAATCTGCGTGCAAGAGGGAATTTGCACCGAGGCATGTCGCGAGCGTCGTACTGGGAAGCACTATCAGCGCAAGCACGGGACAACCATCCGGACAGATATGATCGGCGCTGCAAAGAGCATTTCCTACCTGCAGAGTTTGGACTACCATGCACAAGTACATCAACCATGCACAAGGATTGTACATGCGATGGTTGCTGCCGGAACAGTGACCGTTGGCGCGTGTGAGGGGCGTTTCAGCGGGGGCTGTTTGACGTACGCGTACAGGATCTATGCACTAGGGATTCATCGAGATCCTCGTAGGACCGATTTGTACTGATTCGGACATACCCGAATACGTTCGAGGATATTCCCGAAGACTCAGGCAGGTTTGGGAGGCTTCTGGAAGGTAATGACGTCGATAGCAATGTTGCTGAATGCCACAGAGCCTCGGTAACATGTGGACAGTTCGACGATGGTTCGCTGCTTCACTGCTGGACCGAACCAACAATGGTTGACTGGGGTGATGCGGCATGAGAAGATAACGGCTCTATCGTTATCAAACGATTTATGCAATGGGCCTTGCTGTCTGAATCTTATTTTTATATTACATTCATGGTATACGGAGTATATACGGTAAGCGCAAATTATTGTAATTATTTCGCACAGAATATGTATTTTGTTGTTGTTTGTTAAGGGACCGAACTGGACGACGCATGATTCTTGATATAACCCATATATGGAAATGCAAATTTCTTATAGAATCTCACACAGAGGAAAATGTTCGATTGCCTTAATTATATACAAAGCGAAAAACTCTGCACACGGCAAATTTCCTTGTTCTTTTCCCACACAGTCGTAGTAATCCTGATGACTATCAAGTTGAAAATGATTGATTTTCAATCTATACGACTATTTTCATATTTACATTAACTTCTTCATTGTTACCGTAACTATATTTTTTTATCACAGTAGTGAAACCAATTAATTCTCAATTGCATTCGAGTAAACTAGTTAGCCCGGCGAAAAAATTCAGTCGTTTCGTACTTTTATACGTTTGGCATCATTATAAAGTTTCTCTTCTATAAAGTTCACCATTTCCTCATTTCAAAACACAACTTACTTTTGCCTCTACATTCTTTATCGCAAAGCTATGATTATTGTTAGAAAAAACTGATTTTCACCATTAAAAAAATGGACATTAATGGACATAACTTTTTCAATTACAATAAAAACTTTTTGCCTCTCAAACATTCTATTCTACACATTCTGATATTGTTTATAGAAATAAATATATAAAAGATCTGTTAAGATTCATAGAAGGTCACTTGTACCCAGCAAAGTAATTGAGGATTAAATATAGTTACGTTTTAAATGGAACAAGTTAATACAAATGTAACAATAGTAGCACGTACTATCAATTAATAGTTTTCGCTCAATTATTGACAGGATAACCACGGTGTCTCTCAATGCATGTTTACCCATAATTACTTCACTTGACTTGCATTTCGTAATTATAAACCTTGGCATACCTGGCACTTTGTAATATCAGTCTCGCTCACGGTATTCCGAATTCAATATTACAGTAACCGTCCTTTAGTAGCCTCTCGGCTACGGCCATACGTAGATATGATCCCTAGCAATGTGTCCTACTGCCAATCTCGATTTGCTAATATCATTCGCCGGCCATCATTCAATTACAATGTCGCGCACTCGCGAGCCCAGGACGGCTCTACTCCAGCGTCACCGCGAAGCGCAACGGCATAAACCATTGAGCCCATTGAATATGGATATTATCGAGCCGTACAGCCATCCGGGATTTACCCGTTAATCTCACGATCTCGCGAGCCAAATACGTGCGTGCCCATGCACAGTGACTGTAAAGCAACTATGCAACCAACCCCTCATTCCGTTAATTCCTTCCTTTGTTAGCTTGGTGTTCCAATTCATCGTTGTTTTCCAGTATTGTTTCATATTATTATTATTATTAAATACATGTATATGTTTATATACAGACGAAATATATCATCTTAAATTTCTAATAATTTTGGTTTGTCATTCGGATTCTACACGGAAAGAAATTATTGATTGCTTCAACAAACTCGATAGTTAAATACGAAAGAGAAGATTTATTTTGTTGGGCCAACAAATTAATTGGTAACCGCTAATAACTTAGTTGTTTTCCAACAAGTTAATCATTTGCATCTAGATATTAGTTGTCAGCCAGCCAATTAATTTGTTGGGCCAACTAAATTAATCACCGGTAGCATATTCAACGATGTATTTGATGGGAGCAACGAAACCCTTAGCTCCTTGTACACTCAAAAAAATCGTGCAAGATTTGGCAACTATGATGTGACAAACTATTATTTTTTTTAGTCCACCCGACTACTTTTCTAATCGAATAGATTATTTTTATAGTGAAACCAATTGAATGTAGTTACGGTAATTATAAAAGTAGTCTCATGGAATAAAAACTAATGGGTGTCACTTTTACAAATTGCGAATGTCATTTTATATCTCTGTGCATTTTATTTATTCTACGTAAACTGTGATATGTTATGAATGTTTTTTTTTTCAATTGTATTGTTAGTTCTATTAAGGGGGTTTTCTTTGTAAAAAAATTCCACATTGCCAAGCTCTTGCCTTTTTTATAAATAACTTGATCCTCCTAAATTGTAATTCAATTATCGGGAAACGCAACATCTTTTTCAAGCTTCATTCTATTTATTCTACTTAAATTGTTATATGTTATGAGTGTTTTTTAAAATGATGTCGACCGTTCTTTTAAATGAATTGCTCTCTGTCAAAAATTCGACATCGCCAAGCTCTTAGCTTTCTTATGAAACGACTTGATCCTCCTGAATTGTAATCTAATTGTCTGGAAAAGCAACAGCTTTTTCAAGTTTTTTTTTTCTCCCCATCTAACGTGATTCATTTTATTATCTTGTAAGTGGGTTTCCACCGTACTCACTGCTCTGCGAGAACCAGATGCTGGACTCTACCCCGTGCACCCCTAACATTTACGACCTATCTTGGTGAACGATCGCGTGCTCTACTTCATCAATCGTCGAAAGAACACGTCGAGCAGATCGAAGCAGAGTTCTTCACCGAAATTCTTTTTTATCCCTCGCACTTCCCCTCTTCCGTGATTACACCTCTTCACCTTGTTCATCCTCTGCTTTACTAAAACCTCACCATCTCTATCTTCCATAAGAACGTACGATTTTATGAGAACCACGTTGAACCAGACCCGACCCAGACACAACGAGACATACTTCCATCCCCTTATTCGCTGTCGTAAAACTTCTCCCGATGTACGCTCATCGAAAAATTCCCATCAATCGGGAGTAATAAATGAGGAACAATAGTTGAGCAGACAAGCACGATCGTTCTGGGTGTTCCGAGTCTATGGCATTTTCAAAATATTTTATGACCAGGTGGATTTACTATTTGGATTTATTAAATTTTTCTGTAAAATTTTATTCTATTTAGTTTTATTTTCATTCATTTTTTTCTTTTTTGAGTGTATTAAAAAATCTTGAAATAGTGTTCCTAAGGTTTTTCAAGATTCTAGCCACGATCGATGCCTAGAAATATGTCATGAGGAAAATTTGAAGCAGATCATCAACCTCCGAGTTAAAAAATTTGGCAGTCGATGCCTTGGATATAGATTTATCACTATCCACGACGTTGTTCTCCCACATTCGACTCTATCTTATAAAAAAAAAAAATTAAATTTAATGGAAAACTTACAGTTTAAGCTTTAAAGCTTGATTAGTTCGAGACGAAAGGTACCTGACGACAGTTATCCAACAAAGCAAAGGAGGAATTTTCCTCCAGGCAAGATCGATACGATCACACGTTCCATCGGCCAAAGAAATCAATCCAAAGCAACATTTTTAGAATTCCAATTTGATTGCCGGTATAAAAAAATCCAACTATCAGTCGATCTGTAGCATCAGAGATCAAGGAATTGAAGAAGACCAAAGTTCGAACGAAATCGAAGAGACGAATGAAGGGAATGGAATGGTAGGAAAAAAGAAAAGTGACCTAGTAGAAAAATAAGAAAGAATAGAGAAAAAAAACCACGACAAGGAGTAAAACGTAAAGGAATGTCCTGGCAGTCCGTCGGTGGAGAGATCGACTGGTACGTGGCGGTGGGTTAGCGAAATTGCGGTGGGGTCGTCTCGGACTTGCTGGGACATAGTCCAGAACTACTACGTGCCAGGGTGAAACCAATGCGCGTTACGCTTTATTTCTCTTGGTTCTCGGGGCGCGTTCCAATCACCATTGAGTGGAGTACCAGCAAGGTTCAGCCAACGAACATAGCGGTGTTCCTTCCTCGTCTCTTCGCGTTATTTCTTTCTTGTCTGTTAAACTCGACCGTGATCGTTTGATCTTCGAGCCAAGCGTTTTCTAGCCATGTGCACTGTTGGTGTGCAAAAAGTAAAATGAGAATAATAAATGCGAGGAAAGACCAGACGAAGCGGAAGAACCCAAACTAAAAATAGCAAAAAACCAAAGTTAAATTTCTGACGAACTGCTCAAAAAGATCTTTGAACCCTCGACCGTCCAACCACAAAATAAAGTAATCTCTCTCTTTCTCTTTCTCTCTCTTCGGTAGGCACACTAATTGCGGAAGTACGTTCACAAATCGTTTACCAGCGGTTTAGATTAATGAAGAAAATACAAGCTAACGAATGTAGAAGAATAAGAAGATTTCATCGTTTTATTACTTATAGAAGTCTTCCATCGATAATATATTAAGAGGTAATGGAGAGAAGAATAAGAACGAGACATGCGAAGCTACAAACTAAAAGATTTCTTGGTTCTGGCCACTCTTCGATAAAACCCTGCGAACGATGCGTCCGCCCTTCTGGCTCTTTATTTCTTAAAAAGGAAACCGGAGGAAAGTAAGCTCGAGAAGAAGAGCTCATAGGAAGGACGTAGCGTGCGCACATGGTAAAGGAAACAAAAAAAGCAAATGTGAGAGAACGGTGAAGTATATGGTCCGGACGAAAGCGCACGTAAAGCTTCACCAAGAAATTCACTCGCAAGATTCACCGCGTTCGATTTTGCACCTTTTAGTTGATCTTTTCTTTCTCCCTTTTTTATTTTTCGTTTAGTCTCGATCTGGGAAGATCGTATCGTCTCGCACGCGATGTCTTTATATGTATAAATGTAGATAATGTTCATTGCAGTATGCATACTGTGTAATGTACACGACCTATAATTATAGTAAAATAAAACTCAACGTTTTTGCAATGGTTTCAAAAAAAAAATTATCGAATATTGAGAATTCATTAATGGCTGTATGTATTGCGCGCAGGTGCTGCATTTCTATATATGCACTCCGAAACTGTTATCCTCGAAAATACTACGGGAAAACATTAAGCTTCGACGCAGACGTGCCTCGGGTAATTTTCAAAGCGATAAAAAATATTTCAATGCAATAAAAAAATGTCAATGCACGAAAAAGATAAATGAGCTTTGCATATTTCATTTTTTTATTATTTTATTATTGAAAGGTTTCATAGAATAATTGTTCGACGCTTTTTTGTTTTGTTTTTCGTCACGTAAAACTAAATTTTCCAAGTTTTAATAGTCCAGAAATGTTCTTGTGATGAAACAACTGGAAGATGTTGAATGACAACGAGATAAAATATTTAAATATCCTCACTACAGTACGAATGCACTCTGATACATAAAAACAGAATTGTGAACTTATGTCAATGTATATTGTAGTGAAAGTGAACAGCTTTCATAAATAAACTTTTGGATAATGTTTGTTTGTTATGTAAAAGATGTATTATTGACATCAATCGTTTTTTAGTTAATTCTTAGTTTTTTAATTAATTAGAACATTTTCATCTAATATAAATGCAGTTGAATTGACCATTTTCAGAATACAAAAAAATATTGGACTTTTGTATATTGTTCATACTTTCGAATAAAGAGATTTTTATATAAAGAAAAGTAAAATGGTGTTACAGTAGCAAATTATCAATCGATAATATATAAATATAATAAGAACAAATGTAAAAGCAAAGCTCATTAGACGAGATTAAAGTTTGAAAGAAAACTAACGACGAAAATCATAACAAAATGCATAGAAGTAAAATATATAATTCCGTAAGATGTCCAATTAGAAGAATTGGAGCGCAATATTCTTTGATCATTTCAGACGATGAAGCAAGTCTTTACCGTTTTAAATCTTGGACTCACGGAGGCTGCTGTAGCACCAAAAGGAACACGAGCTTAACCATTCGTGTACTGCCTCGTGTAGAAAAAGGCTTACAGCCGACTCGTAATTACATGAAAATTCCATTTGAGCAATCATTTTCCAAATGGTCGATCCAAAAAGGTTCTGTACCATGCGACAACGAGCCATCCTGCTAATAGTTACTATATATACCTCTGGCATAATGTTTCCTTTTAGCACCGAGACCACAATGACACTTGAGTTTTCATGAGGTCAGGACAACCCTTGTTTCATATTTCAAGCACTTGTGCTGCAAAATCTTTAGTCACTTTACTGTAAACACTTTATGGTTGCGTGGTCTCTCGTATAAAAAAATATAAGAAAACTCTTTGAAGTCTCAATTGGATGACGACCTTTTGTTCGACTAGAAACGCAACGTTTTACTTATTCATTTATACATCATCTGTATCGCCACTTTTATTTATTTACATTCAACATCTGTCTTCTTCTTATAGCTTTTGAATTATACATAATATTAAATAATTACATCCACAAAAGTATGTCACTCGTGGTAAAAACATTTTTTTTTTATCACCCGTTGATAATGTTTCGAACAAATATTATTGAAATAATTTATTTGTTAACAGCAATGGGACAATATTCCTCTCGATATTCAATTCTTCGGTGATTGTTACTTTTATTACTGATATTGGCTTCAGCATGTTTGTGAATATAAACAATTTCTAACGGTAAAACTAATTTTTATAGCTTGTATCGAGTAGTAAGTACCAAGTACTGATCAGACGACGAACGAGTAAAACGTTTCATCAAATTGATGAAAAACTGTACAATGGATTCTAACGTTTGTTAATCGCAATCGATTCCTAATGAAATATTATCTTCGTTACAATTATCTCGACATTGAGCTTTGAATAACCCGTCATTATCCGGCTTGTCTGTAGAATCCTAATTATCCTTGGTATCCGAAGCCACAAGTGTTACACTATATATCGAACGAATAATAATCCAGCTGTGAGGATATAGAGGAATCGTCGTGACGATCATAAACCTCTGTCAATCCACTGACCTTCTTCACACCCTCGCCACATAATACGACAAAGTTAATAACAAACAACAACGCAGAAGTGACAGATGTAACGATCGAGCGCGCTGCTGCTCGAGAAAGGGTCGGTACATCGAGGGGATGCACGACACGGCACTTCATTAATCAAGTGCATGGAAACAATCCAGAATTGGGAAAGCTGGAGTGGCCTCGTCAAAGAGTGATGTGACAAAATGATCGATTGTTAACTGTACATAAATCCTATGTGGCATACAGAGTTAAAGGCAATAGATAACTATGTGGCATACAGAGCTAAAGGCAATAGATAACTACGTTATGCATAGATAAACCATGCATGCGCTTACATTATGTGAATCCTTTGACATCTCAAAAAATGAAATTCATGCGATATTTTCAATATTTTTAACACGTTATTTGATTATACAGATGTACGTTACGATTTATAAATAGGATGGCAAGTTTTTGTTGATAACGAAACGGAAAGTGGTAAACCAAATTTTGTATGAATGAAATTGAGTTCTTTAGAATCACGTGTAACATTATTCAATACTTTTTAAGTGACACTGCCCGTAACCATTCCAGAATGAAACGAGGAGCAAAGTGGAAATAACACGATATCGAAGAAGTGGAAATATTCTTGTGACTTACGAAGCGTTAACACTAGATATATTTTATCTAGTTTTTGACGTGACACAACGATATAAATTGAATGCTTATAGGGTCATAAAATAAAAGTGTAAAATTTTATTGAGACATTTTTATCCGATTCGATGAACAGTACCAAGAACGTGAGAGGAAACGTACGACTCTCGTAATTTCAAATTGAGCCGTCGGACATTGAAAGTCTATTGTTTATTATAAATATTCATTATCTCGTAATATCGTTATCAATTTATTGGATATTTATTGTAACAATGAAGAAAATCTTTTCGAAAAATAACTTAACGGTAAGCACATCAGATGAGATAACAAAAATTGCTTTCGAATATATTTTTCGTAAGAGCACGATATTAATCGTGAATTATCGCGAGAGAAAAGGTTAAATGCCACGATGAGCTGTTCGGGGTTGTATGAAAATTGAGCAACGTAGGCAGGGTAACTTCAACGAATGGCACTGGTATACAGGGCCACGATCTTTTTCTTGCCATCGTTTCATCTTTCGCGGTCTCTTTTTCCGCGAGTTTTGACTTTTGCCAGTGGCGTGCAGGAACGAAAGATCAAAAAAAAAAACAAGGAAGATGGAAGGAAAACGACGTGGGAGACGGAGCTGTGGTATAACAGAAGGAAAGAGAGAATGAAGAACAGAAGAGAGATGAAAATTTACCGAGAAGCAGCGGCACAGCCCGTCGAAAGTGCTCTCGAAATACATGCATTTATTCAACGTAGCCTGCCGGCAATCCGAACTGTATAGCGGCTTTGGCTAGGCTGTGCTATGATGGTGGAGCTGCGGTTGCTGCTTCTGCTGGGAAGTACCACGACGAGAAATGGATGGGCCAATTTTCTGTTTCGCGATGGAAGACCGAGGGCACCAGTCGAGTGGTAAGAAGAGCCGAGGCGTCGGTGTGAGTCAGTGTCGCAGACAGCGCGGCATGCGCAGAAGTTGTATTTTCCTTATTCCGTATCTGTATCAAAATTGATACTCACAACTCTTGCGTTTGATGTTAACAATTCCAAAATATTTGCCTTGAATCCTTCACAAGCTACTATACAGTATAATTTAATAAGAAAATAATAAAAAATAATGCAAAGTGAAATCTGCCTCATTAGTTGTGCATTGCTTCGTCGTTATTTTTCACCTTCCCAAAAGTACCTCTATTGAGAAGTGTGTCGATCAACTTTTACTTCCGTACAGAGAAAGAAAGATTTGCGAAAGATAGAAAATAATGAGAAAGCAATGCGCAACGTTTTGCTTTACAGACTTTTTAATTTATAGTCAGAACTCTGTAATTGCCGGCAGTAAAAATTAATATCAATTAATTATGTAGATTAATTACGATCCTTACTTCAAGACCTTATCACTGTGGTTTACTTCTATACCGATAAGAGTGTATGTGTCTATTATGAATTTTGTAAATTAAAATTATCTACGGTTGATTTATTGAATTATTCATCAATTTTTATTTTTCTCGAATGCGATAAATTAGGAGAAAAAAATCATGAGCTCTTACAGCTTTATTTGCTTTCCAATTCCTAGCTCGAATGTTCAAATAAATTTGAATTGAAAGTACGATCTCTTGAAATCGATAATTCAAACGATCGAGCACCCTTTTATTGAGTTTAGTCAAATTCTGGACTAAACATTTTTTTATATTTGTAATTTTCCGAAAATCCAAGCTTCTTGTACGATTTTTGTCACAATCAACACCAAGACCTAGAACGTATCTGCAATTGTGGATAACTATTTGGCTTTGTAAAAAAAATATTGCAGTAGTAGAACCGATCAACGAGAATTTTCCAAAAAATGCCATGAAATCCAAAAATTTGTATACATTGTTACAAAAATCACAATAATGAAAAGGATATTACTGATTTACTTGTGAAATAAATTTCAACACGACTCCTATATTCGTTCTCAAGATACAAACGTCAGACGCGCACTTACGTTCGAACATTTTATCTGAACGACTTCTCTCTACGTTTTAGACAATTTTAAATATTCTGACACAAAAATCGAAAGAAATAAAAACGTTTACTGAAAAGAAAACGTTGTCTACTAGGAAGCTAAAAAAAGCGATATACGAAAGCACAAAATCCAACACATTCTCGGAGCTAATGTTTTGCGAAGCGAGTTACTACATTCTTTGCACATTTGACTCCTCTATCACGTGCTTTCCCAGTAGCTTCGCTGTTTACGTATAGTGGGATTTTTATATAGCGTTACAGGTTGTATATGAAGAGGATGACGTTAAAAAATGGTCCAGGCGAGTCGGAGTAAGCGAGAGATATAAGAGGAAAAGGAAACATAGTAGCCATCAGAGCCAGAGCTTGGTTGAAACGAGCTGAAAAGCGTGTTTCGCTGCTATATCTTCAGGATCACAAGATCATTTTTTCTACTCTTGGATTCTAAATGCCAGATGTTATGATGAAATAAATGTAGTTTGTTTTTGAGAATAAAAATAATTGTTTACTCTTATGGATTCTAAGGTACACGAGCAAAAAGTTGAGCCACTTAGCATGGATTGAGGACCGTGCTAAAAAATAAGTCTAAAATAAATAAGTGTAAAGTACCAATAGTCGGTTACTCGGTACCTAATCACTTGGTCGAAGAAACCGGTTAGCTGGTTAGCCAAAAAGCTATATTCCGAGATAATTGTAAATTGTAAAAAGTCTTCTATCGGCTCAACCCATAATACTCGAAGAAAAAAAAAATTACTCTCGAGGCCCTACATTTCCTCAAAGTCTACAAGTTCAATCGAAGATATTGGTATTGACGCGGTGCTCTCAAATTCTTAACGATTAGAAGTAAAGAACGGAAGTAGATTCGCCAAGAGAACAAAAGAATAAATGCTTTGGAATTTGACTTATGTATAAAGTGTACCAGTCGCGTGTATGTACCGCCCAGCGGTATAACGGAAAATACGTTTGGCGATAAAATACTGGAGTGGGCGTTAGGTCGAAAGATCGTCTTCGACTTAGCACTGTATAGTACGAGCCAGTAAAGGGGACTCATGGAGTCAGACCTTCTCACAAATTTAACACGCAATATGATCGTCGCTCGTAAAGTCTCGACAGGGCAAAGTAGAGAGACTCCGGGACGTGGTAGGAAGGATACTGTGCGAAGAAGACCAAACCGGGCTGTTCCGTCGAGCGAGAAATCGACTAGCGGCAACGAGCGAATGGAAATTCTCTCTCGTTCCAACTTCGTTCCCACCGACTTTTGGCCTCGTCGTTCTCTGCAAGAGTAACGTTGAATATTTTCTTCTTCTTCTTCTTCTTCTTCTTCTTCTTCTAAGCCGCGGCCCTCATCATGATTCCTCTACAATTAAGGTGCCTTCTTTATTTCCATTAACTTCGCTCACTCTTCAGGTTTCACTCCGTTGCCCCTGTGAGGTCTCTTGCTCGCCGTGCATCCTTTTACGTGGCTAATGGTCCCGCAAAATACGACGGGATCCCATGAATCGTACAACGTTTAACTCATGGCACGTATACCATTTTTTTTTTTCATTACTGGCAACTTACAAATTATCTCCTACGTCAAGACTAACAATAAACATTAGATCGTGTTTATTTTTCTGCGTTTGCATGCACTTACGTCTATTGCTATATTTACATTTGGTTTATTTGTTATTTATTTATTCAATCATTTATTATATTTTTAATTGTTATTCTTGTTTATTTCTCTCTTCTGCAATAACTATTATTATTATTCATTATCCTAATTTCCTGCATGAATCCTCACATTTATGTACTTTTATGCAGCTTGTACGTACGAGACTAGAAACAATAAATCAATCCAATGCAATGTTGATAACGCGGAAGCCATTACTATATTTATATTTTGTGGCATTGATGCAGCAGCGTTATAACGATACCGTATTATTATCTCGCTGTGTGTACCACACCGACACACCCCATAGCTTCCTGTAATGTCAAACTGTGCGCGAGGTGCGAGGTGCAAAACAAAACGTTTGAACGTGGAAAAAGAAAAATCCACAGTTTTAAGCAAAAAACTAAAATTTAATAATAATTTATTATAAAATTGACGAACGAATTGAGAAACTCTCTAAGGAAAGCATAGAAATGAGAGTCACCTGGAGCAAAATTTTGTTTCCAAGATTGAAAAATTGATAATACAATTTAATTAAATTCAATGGATTCAAATGATTTATGTAAATTAATAAAATGTGTTTAAATAAAACTAGAAAATAAGTTATTGTTGCATCACATTGAAGATAGGTCGTTTCTTCTTTTTATTTTGTAAATGCCAAGCTAAGCATTGGACGGATTAAAAAAACTGAGGAAAGCAAAATGTACCTGAAAAAAATGTAGTATCTCGTGTATTTCGCATATCAGCTGGGAGCTTACAATATCAATCCGAGAGTTCTATGTCGATATCTCACTCGGTTTCATAGGTCTATGTAGTTGTACATTTTTATATCCCTCTTACTGCATAAATATATCTAACTTTACGTATACATGTATATCATTTTCCCATTTATGAACGCGTGCTCATACTACCAGCGATGCACGAAACTAAAGCGCGCGTTATAGCCGGAAGATATTAAACGGTATGAGTAGAACTTTCAACGTTTTACGCGGTGATCCGATTCTTGTAGGTAAAAGGTAGTGTATACTAAAGACGCCTGGCTGTTCAATACTTTTACGCCTCGTGTTCACATGCCACTGTGTAAAATATGCAAGAGCACAAAACATGAATACATTTTGAAAGAACTAAAAGATACTAGAATTGATGCTGAGAGAAACTTCAGGCATTATTATATAAATAATAGATGGCTCGTACGACTCGGGCATCACGCAACTTATCACTGAGCCTCGACTGTTCCTATAATTGATACGTATATTGAAATAAAACGAAAACGATGAAATCTTAAAGACGTTTCGATTATTCAAACAGAAAATACTGAAAAAGAGAATATTCTAAGAGTGAAAATCAATTAATCTGTCTTCTGGATTCATTTTTTTTCATAAGAAGATGCTCCAAGGATCCTACGGAGTCTTAGTAGAATAAATATTTCGTCTGATAACTAAAAGATCGGTCAAAAATTGAACAAGTTTAACTCTTGAAATCAAGATTTGGTCTTTCAATCTCTTCTCCGAATCGTCAAAATTACTTTATGTTACAGTACATCTTAAGATAGTAAAGTAAATTTATTTCCGACATTATTAATCTTCGAGAAGTTCTACGGTTCAAAAGTCGCACCATTCCTGAGGTCGTAACACTATCCGAAGTGACTCTGATAATGATGAACGTAGACTTTTAGGTATTTCATTTAGGTATATTACACACCAATTTCTGCACTTCTTTACGATTGTGTATCGAGGCACGCGCACAGCCGAAACGGTACCTAAATCGAAAGAAAATAAATGTCAAGCCCGACAAATCGCACGGATCTCTAAACATTATTTACGATTTTAGCCGGACCGATTCGTTCCTAAGTGTTCTGCTCTGCACTTTCGGTTTACGAGGTGGACAGGTGCACCGAACCCGAACTACACTATGTAATAGTAGTAGTAGTAGCAGCAGCAGGAGCAGCCGTACCGACTGGTGCCATTTGCTGTATAACAGAACGATGACGCGATAGGTGTATATGGTAAGCCACCCCATCCTAATTCATATGACAATCAACTGCGCTCTATCGTAACAGGTGTGAAAGTAGCAGTTTCATACGCTTATTTCATCTCAATTCATATTTTAAAAGGGAAACTCACCTTACTGCAAACTTAGATTTTCTTAATTGTTGTGAAAATCTGCTTTCATCGTTAAAAAAAATTTATAAAAAGGACAGCGTCGGGATTGCCGAATATTATATTTACAGAGCACGGAAGTAGTCGACGATGATAATACAACACTGACAGTTTAAATACTGAGCTTAATTATATATCGTTATTAATGCATGTACTTAAAGATATATTAATTAAATATAATTTTCTTGTGAATTTTTTTTATTTGTAAAATAAGAAAAAAATAACATGAATCTTTCGGCGGTCTTTGAAAAATGCTGAAATGCTTGAAACAATGTATGGCACTTGTGGTGAAGATAATTTGAAAAGTTTATAATTTTATGTGCAAAGCAAACAAATTATCACTTTTACTTCAAATGGGTTTTTAAATTATAACGTTAAATAAAGACTCTCAAATTTCACTAAACGATTTTCTATCTTTAACAGAAATGTAAAATTTGTTTGTTAATATATCAAATTCTGAGCGACGAAAAACCCTTTTTGGTATTTCTCTGTACGTACATCTACGTTAACGTTAAATATTTAACGTTAATTGCTCGCTAATTTCATTAAACTGTTTTCTATTTTTAACAGAAATGTAACGATTTTTGTTAATATATCAGGTTCTGAGCAACGAGAATCCTTTTTGATCTTTCTCTGCTGAGTCGTACATTTCGATACATTTATATACATCTACGATAACGTGAAAATTTTTACGCTAATTAAATACTCAAATTTCACTAAACGATTTTCTATTTTAAAGAGAAATGTAACATTTTTTTGTTACGTAAAACCCTTTTTGGTCTTTCTCTGTTGAGTTATACATTTCAATACATTTACGTACATTCACGGTTCAAAGCAAATCCTCGTTTGTTCTCATACCATCTGATACGAAGTACTATGTAGTCCTTGGTTAGTGCGAGATTTTTTCGTTGTTTCCCTAAAAACAAGTTTTGAACGCAATGCCACTCATCAACCGAGTTTCTCTCATTCCGTGAATTTCGAAATACACGAACCATTAAAATCGGATCAATTGGAATGGAATACTTGACCAGTGCATGCGAGGGCTGCAGTAGGATCCGTTGTGATCGTTCTTCTCTATCCCTCTTCTATTATCATTGTTTTTCAACCAAACAGAATCAATTCATCCATCAGTCAGCGTTTACGTTTTCATTAGTACATAACGAAAAATTAAACCGAGACGATGGAATAATTAATGAACAAAATGCAATCACGTTATTTAAGTCGGTTAAACAGAATCGTGCAAACAAAATTTCACGTAAGTTTATAAATATTTTATTTTATATTATGTACTGATGATTGAACGATGGAGTCAATATTTAGACCCGGGCAATGCTTGATCAGAAAGAATAGTCTTTTTGAAGTTTATATAGCGTTGGAAAAGTACACACTAACCAAACACCCGTAAATGAAAAAAATGGTTTGTTAAATAAATTCTCCCGAATATAACGAGAGCGTAAAACTTTACTCTTGAAATCCGTGAATTATCAGTTCAATATTTTCACTGATAAATCTCACTCATGTAAAGTAATCAACAACATTATAACGGCTCGATTTACATATATAATCGAACGTAGATATTCAAATTTCCTGCTGCAAAAAAGCGATATATGCGTTTTTATTAACTAGACAATCCGGCTGATCAGAAGAAAAATCATTGTCGAATGGCTGTATATTATATTCATTCGCGACAGGTAAAGTGTATCCAGCGTTTAGACTTGGTAAACAATTATCTGAACGTTTTAGAAGTGTGGAAGTTGTTTTTATCAAGCATTACGATAGAGGAGATTGCCGCTGAGTTGTCGGTGTTTTTCTTTTACCATTTCCTTCCACGTTTTCGTCGAGCTTTGTCTTAACTACCGTTAGTGAAAAGTTGCAGAATTGTTGTGAACGCTTGAGAACGCCAAGTGAAAACTCGATTCTCCAGAGGAAGATAAAACCGGAACGTAGAGTGACCAACTTGCGGCTAACAAAAATAATTATGAAAGGAATTAAGTGATAGTATTACTTTGGTTCGAGCAAAAGCTAGGTAGCTGGCTAACATTGTTTCGCTTTCTTTGAAAATTACAATGACATCCTCTTTTCATTCTATGATTTAACCCCGTAAACTTATTATCCCGAAAGTAAAAAATTAACAAAATGAATTATTAGATTTTTTAAGTGCTTTGCAATTTGCAGATTAATTACACTTCGGTTTATCCAGTCCCTTTCGTATGTTTCCGGTAAGATTTTACATGTTTTTTTACCTGTGACCAATTATGACTTTAAACTCAGCTTATTACTTACGGAAATAATTACGAGTACCATTGCAACGACGAGAATAAAAAAAATAAAACGAAAATAACTCCGAGTGCTTGAAGAATTTACGTAATTAGACAACAAAGTCCGGACATCCGACAGGACGACAGAGCAAAGAACAAAGAGATATAGCGAAGAATAAAGAACAAGGTACGGAACATGCATGCGGGCTTCCGCTTGCCGCGTCTTCTCGTCGAGATAAAACGCATTTTGTGCTTTCCGTCTCTTCCTCTACCATTATCTCAGCTCCATACGAGATGTATGTAAAAACAAGACGGTCTCTTTTAGAATAAAATTGCATCGACGATTCGTCCAGAAACAGTAAAAATATAATTTCTCAAAGTTGTATTCCGGAATTTCAGTCGCCATTTGATAAAAGTTTTTTAAAATTACAATTTCGCGCTACACACAGATACGAAAGAGGTCATTCTAGCTGGCAACCTATGTACAAATTAGAAAATAAAACATCTAGAAAATATTGTTACGTTTTAAAAGATTAAGCACATTTATTGAAGTTTCATTTTATATTATAATCGTCATAATATTGAATCGAACGAACTATCTCTAAACCGCAAAATTTGTCTGCTAGGACATTGAAATCTACATGATACGAACCTCAACATCGTTGAATATCATAGCAAGTTCAAGTATAATGTTGGTTCCGGATGTTAATTGATTATGATAAAGCGACCGTTCGTGAAAACAAGCGAACGTGATGCCGTTTCCCAAACGAGAGCACGAGAATATATGTACGACAGGGTCGCGGATAGCCAGAAGAGTGAATAAGTTAGTAAAGGTTAGTCACCAGAACGGTAGCCAGCAAGGAAAATCCCGCGAGGAAGGAGAAGTGCCGCGGTCGCAGAGGCTGAATGCTTTGGGGTAGGGGAATGGACATGCCGGTCCGCTAAATGAGAGTAATTACGAGACAAGTTTTAACTACCTCACCGGTGCACAATGCGTCATCCTTCATTGTCTCTGTTTTAAATAAGCTTTCGAGAATGTGTCAGGAACACTTCCTACGTAGGTGCTTGTCCGTATTTCGACATACCCTTTCTGTCCAGTCTTGCCCCCAACATCCATCCTCAATGGTCACCCTTCGAAAGCAGGCGCCACCAAAGCGCAGCGCCATCGCCTCGGTACTTTTAGTACAAAGAGAATAGTACCAGCGCTATGTATGTTCGTATCTACAGTTAGGACATTTCGTGTGCAGTACAACCCTTTCACTTTGTAGTAGCTCGGCTTCTCGTTCTCTCGCTTCTGGTGTTTAACGTCTCGCGCCTCTTCTCAACATGAATGAGTGAACAAACATACGTTTCTAACTGTAGAGCGAGGACTATAGCGAAGAATACATCGTTGCCTCTTTGTTTCAAGTCTTTAACATTTATATGTATGTTAAGAAGCGATTTTTCTCTTCGTCTGTAAATTTTCATACAATGATTTACAAATCTAGGACAAGGCCATTGCGATGTCTGGTGTAACGAACCGAAAGCATGGCGTACGAATGACTGACGATCTTGAAAATTCTGAACAAAATGTTACTATACCATGACTGAATTGTATGTACATTAACCACTTGAACCGCATGCCACTAGTGTCAAGGTAACACCTCGGCACCGCATTGGTAGGGATTGATGCCGTGGTTCGTGGTCTGTGGACCACCACATACCGCACATGGTGTAATAGTAATAAGGAGAGGGAGGGGGAACGGGGTTTAATAATAATGGGGGGGGGTTATGTGCGACACATACGTATGCTACTCACGCCTCAACACATTTCTATTTAACTCACGATATCTGAGAAAATAAACGGTAAACAATCCTTAATTTTTTTTACCACGCTCGTTTTATGCTTCCCCAGAATATTTTGGTATTTTGTTTAATTCTTGAATCTCGTTCAGAAAGATAGAACGAAAAGTGTGACATTTGTGCGCGTTTGCTAAGGAGATAAATCGTGTCAACTTTAATTGTAATTATGCCAACTTCAGTTGTGATTATGTCAATGTCAATTGTAATTATGTCAACTTCACTTGTAACTGTCTCAACTTGGAAACGGTAAATCTTCTTTAAATTCAGATAGTACATTAAATTATCTGTGCGCAAAGTATTAATGAATTCTCAATTAAATTATTCTCTGATGGTAATACCTTAAAACCATGATATTCGTTATCGAAGTGTCTTCGAAAATACATTGTACACGAGTTATGGATGAAACATGAACTCGTAATGAACCTCTAATGATGGAAAGTTCCCAGTCGGGAGATCGTTAGATTTCGAGATTGCGGTCCCCAATGATCGTCTTCGAGGTGTACGCGAGAAGGGATGACGAGTTACACAACTATCTTGTCGGGAGGGGTAGAGAGGGGATGAGAATATACGAAACATTACGGCCTTACATCAGGGATACAGGTACGAAGCACAGTGGAAACAGTATAGATACAGAATGTCAGAGGGAAGGATAAAGTGAGTGAGAAGAGGGAGATGGGTGATAAGGTGGTGGTAGGAAAGGCAATGGCGTGCACCAGAGCGAGCCGTATCGGCGTCAACCGGGCTGGATGCTGGTTGCACCCTATCCGGTGCATCAATATGCAAAGTGCCTTGGGAGGTTGCTAGCTAGTTCCGTACAAGCGGCCCCGACTCTCGAGCACCACCGCTAGCATCACTGGAAGCACTACCAGTACCACTAGTAGGTAGCAATAAAGGTGCTGGAGGTTGGATGAGACGTCTCAATGCCAGGACACACGACTCTTCGTCCTACAAAGTGTTCCGACGCTTTATGTATCGCATATGCGCTACTCTGCCTCCAGTATCGCACAGTTATGCACAGTTATCGCTGTACAGTATATACATATAAACCTACATTGAGTTTCGTGTCGACACATCAAAGTGCGAACTATTCAATAATTTTCGTAACATTGCAAAGCCTTCTGTGGAGCTCTTTCAGCTACAGAATCTTTCGTATTCGCGTGTGTGTGTGTAAGATATATACATATATAGTACATATGTATTAGGAGTGATTCACCCCATTGCACGTCCCCTGTCCCCTTCTCGATTCTCCCAGGCAGTAGCGGAAGCAAGATATTTCTATAATACAGAGAGATATCGTGACTCCACACTCTAAAAAATATATCTAGTCCATTTCTTTAATGACAAAAGCAATTCTCATACGTAAAGAGAATTTTTTCTTTCGAGTATAAGCACCGAGCATAATTATAAGATGCGATTGGGCAATGTTTTTAGAACAAACACAGAAATTTATAGTTAGCGTCCGAGATAGTTTCAACTTTTGTTATTACTCGTTGCATCTCTTCGCAGATCGATGAATATGGAAGTTTTGCGAAGACAGTTTAGGGTGTGGAGCAGTGAACGCTAGATTCTTACGTCAAAGTGGGAACTCTAAAATTTGCAAATTTGATAATTTACAACTATCGATTCTAATTGTTTGATCGATCAATTAATAACAAATTGTTTATTGTGAAAAAATTCACTAAATTTATAGAACCAAGAATTAACAAACAGAAATACAAAAAGCAGCTATAGCCCTCGGAAAAGATACTACTTCACAGGCCCGTAGCGGACACTTAAAGAGATTCATATATCAAAGCTGCTACCAGGAAGTCTCAACGACTACGAAGACTAACTACGAGAGCGTACAGATGAAAAAAGGTGACCTATAATAGTCACGCGCCGAGAGCACGTTGTGTTTATGCCTCGACCAAGGATGTGGTCTTTCTTTTACTTTCTTCTTGACACGTATTATACCTCTT
Organism: Cylloceria caligata; assembly: GCA_963942595.1. NCBI lineage: Eukaryota > Metazoa > Arthropoda > Insecta > Hymenoptera > Ichneumonidae > Cylloceria > Cylloceria caligata. The sequence continues at coordinate 44,697,702 of OZ012709.1, read as the reverse complement.
GGGAGAAATTTTTCACGGATCACGAAGATATTTTTACTTGCTCTCTACTTTATTCCAGCAACACCTTTTTTTCTTAAAAAATAATAACCTCGCGAGACCCTTAACTCTCGAGCCAGCGTTGCTTGTTCACTTCTGTCCTTATTCGTGCACTCTTCTTTCTCCTGATCAATCTACATTCGTACTCGGCATCGTCTCCGTAAGAGCGTTATTCGACGAGGGGTTCACTTTCTCATTGTCTCGTCTTCAAACTGCAAAGTCGTCGCTTGCGCATCGATATGCAAAGTGACACGGGATTCACAGAGTCCTGTATACGTTGTTCCGCGTCCAAGGATATATAAATGTCCCCTCCACCTCCACTTACTTTCTTGGCAGCTTGCCTTCTTGAGTCTGGATCTAAATTCTCTGATCTCCGGGTTTCCTCGCAAAATAATAGAAAAGAAATGAAAAAAGTGAACAGGAGGAACTCGTAATCACGTACGAGGAGAGCTTTACTTTACAACGTCGAATGCATCTGCAACGAATCTTGGAGGAGCTCCGTTCAAATCTTTATTTTACGTTCTATCTTATCGCGAGGTCCCTTAGTGGAATTTCCTTCTTCCATTTTAACTTCGCGAGGCCTTTTTGGATTCTAGGTCACTTGGATTCATTTTGTAATACCTTCCTTCATTATTCTGTTCTTACATCTTGAATCCACCTGCCGCTCTTTACTTTTCTCACTTTATTCTTTCACCTACCATTCTGTCAATCTTAACGGAAGCATATACCCTCTTTGTTTATTTCCTCAATATTATAGGAAAGGCTGAAAGAGCATCCGCTGTCTGACATTCGAGTCGTCGTCATCTCTTTTGTTCCCTACCTTGTTTTTAAAACCTGGAATCACGACAGCACGGTGGGAACAAGAAAATACCTTTAACCGGGACCCTGAAACTTTTATGATTCCAATGAGATCAAGTTTATTAACTTTTCTTATAGAAACTCTTGTTTCGAATAAAAAAGCAGAGTGAAATAATGGTGACGAATGAGTTTCATAGATTAAGCGTAAGAAGACGGTTGATGGTAAAATGATTGATGTGCAATGGCCTGGAACATCACTGTAACAAGACGGCATATAGTTGTTCTTGTAAGATCGATGTTGTCAGCCCTGGTCCCCTTTCACGTGTTATTTGCTAAACGAATTGTACGCCATCGAGTTTGTACGGATTGTACGCCATCGGGTTTGTACAAATTGTACGCCATCTAATTTACTGGATAGACGACTTGACACTCAATGTCGTATCTGAATGACTCTAGACATTCAATATCTTTGACTGTGAAACTGAAGAGAGACATTGTCATTGGGATTATAGTTCTTATCTACCAATCGTCGTTCTCCTCTATTTTTTTCTTTTTTTTCTCTCCAAAGAGACCATGGGTACATTCCTTGGCAATAGCTGTCAAACTTATAAATTCATTTCAATTCCCATTTGTACACATTCCTGCCGACATTCGTATTTGCAAAACCCTCCACTGAAAACTCAGCGCAGCGTATTGTTATCTTGCACCATGAAGATAGAAAATCATCGAGTGCTCGAAGCGTCTACTCCTCTAGAATGAATGAACGACTTTGTCACTTAAAATTACAAGCTCATAAACGAGCGATGCTTCGTTGACCAAACCCCAGTGTCCACCCATCGAATAGTCGGAAAAGCTGTCGTCACGTACCAGAAATTAAATACGTCTCGCCTGAGCACCTCGCTAGTTTGATGTTGATTTTACTTTATCCTACGTTTGTTTTATACCGATACTTGGACCAAATTGGCCAGAGACGCATTTCTCTCTTTCCGATTTAACTGAAAGATTAAAAAGATATTTTCTTAACGTTCGCAAATATGTAGAACTCCCAGATGTTTTGATATCTGATAATACCTCGTGTTTCCGCGATTTTCGAGATTAGTCGTGGGTTTCACGCTGGAAAAAACTACGAATTTAAAACCATATCTTCAACGGTATAAACCACTTCACCATTCCAGGGTCTTATATGAACTATATCGGAAGCCTTCTTACGGATAAATACGTTTACATACTGACTCTTCCAGCTAAAAACAGAAAGGCGCAACGGCAAAGCCGAGACGTGACTGGATTCGCTAGTTTCCTGTATCTCCGATTTGGTTTCTGGTTCAGTTCATCCCTAATACCACTGCTTCCGTCTGTGCGATTCTGTTCTGAGAGATGCGCTCGGATTCTAAAATAGAGACGCAAAAATCTTCTGGAAAATATTATTGTAATGCTTATTATTTATTTGTTTATTTTTTATTAAAACGCGAGTTTCTTTATGGCGATGCATTAAAGATTATGTTTAACATCCCCCTTAGGGAATCCCCCTTGTCTTAGGGAATCTGTAATTCTTATTTTCACGAAGATCGATGGATGAAGTCACGTTGAATAATCGTCAGACAAAGTATAAACAGCGTACGTGCGTCTTGTTAATCGAAGTATGGCAAGCAAACGGATACGACATCCTATTTCTTATCCTTATGATTGGAATCTGGAGGAATAAAAATCTGAGACAAAGTTTCGCCCCTTGCCCCTCTCCCCCAGGAGACTTTATGTCAATAGTGACATTTTCCATATCCTGTTTCACGGATGGTTCGAGTCAGACAACCAAACGACGAAAACGATGAAGTCTGCGTCTCGGTAAGTTCCCATGGGATAAACAAAAAGCGAAAAAAAACAGAAGAAAATAATCTGTTTTGCGGAGGTACAGCAAAATGCTGCAGACGCAACTTAGACGCACCGTGTTTTCTTCACAATATCCAACTTTTCCCGCCAGAAAGAGCGAATGTTTCCGTTATACCTCGCTGCTCTTGTGAATACCGAGAATAAGTCCACGTACAATATGACGGATAAATGGAAATGATATAGCGAGCAGAAAAGAAGGAAGATACGAGTACGGGATTTACTTGTCCAATGTTCACTCTCAATTTACATTTTGTTAAACTCACGAGTATTCGAACCCGATGTCATTCAGATTAAGAAAGGAAACGTCAGGATATTGAGATTAAATTTGCTTGGTATCCAACAATATCAGCAAGTCGAAAGGTTTTACTGTAAAGCTGAAATAACAATTACACTGTAAAAAAATGCGTAGTTAAAATTAACACAATTTCAACATCAAAAAACTACTGTGTATTCCCAATGGAACGATTGCTTTGGTGTAAACCGTCGGTATAAGAAAGTCAGTGTAATCAATTAATAGTGAAGTTAAAAACGCCATTTGGTGTATTTGACATCATCAAACGGTGTCGTAGTAAAAGCATATGTGAAAATATTTGCTTTTAATTGTGCGTGAAAAAATGTACGCCTTCCTCGATACTCGTCAGAGAATTGTATCGACTTGTTTAAAAAAAAAAAACAATACCATTGAGGATCAATGTAGTTCTTCACACCATTTGGTGTTCACTTTTATTAGAGTACACTGCGTTACCGGTATACCACATGGCCAGTGTACTTTGAATAACAAAAATGTGTTACACTAATTTTCTTTTGGCTCTCACACCGTTGCAGCTTACACCAAAGATTGTTTTACACTGTAAACAATAACATGTAACACACATATCATCCCAATATAAAAAATGAAATATCTAGATAAAGAATATTTACAAAAATATAATTACTAATCCCAATAAGTGACGTGATATTGCATTCATTTAATAATTTTTTTACTTGGCGTAGTGTCGATTGCACGTATATTTTGAAATAGGATGACATTGAGAGAGATGGCATTTCTACTCATTCCGATTCATTTCACAATTTTTAATAAATCGCATGTGCTCGTTCTCGTCACGAAAAAACTGACCAAAGCTACAGTTGCACATTGATCCATGGTTATGGTCATACGGGTGTACATGGAAATTTGTCTAACCGCTCGAGGCTGTGCAATCGCAATCGGTTGGAAAAGTTTTGCTCTCGTTTACCAACTAAAACCAATTGTCTCGACTCAATTTATTCCTCGACTAAAAATAAACTGGATTGATCACGTTTCTCCGATATATCCAATATCTGGTGGAAACTTTATATTCCGCATCGGGACGAGGTACATTCAGTTTTTAATAAAGAAACAAATTTTTTTATATCCCAAGATATTTCTTCTCGTATAAATAGAATTGAAATTAGTAATAAAAAAAATTAATAAGCTAAGAACCAATGAATTACTATTAAATGATAATAATTGAATAATGATAACATTCAGTAATTTATGTATAAGAAAGAAATATAACGTCAGTTTGAAACACTAGGTATCGTGTGGACAAAAAATCTAAAATGCATAGCACTGGAAAAAAGCGGGGATTTCTCCATAGGATTCGTGTCGTAGGAAAGGATTGAGCGTCTATGTATGACCAAAACCCCCATAGAATTCAACGTCCTTTGGCCCTTGCTTCTGCTTCTTGAATAAGTCAAATACTCATGAATAAACGGTACTGGGTAACGCCACTATGATAGCGAATACGCTTGAACACACATGTGAATGTGGTTCTTGAGAAACCGTAGCGTTATCGAAGTGAACCTTGAATATCAGTCGGCCATCAAATGGAAATTGTATTACCGTTTGCGAGGAACGACCTACGGCGTCAGATTTATCGGTCTCGAAATAACGCTTTGCTAACTCTTTAACGTTCTACGAAAGTTTCAAACTATCTTTGTCAGACAATTATTAAAGACACAAAAATTGATTAAACTTGTTGACAAATAAATTATCAAATTGTATAATATTTATCCTCTTTTACAAATATTACGCAGTAGCCGATTTTTTTTTGCGATGCATTTAAAATGACCGTTCGTTGAACTGCAAGTACAACACCTAATAGAAGTAACAGCAGCGAGTCATCGATACGATACCTCTTGCACGGATCTTCAATTCCTCGTTGCCATGAATCTTTACCATTTTATTTATTATTTATCTTACTCGGAGTCAGATATTTTTTTTTGCGTTCCCTGGCACGAGAAAAATGAGATTTCTTAATCTAATGAAAAAAAAACGTTATTTGCGAAAAATTATATATATCACATATACTTTGAGATGTATCTGATGGATATATCCGAAAAAAAAATATTAAAAAATGTATTTTTGCGTACCGTAGTCATCGTAAAATCTCGAAAAATAAACATCGTATGAAAAAATGTCCCAGGTAAAAAATTAGTTTTTTTGAGGGGTCAATTCACTTATACTAAAATAAGATCACCCCCGCCCCACCATATTTTGAGGGAGGCAAGGGGGTCACTTTGAAATTTTTAATGGTAAACTATATTTTTTATTGCAAATTCAGATTCTACCCTACATGTAGAATACATAGATTTTGTCTGAAACTTTTTTTCTGATTCGTGATAGATGGTGCAAAAATTATTTTATTTTATTATTTTCGAATTTTGCACGATATGCACTTGCGATCGAACAATAAAATAAGATCAAACGAAATCAAAGAAAAAAACAACCGCCCGGTCGATCGATGACATACACGATGAATATACTTTTTCAAAAAATAATGATATATTATTGAGTATATATGAAATATATATTTTGACGTTACTTAATTTTTATGGAAATATCAATTAATTAATTTCGCGATTCTATTAATTTTTTCTTTTCGAATTCCAATATTTTTTTCAATTTCGCGTAATTCCTATGTGATGAGTAAGTGAAAAATAATGGATGAACGTTTCACCATCGGATGGTATAGCTATAATAAAAAAGCTCTGAAACGATTCCCGTTTTCCGAGAATCGGCGAGATTAAACGCTCGCGAATCTCAATTCGTATTTAATTAAAGGTGTGAACGATAAAGAGGAAAATGTATCTGTGGGGTTTCGGTACTTGGGTCTGTGCCACGTATAACGATGTATAGACGCCAGTGTCTATAATAATCTGCGGGAAATGCCGTGCACGGTAAGCCTGTGGAAATAAAGGTCGCCGCAACGTCGAATGAAACGTGATGAGAGGACTCTCGTTCCGTCGCGTATAACAGAAGAAAAGCTATGGAATCTCGAGGGCGGTCCGAGGAAAGTCGGGTAGGAATTAATTCTTGAATTCCATTCTTGAATACGGCAGCGCGCGTAGACATTGCCTCGCGCTTACATGACCGAGAGAAACAGAGAGCTAGGCGAGAGATTCTGTAAGCTTTTGCGCATTACCCGGGACACAATCGAGCGGGGGTATGACCTGTTGGAGGCAGAGGGGAGAAAAGGTAGTGTCGTCGTCGGGGCCACCACAGGAACAGCGGCAGCAATGCGCCGCTGTATACCTCTGATTTTCCTTCTGTCTCGCGTTTGTTTGTTTTCTTGTAAATCCGAGTCTGACGCCGTGTTAATGAAGGGTGTATTTACTCGGTAGGAAGTAAACCGATGTGCAGGCATACTGTTAGAGAAGCTCAGTCTGTGCAACCTGACCTACACTGCATACAAGATTCATTGCAAAGACATTTCTCATTCTACTCTTGGTTTGCCCCGTTCCTCAGAGATTTTCGAACATCTACTACTGAGCTTTGGAGCGCGAATTGCCCTTCACGTATACACTTTGGATTAATTTCAATATTGCGACGATAGATGTTCGGGGGATAAAAGAAAAATAGTTCGATTTAAGGATGGTTTTATGTTATTTCGCTAAGGCAAATGTTATATAAAAAAAAAAAAAATTATAAAAATAAAATTTGTCATGTTTTTTTATCACGGAGTAGTTCACTCGAGGAAAAAATATCGAAATATTATCTGGAGAAAGGTTTAACGCATCTGCAATTCAATACCATAAAGGACTGCGCTTCTTGTAGTTTTTAATTTATTAAAAATAATTTAATCTAATGAACAGAGGCCGTAACTTTATACAAGAAAATTTGAAAACTCGTTTATAGCAAATGTCTTTCTTCTTAAAATGCTGTAAAATAAGTTTAAAGACCATCTCTGTCGGTTCTTCGATAAATTATCTAGTGTGTCCCGTCTCTCTTGTATCCATATGTATTTCATATCAAGATATACAAATATATTATAACCTTGCATGGCACATATATATGTACCCGAAGCTATTATCGAACATTTATTGAGTTTCACACTCCTTACATAAAGAGTTTATCGACTATAACAAGATAGTATATGAGGACAATTCGAGTTGCGGAAGGTAAAGCGCCAAGTTCACGGGGAAATGATCGGGTAGAGCGTGCGGAATCCTGATCGTGTTGAGACAAAAGCTCGAAGATCCGTTTCACTCGTGCTAGACCAAAGCCTAGACGATTATGGTTTTTAAGTTTGAATGTATATTTCATGACAGTATCCTCTTACCATTGGGACGTTTCGTCAACGTTCATCTTTTGCTATATTTTGACAACTAAAGGGTGGTTAAATTTTAAGGGCCGATGTTGAATGTGAACCACACCTAAACGTCAAGTTTTTTTCTGCATTTCATTTGACATTTCTCAATTCCAGACTAACTCAATTTGAACCATGGAAAGATACACAATCGAGCAACGCGTTAAAGTTATTCAGGCTTATTATGAAAATGGGCGTTCAAATCAAAATGCATATCGTGCACTTCGTGATTTTTTCGGTCAATTTAATCGTCCAAATGTGCGTACAATCGGAAAAATCGTGGAAAAATTTGAGCAAACCGGGTCTGTAGGAGATATTAAAACACCAGTGCATGCTCGTACAGCTCGTACTGCAGAAAATATTGCTGCTGTTCGCGATAGTGTGGCTGAAGAGCCGTCCACCTCAACTCGTCGTCGTGCCCAACAATTGCACCTCTCACGCTCGTCGTTGATGAACATTATGCATAAAGAATTGCATTTACACGCTTACAAGGTGCAATTGACTCAAGAACTAAAGCCTCTTGACCATTCCAAACGTCGTCAATGGTCAGAATGGTGGCAAGAAATGGCAACAGTGGATGATCAATTTTCGAAGAAAATCATCTTCAGTGATGAGGCACATTTTCACCTCAGTGGATTCGTCAATAAGCAGAATTGCCGCATTTGGGCGAATCATAATCCAAGAGTGATTGTCGAAAAACCAAGAGTGACTGTTTGGTGCGGTTTATGGGCTGGCGGCATCATCGGGCCGTATTTTTTCCAAAATGAGGCCGGTCAGACAGTTACTGTGAATGGTGTTCGCTATCGTGAGATGATAACGAACTTTTTATGGCCCGAATTGGAAGATATGGATGTGGGCGATACGTGGTTTCAACAGGACGGTGCCACTTGCCACACAGCTAACGAAACAATGGCTCTTTTGCGCGACAAATTCAATGGCCGTGTTATCTCACGTGGTGGCGATGTCAATTGGCCGCCAAGATCATGCGATTTGACACCGTTGGACTTCTTTCTTTGGGGTTATTTGAAAGAAAAGGTGTACGTCGATAAGCCAGCAACAATTCAAGAGCTAAAGGATGAGATAATTCGGCACATTAACGGCATAGAACCTCAATTATGCCTAAGCGTCATCGAAAATTTGGACCATCGGATGGAGGTGTGCCGCCGAGGTCGCGGCGGCCATTTGGCCGATATTTTGTTCCATACATAATTGAACCATACCATATTATCATAATAAAAAGAATTGACAATAATTTCCTAAATAATTTGTGTTTTATTCAAAATCAACATCGGCCCTTAAAATTTAACCACCCTTTACAATTGATACGTCGTAAAGTAGTGACGGTTACCATAAGAGCAATGTTAAACAACTCCAATTTCGTATTCAATATTTCGGCAACTAAATGATAAATGTATTAGTAATTTTCCATACTCCAGACGTAAGATTTCATGCTGACATCTTTCAAATTCCGTGGCACTCCAACCTCATTAAGTGTGGTAAGCAACCGCTGGCGTAGCTGTGTGATCAGAATAGTCGACCGACAATCGGAGGGGCCCGGATTCGGTTCCCAGCCCGGACGGCTTTGTTTTTTCCACATTATACCTCGGGTATTGGTTTCTTTGCGGTTTTAAAAGTGGCGCCAAACGTGGGGCAACCATCAACTGGAGAAAACCCCACTGTTGTTAGTTAACAAAAGATAATGATTGAGAAGCTATCGAGTCGATGCTTATCTTCTTCCTGAGTTCACCTTTATGAGTTAGCCCCCTCTTTTTCTCTCAAGCAGAGTCGTTTGTAGTACTGCAGTCATACTAGCACGTGGCTGTTGCTAGTTTTACAGATTCTAACTGAACTTAGACCCAACTCTACACAGAAAAACCCGAGACATGAGCATTAAGTTGGAACGTTGTATCCGGTAAGTACCAGGATCACAGAAAGGTAAAAGAGTTCGAGTGCGATCTGCCAGATTTAGATCGACTCTGACAGAGGTTTTCGTTGACAAGATAAAATAAGAAGACAATTTAAATTGACCACTCAGTGGTCGAAGAATTCAAACTACTTTCGAAGGGTTCCAGGTTTAAATGCCAACCCCCCTCTCCATCTGACCCCTTTTTTCGTTTTTTTCTTCGCGTAATATTTTATTCGCTGTTGTATAACACAACAACAAAACTTGGATAGAAAAGCGTACGTGAGTGGGCGTGTTTTCTTTTTGAACTTTCCCAGATTAACTTCGTGATTGTGTCGAGTTTTCGAGAACAGCGGGAAATAAAGCGGCGGCCAGGTCTCGGGATCGCATCGAGGTACTAGAGCAAGGTAAAGAGAGAGAGAGAGAGAGAGAGAGAGAGAACTCGATGAAACTGGATCGACAACAACGAAGTTTCTGAGTCAGACATTCTCGTAAATATTTGATGAAATATTTTGGTCCTCTCTGTATAACACGGTCAAGATATTCGGAGGGCCGAGGCAACAAACACTCAGTATTTCGACCCACGTCACGTGCTTCTGTTATTATTCCCTTTGGGTTATACTTCCATTCTTATAATCGAATATTCAAGCCACATACTTCATACCTTCGAGAAGCAATCTGCGGATCCAGATGGATATTTTAACGACATCAAAATACTTTTAATACTTTACAATGAAGAACCTACAATTCAAATGTAATTACAATATTTTCACAAATATATTGTTACCATTCGTGTCAATGTAATAAGTAATTTTGTTCACCACAATTCGGTAGAACATTTGGATACATTTTGTTTTTTTTTTTTTTTTTTTAATTCTTCATATTTTAGCAACGTCGTCGAACACGGGAATTCTCACTTTTATTCTAAATGAATTTTCAACTATTTAAATTATTTTCAATACTCCCACATTGAAATAAAGAAAAATGTATGTTTAATGAAGTATCTTTCTCTACGACGAAAGAAATGTAGTCTTGCGAGCGAAGAGTCAAAGTAAGTAAAGCAACGTTCTCAGAAGTCGAGAGACTAATAGCAAGCCTAGCGAGTGAAATAGAGAAGTAGCCCTTTCACACGTAGCTCATCTGGGATTCGGCATAGCCAGCTCGTGTACTCTGAGCAACGCTGAGAGGAGTAAAGGAATTCCTGTGAAAAGTGCAAAGTCTCTTATAGAGTGAAAAGTGAAAGAGGCGAGCGAGATAGAAAGTAGTAAGAGAGTACCCCGCTAAATCTGACACTGGAAAAAGTAAGAGGTTTGAGATGCAACTCAAGTTATATATAGTAACGGAGCACCTCGTTTTCTCTGCCCCCCCCCCCTTTTTCCATCCACTCTTCGTTGCCAGGTTGGCTTCGACCCTGGCGTGAGGAAGCCTTGAGGATTACTTAACCGAGATTCGTCGGAGACACACCACGGATTTCGCGTGGAATATTCATCCCCGGCCGTTTTTCGTCCCCGGAATAAGCCATCGAGAGACTCCCGTTCCCGAGACGACGCGAACGTGAGCCTGAGGATTCAAAAGAGCCGAAGTATTCACGAGCACCGAGGTCCTTCCTAGCCGGTCATACCCTGAAGAACGTCGAGAGAATACTCTAAAGGAAATTACAGAATTTGGAATCACAGTGATACGTAAACGGTATTTTTATTGAATTCTAAGTTGCTTTTGGAAACGAGTGTTTATTCAGATTATCGAGTCTCGATCAAGGTTGTTCTCGTCATAACTTAAATTATAGTTAACTTATGAAGAGAACTTCAATATTTGAGTACAATATTATCGAAACATGTCAAATTAAAAATGTTATATATTGTCACTAGCATCCCGGACGTGTTTAGCGTGTTCCTTGTATTTTGAATTGTCGTTCCGGAGATCGTTGGTTTTTTTTCTTCTCAAATGTAACTTCCTGTACACATCTTGTTATATCATATCGTTATATCATTCCTAATCGTATCAGATCGGAAAATGTCCAATGATTTTGTGATTTTTCATCTCTCTTCAATTATAAAATCATGCACGTTTACATTGAGGATGATCCAAATTCCTAAGTTGACTTCGATATCTAAAAATTTGTTCAAAATGACCGTACAGATATTATACCTATGAGTCCAATGCATACAAATTGCAGATTAGCCGACTGTTTTTATTACAAGCAGACAAGCGCTTCGAGTATAATTGATAAATTTGATGAATGGGGGACACGCCGAGATAGAACCCCTCGGGGGCTTAATCGAATCTACAATTTAGGTTATTATGCCAAAGTCCATGGTGGAGAGGATCGGGTCGTGTATTGCTTCAACCGATTCACAGAGGATGAGTTGAGCAAAGCGTACCGGAGCTTCGAAAGCACGATCGCATTACGATCGAGTACATAAGCGAGCTTCGCGATAGAAACCGATCGAAAGAGGTGAGAGAGAAAGGGGCGTGTGGAGTGACTGGAGAGGGGGGGGGGAGGGTGTAAAAGCGAGAGTCGACGTTTGTGGAATGTCATATTGCCCCGTGGCGAGGAGCGCAGGGTAAGGGAATTTGAATAACTATCAGAAACCGATAGGACAAGAGCCCTAGGAGGGCGGGATAGGTCGATGGCGTCGATACAACGTGATGCACAGTACCTCACACCCCTCACACCCTTAGCACAAATGCTCGCTTCGTGAGCTTTAATTAAATATTCGTGAAACCGACGAAACGCCGTGCTTCCAGTCGAGCGTACGTGTTGAGTATACGATTACAGTTGAAACTTTCTAAGATTTCCTCTTCGCTCTGCCCCGTTCATAGGAGCCTTAATATAATTACTTAAATTAATTTAAGCGAATACCGCAAAATGATATCGATAGTAGATAATTATATGATAATTATAGCTGTGTGTGGACGATCATCGATTAATATCGAAGTTAGCTTCCGTACGGTCAAACACATAATTCCAATATCTGTAAATTGCAAACTACGACAAATATTTAATATACTAATATACCGTTTAAAAATATCGTTAAATTTTCGATGTTGTTTAATTACGGGTTATAATTAACTGGAGAGACAAATACGAGAGACAAATATTTCTATACTACAATAATCGGTAATATTAAAAGAGTGATTTCTTTTTTGTTATTCTGTAACAACTGAGTACGGCATGAATATAGTAATAAAATTGATCTAACAACAATTTCATCTTCATCATTGATTTAATGATTTTTAAATTCACCAGAGGTAACGGAGCTCTATCACTTGAGTATTCGGTAGAAAGGGTGCGTATCGTTCAAGCAGAATGGTCATTTTATTTTCTTATATCATCCCTTTGTGTCTCTTGACCCATCTTTTTATTATCATTCATAGTTATAATCTTTCACTTGATTAATTCCAGTAGCCGGGATACTTTAGTACACAACGGGATTAAGTCAGCATCGTTGTCGTGACATCACGCAACTCCAAGAAATATGCACTATAAGATTTTCATCTGCTAAATTTCATCGTCCCAACCACTCTACCATCATCCTGATATCGTATAGTGTACCGTAATCTTGAGTCTCTTCTCAGCACACGAGACAGGCAAAGTTTTATTGTTCATCCGGATTACTTTTTTTATGAGCCAGTAAGTATGGCATCCGCTACAGCGTGCTTCAGTGTCTTCATGGATGTCTACCTTATATATAAAATATAAAAGTATAGAGGCAACGGTATTGCAACAACTATAGGTACGATGAGAAACTCTGATATTCTTAAGGCGTAGAGTACACGGATAAAGGGCATCTTATCTTAAGGGGTTAAATCTTTGGAATGAGTTGCAACGCTGCATTCACTTCGAAGCTGGTGAGATAGAGATAGAAAGTTCGACAGATGATACAACCGAAACTTTCCAATCACAAGATTCCTTCGATAGTTACACGATATCCATGTACATACAGCAGTGCTGTAAAACGCAGCTGACATAAACAATTTAGTGTGTCAACGTCGACAACGACGACTCGACAGATTTCCTTTAGTTATAACGTATCTAGTTTCATGTGCGACAGCCAAGCTTCATGTTAATTTTTATTGATAATATAATATATAAAATATATCAAATTATTCAGTTTTGTTTGTATGTTGTGATCGTATAAATGTTAACAAACATCAAAGTTGGGTCATCGTGACAATTTTTTATATTATATAAAATTTTGGCTAGACACACACCTACAAAAAAAAAAAACGTTTCCTTTTTTTATGAAAATACAAAGGTTGTCAGGTGAATAAATTATTTAAAAAATTATCATTAATAGCTGAAAGAAAATACAACATTTACGGTGAGATATCAATTTTCAGTGACCTTAAGTTTTCGATATACGTTGACTAATAAAAAATGCAGCATTTTATAAAATAATTGATTATAAAATTTGAAAAAATTCACAGAACGAACATCCAGTAGTGCAATCTGGTTAATTATAAGAAATATCTCAGAGAGTTAAAAAAAAGTTGCTCAATTGACAGGCAATGTCTCTTATGTATTTTGTATGTAATAAGTTACTCTATAGTTTAGAGTCCACGTATATATATAGATATACTATTCTACAGTATGTTGCGCAGAATACAAGATGTTCAAGTTCCAGGTTACGTATTTCGAAGCACGTGCGACCGTTGTTACGTGTGGATTCGCAAGCATTTACCTGGAGGCATCGTGCAAGTCTCTATACTTATACTTCACTGATTCTCGACTCACGCTATACGTATCTGCTGCCCGAATGCCGTTCGAAACGTACCTAATACTTGAAACCCAAAGCACTACACAACTTAAGGTTCTCTCGGCACTGTCTGACTCTCGCTTACACTCTCGAACCTGAAACTTGTAACGGTCTATAGATAGATTGTTCTCAGGACTTTGCCGGTATAACCATTTCTCGAAGGTAAGGGAGCCAGTAACTGGGAGCTGGAAACTCGCTGTGTCGCACGAAGTTGCAAAGGATGAGGAAAGCTGAGAGTAAACCAGAAGATACCTACCAGGGCAGGCAATGAGATAGGATAATTGATCGCTGCACGCCTCGAGCCAACAACGTAGATTAATAGTCAAACCTCCTGCGTTTCATACACCATATCATTTTGAAGAGATGGAATACGTCTTATCTTTCAAGTTTGACAAATTTTCTTTCATTCGAGAGATTCCAGCACATCATTTCCATGTTACTTTATCATATTTTCATTCGAGATTTAATAATCATCGTACATATCCTTGAATTAAATGAATTTAGTTAATTGGGCCAAATGTACGTTATGATATCTTTTCAGAATGTAAAATGGCTTTTTTCAAAATATTTTCGTTTCGAGATGACAAATAATATTAACTTCTGTTCTTATCCACCCGCTTTCACTGAAACAGATAATGAGGCAGCTTTTTCAAAATCCATTTACTCGTATATGTAAAAAAATTACGCAGTCATATCCCCCAACAGTCATATATTTTAATACGCTTAAACCCTAAATCAACATCCCCAATAATCGTATACTCTAAATGTCTTATGGGGAGAAGACATTTGGAAACCCATATCCGCAATAATCGTACACTTGAAATGTCTCATCTCCCAAACCCACATCCCTAATACTCCAAATGTCTCATCCCCCAAACTCGTACCCCCCAAATAATTAAAGTAAATTATTGAAAATATTTTCTCCACTGCCACAATTCGTAGGTGATGAGAAAATAATTAATTATCATTATTTCATACGAGTATGGATCTCATTGTTCCATTTTCGTTGCCCATGATATTCGTACTTATTGTGTTAGCTTATTAAGCCAACGATCGTTGTTACTTTAATGAATATTTTGTCTCGTATTTGAAATCGGATTATGGAATTGCAACAGATTCGAACAACTTCGTAGCAGATTAAAAGTTCAATTTGTCAACTATATTCATTCCTTTATCAATGACATTCCTTGGATCATAGCGTTCTGGTCGGACAATAAAATTGCTCGTTAATTTCTATCATGAACAACACGTGGTCTCAGTCGCATAAAAGTCTGTAGCTCTCCCTGTATATACCTTGATTAGTGAGGTATTCCTGAGAGAAAGGGGCGGAGGTAATATAACGGACTCTATTTACCATTCGCTTTCGAGTTCATCGAGATGGCTGTAGTTAGCCACATGGTATCTGTTCGGTATCTGTATCCTTTTGCTACTACCCATTTCGCCATCCACGAAGCTAGAATCTTGAACAAACCGGGTCCCTTCCGCATGAAACCGAGATATCGAAATGCCCGGAGCATAAACTTGGTTAATGGACTGCTGCAGGTGCTGCATGCGAATACCAATAAAGATACAGACTACGAGTTCACACAAAGCGTGACTTCAATAGCATTCTCTCATCCCTTCTTCGCTAACTCGGAGAGTAAAACGTGGTTGGGGAATAACATCTTTTTACCATTTTAATTCCCCAAAGAGGCTTTGTTTTCATTAAAAAAAAGAGTTGTTTCGATATTTTAATGTCAGGATACTTAAAATTGATCGGTATGTACGCGCATCCGCGTTGTAATCAAATATTGAATCTCTTTCGCGTGTCAAAGGAGCTGGTGCTACCCTTTCATCGTTGTAAATTTTATTGAAATTCGTTTTGAGCTTAATATGTAATGAGAGTTTTATTAATTATGGATATTTGCAGTGCGAAACGACGCAAACTCGGACAAATTTTTAGCTATCAAAGTGAAACTTTATTTGCAGAGAAAGTTATTACAACTAAGGTCGGTAGTGTATATTGCCAGAGTAAACAAAATTGTTTGAAGTATATGACGTTTAAATAAAAAATTACAAGATTCGATTAAATTCTTATAACTCAAAGGCGGCTTGAAGTATTAAGCTGGAAAGTTGACATGCAAGTGGAGCAAGTATCACCCGATCTTCGTTATGAAATTAATAAAAATCGACGAATTCACGAATTTTAATGCAATCAGAGATTAAATGTTTTTAAAAATATTAAACAACGTAAACACGCTTGCTCGTGATTTAAATGTGAAGCTAGCGAAAATCGAACTTTGTCGTAACTTGTCAGAAGTAAATCGATATCGACGCCCCTGCCAGCTCCGATTGCTCGCGCGGGATTTAGAATATCACATCGATTTGCGCATGCTCAAAGAATCACGATGCCGAGGTGACTCATATCTTACGGACCTCATCCTCTTTCTCTCTGGGGACGTCAAGTGAGAAGGACGCTTCCACACTCAGCAACAAGAACCATCATATCCAATTTCGTGGACCGGCTGGGCCAGCCAACTCACCCAAATCAAATATTTTAACTTGATATATATATATATATATTTGTGTGTAATAAAATAAAAATAAGTTACAAACTCGAAGTTACGACGAAGGTTCATTTGTATTAAGTTTGTCGGATATTGTCAAAAATTATTAAACACGCCAATTTCTTTTAAAAGTTTAATTCCCTAATAACTTTTAAGCAGAGACGAGTTAGCGTAAAATATATTTTTATTACCCTGCAAAGAAAGAATCCTGCATATTTCCTGCAAAATTAATCAACTTACTTCCTCATAGAGGTGGCCTTGTGAAAAGTGAAAAATAATAAGAAAGCCATGTACATCGATCTAACTTGCAAATTTTTTTTACCGAAGATCTAGATCATTTTAATTTTCTCTAAGTACTATCAACCGAGGAGAATGTTCTTTCAAGTATCTAATCAATGAAAATTGCGTTGTTTGCTAATTTTTTAGGTATTGACGTTGGATATTTAAAAGAAGAATTGATAGGACTCAGTGAAAAAAAATGTATATTTAACGTTTTTATAATTATTAGCCGCTCATTAGTCGTTGATTTGTTAGACTCATCTTAACGTAATTCTAATTTTCTGCGTACTGTACGTCACTACGTTTCATCGACATGCGTTATGCTTTCGACCGTCATTTTATTAACTGAACATATCTGAACTCTTCGATACATTAATGCCAAAAAATGGAAAGAAGAAGAAGTAGCACCACCAGATATATCCTTTACATCTCTTTCTCTTTCTCTCTCTATCTTTGGCCTCTGGACTCCAATATCTTCCGCCAGTAGACCCTTCGATCCTGCGCAATAAAAATTCCACGAACGTGCCTCGAATAAACCCTTAACTCCCTTGAGATCGAAAGAGGAAAAGATAAAACTCGGCGGTACGTCCGAAAGTATATGAAAAATGTGAAAAAATACGATAGATATTCATGCATGCCAAGCATAGCACTCGAATATCGATATATTCTTCATCCTCGAAGTCGCCTGGTTAACTTTTTCACTAATGAGATTTTCAAGTATCACGTACCGGCGGATATAAAAGGCGGAATACCTGAGTTTCGGACAAAGCACAGACATTTCGAGAAATGAATATATGTAAGTGAAACTTTGTTGAGCTGAGAACAAAGATTATTGTCAGAACAATGAGTAAAAACTAATATTATACGATAAAAAAGTTTACTTTGAATAAATAACTATTGAGAACTAAAATCAAACAGACGTCGGCAACAGCAGTTTTTTTTTTCTTTTGTAACGTTATCATATGGGATCTACGTCGATGTGTGGTCTACTATTTTTCTTATACCACTTACGATCTGGATTTAGATTAACACTTGCGATACACGCGGTGGACTCGTCAAACGCTTGATACTAAAATTCCCTAAATATACCAAAACGCAACGGTCTAAGATTTATTATGCCTCCAACACTAAAAGACTTTAAAAAAAAAAAAAAAAAAAAACACAGACAATGCTACCAAATGCTGAATTTTTGTAGAGTAATGAACTTGTACAATCTGCAATACCGACTAAGCTTTACATCTAAAAACTGTACATGTTGGTCGCAAATGATATTCGGTATTAATGCGACAGGAAATGCATTTCTTTAATTAATAATCGAGCAATGAATTGCCACAAGACTTATTCGCAGTAATCGTACGCACCGCTAAATTTCATAGAATTATCGCGACAAGAATCACTTGACTTAGTTTTTTATAAATTGTTAATTATTACCGAGCGCGAATGATCCAGTAGTGTATCATGTCTGTGGTGGTGGAACAAAATTGTGCCGTCATAACGATCGTGATAAAGTTTGTCGAGTAATCCAATGCCAAAAAAAGGATGTCATACGACAGTATAGTATTTATATAAACAATTAAATATTTTCCGTTTATTTAGAAACCTTGGTAAACACTCAAATAATTAAAAGGTCTGTGAGGCACGGAAGCATTCTTATTCCTCACAATTTCTTTATTAGCAATTTGATCGAAAGATTAGTGGAAATTAACAATAAGAGCGATCATTACTTTGAATCATTTTTCGTGACATTTTACATAAATCAATTGCCATGTTTGAATGCTGTGACAATTTGAATTTTTAAATAAATCTCTGTAAAGACTTTTCCAGTCGCAAATTTTTAACGATCGAGATGAATAGTTTTCTCGAGTAAAAAATTTACGTCGTCGTTCTGACTCACCTAAACTATGATCAGTTAAACTCAAATTATCTACAGAAACAAACTGATATTTAGTGGTGCTAGATGCGTAAATTAGCGAATATTGATAGAAGAGTTCGGATTTTATATTAATTTGATTTTGTTTTTTTTTTTTTTTTTTTTTTTTTTTTTTTTTTTTAGTATTAACCGATTCTACTTTTGAAATATTTGACAAAACGCGCTTAAACCTTTAGACACGCGCATTATCAGATTCAGGAATATTTGAAATCTTATTTAATAAAAATCGATAGACAACTGTCAATTTTATAGAACATTAATAATATGATGATGCATTGATCGCGTGAATCATCAGGTAGAAAAACTTCGATACCATACCATCATGCCATAATAACGTGCTGGCCGGTTTGTCCGGTCAAATTACATTCAATTAATACAAATAAATGAACAACACCAACAGAATCAACAATAGAGACATCGGAAAAGTGATACCGGAGAAACCGATCACCAATAATATCACATGCGCCTAAAGACAACCGCTCGCCGAAACAGGCAGTCGGAATACTATGGGTCAAGTCATATTAAAATAGACTTTAAATAAACATTCTGAAGAGGGCCTCGAACAAAGGGTCGAAACGTAAACGGTTTAATACAACATAAGGTCGCCAATTGCCGAAGTTTTTCTACCTCTTTATAGAACATTGCGTTTTTTTTTTACTTGGAGTTACTGAAGCTTGAAAAAAAAGCCAGTAACTCGTAAATGACATGAGCAATTTATCTAAAATTTGTTATATAAATTACGCAATAAGCTCTCATTATTGGCTGCAATTTTTGTCAATATATAGTGAAGCAATGAAAATATTTGAGAGCATTTTGATTTTTTTCATTATCACTTAATTTTCGTTAAACTTTAATTTTCACAAGTTTTGATAAACACGGATGCAACGCATTGTGCACTGTATTCTCATTGTTTTCTATTGTTCACACACATTTGTCTAAGAGAAAGTTAAAATTGATCGATGTACTTAATAATAGAGGTTGCTTTGTAAAAAATGAAAAATAGTGAGAAACCAATGTGCAAGGTTTTATACTTTGCATCTTATTTTTGACTTATACTTACTGTGGTTTTGAGAAATAACTTTATTCCTCCGCTTTTATATATCCATTGACACACAGAACATTTATTTTACACTCAATTAGTATAGTTTTGCTAAAGTTAGCACGAAAAACCACTAAGTTCGACGACAGACGATGAGCTAAGAAATATCAGACAGACCGCAAACGAAGATGTTAACTTTTTTTTTTTAAACCGAATTTTGTACTTTGTGGCAATGACGAATAAGTAAAAAGTAATACTCTAAAAACTTTGTTTTGACATATTGTTCGTAATACCATTCCATAAAAGGATTTCCAAACAAACTAATATAAAAAGATTGAAAAATTAAAGTATTATTTATTTAAAGTTATAAGAATTTTCGAGTCGTGTCAGATCAACTTTTCTTTTCAATTATATAACCGAAACTCCAGAACTAGTTTTAAATAGAGAATAACATGATTGAAAAGAAAATCGTCGTAAAGACAACCCCACAGTTTGGTCATAAGTCAGATCTGCGAATCCTCCACACCTAGTCGTTGATCTTCATTCCACTTTCCGGCCGCTCTAGCTCGCGTTAACTTTTCAAGCAGAACACTCGCACGTTCCATGGCAGTAAAATAGCCCGGATTACTTCACGGTCACGTACATTTTTCGACAAGCAGCTACGTGGCTGCTACGTACGATTGTGTGCCAACGGCGGGGGGGGGGGGGGGTTGCTCGCGTACTCAGGCTCTCGGAGACAAGGGTCATTGCCCAGTAGAAGAGAAGCCGTCAGGATGCAGAGGTGGGAGAGATCGAGAAAGTAGGTGAGAAGGTGCAATGGATGTAGAGTTTATATGTACGAAAGAGAATGAGACGAACTGGGAAAGCGATAGAGTGAATTAGGGTGAGGTAAGGGATGCGAGTGAAGAACCCGAGCTAGGCTAGGGGCTTGCAGATTGAATATGTAGTTACAAGGGCGGTCACGTAGAACGGCTAGAACGCGTACCTACGGATGTACCTACTCGAACGTAGCGCAACGTACCCACCGAGACTACCATCTCTGTCTCCTTTACCGTAGTACCTCTATAGTCCTCGCTGGCCCTCTTACACACCCCTTGAATGAACGTGAGTGCCTCGTCGTAGTGGCCCTAGTTCAGTCGTGTGCACAAGGGGAAGATGAAGATGATCATTGGTGACGGTCTCCTATAGTCTCCACGCAGGGTCGTACATACCCGGTCGAGAGGATGCCACGACACTTCCCCAATGCGACACTCAGAAATGATTACATTAACTCATTGCCCTCCCCCCTCCCCCCAGCTTTACAGATGATGCATCCTGCAGTGATTGATGTATGTGCCTGGATATATGCTACCAGTAATAAATAATCTTAGGTACACTGATCCGTTAAATCAAATAATTATTACAGACAGGCGATTTAAAAAAAAAACGCACCATCCTACATTAACAAGGAAATAATTTGCACATGCAATAGAAGAAAAGAGCGTAAACTAATTGCCTTGTGATGTAATCTGTGACTAGAAATAAAACGATATAGTTTTTTATGCGATTTTACAAAAATTTTCTTACTTATGCACGAAAATTTCGTTTAACTTATAATCAAACGGAAATTTTCTTTCGAGAATTATTTTTTATTATCATGATACAATTGATTAGCTAGAGTAGTACACGTAGATTCTCTAAATATTACTCAACGCACGTTAAATTTGAATTTTTTTGCAACACCTATTATTATCACACTTCATACGTGCGACTACTGTAATCACATTACATCAAATTTTCGAGCCACCTCTAGCGTGACAATAATGCCATTTGTGACACGTTGTTTAATCTCGATGACCTACGGGCTCCGGTATGCGCATCGGAGCGAAAGCCTACTCGTTGCTTTGTGAAGCACGCTCTCGGGTCTGCCGTGTATTGCGATAAAACGATACCGCGTTTGCGCACGACACACGAGCTATTTCCTATAACGCTCGCTACAATTTTCCCATACAGAAATGGCTTCGGATCCTCTCTATCTAATAAGCGAACCATTCATTTTAATTCACGTATAGAATATCATATTCAAGAGATAATTTTATGTAATGAGATGCGTGTTTTTAATGATCACTTAATACCTTCACTGAGTATGCATACAAGTGCATTTACGTTTAAATAAACGGACTTCCTATACTTACAAAAAGTTGTCAAATAAACGTAAAATATCATTCGCAAGTGTTATAAATTATACAACATATATATTATAAACTAAAATAATAATTATTTCATTATTTTGATTGTAAAAAAAAATACGTGCTTTGATTATTTTTCGTTTATTTCACAATATTTTTTGTAAATATAAAAGACCGCTTATGTAAATTTACTTGCCTCAAGTTTTTTGACATATGTTTTTAGAGAATTCGACTACTTTTTGCAAAGACATCGACTCATCGATTCACGGTCGGATGTTCAACTCTGCGTCAC
This sequence comes from Cylloceria caligata, assembly GCA_963942595.1. Lineage (NCBI taxonomy): Eukaryota > Metazoa > Arthropoda > Insecta > Hymenoptera > Ichneumonidae > Cylloceria > Cylloceria caligata. Next base: position 44,675,457 of record OZ012709.1, on the reverse strand, counting down.
TAGAATTTCTATGTCTGAGTGAATCTTAATAATACCGACGTGATATTAATAGTCAAAATGCATATTCAATACTTATCGTTGTAATATTGATGGTGTGTTTTAATTCCGTGTGATGAAAAATTTAATTCCTGAGATATTTTATCGAATGTATACAAAACAGTCGCTCGTCTACCTTGAATCGTCTTCTTGAATGTCGCGAATTGACTATCTTAAGATTCATGTCCCCTCCCACAATTTTACTGACAATTTTTATGTGTTTAATCGATTTATGAAACGATTTTAATTGCTGCACGGTATTGGCATACTTGTCGCATCGCGTGGTATCGATGAATTTTATCAGTTAGTCATCACGAGCGCTTTATTCTCTTAGAGAATTAAAGGAGAAGAAAAAAAACTCTTTTTAAAAAAACCTGAATATTGTTCGTCGTATTAAATAATGCAAACTAACATCTTTTCGATATGCAAAGCCGCTAAAACATTCATTTTGTCCTAAATCAAATATTTTTCTTTAATACCACTAACTACAGAAAAAAGTATATTCAAAACGCTCCAAATTCGTTAATGCATCGAAATTAACCTCTTAAGATGTTATTAAAATGAATTGGCTTCAGCGGAAGAATTTTGTCGTGTCTTACCGGTCAGTCGGTAAGATAAGTGAACGTACTCGTCTCGGTACGCTATCACGTGTCTTGATCGTGAGTCGTTTCAATCCACTCGAGTGTTGTTAATTTATCGTAAGTGTTATTAGGTAGTAGAAAAAGAGAACGTGGAGTTTGGAGTGTGCATCGGCCATCAAGAGAAGTCTTCCAGTTGGCGGAAATTGCTACTGCTGCTGGCAGAGGCACGTGCTCACGAGAATTGGCGAATTCCCATGACCAACGGAACTCCAAGCTTTCGAGCTTACACTAGGGAGAGATCTAAGATGAATCGTTAATGCACGAATAGGGTCTTGAGGAGATTCTGCCTGCACTTTCAATGTGCCAGCATCTCGTCCACGCTTACGTTCACCAAGATATTCGGATCTTCGTTTCGTACAATATAGTAATAGCAGCTGAGCTCAATAACGTATGTAAGTTTGTTTTACTGCTATAGATTGTAGAAGTGAAGCTCCAGGCACAGCAGGATTTTTAAGAAGCTCTCTGGTATGCACAAGGACTGAGATCTAAGACTGAACATTCGTCGCTCTGTTCCTTCTTTACGTTTATTGACAATCAATCAATCAATCAATCATTTGGATCAACCTATCAATAGGAATTGGGATCAACAGGATATTCAACAGCAGTCAGTATACAAATAACGTTTGATTAAGCCAAATATATGGCCAGTGCAACTTCTGGAGAATTAAATAACGTTTCAAGCTTACAGGGCCGAACTTTAAACGATGAAGTGACGCATAATTATGGTCAACAAACGTTTAAATAAATTGTAGAAAATAAATATTTCTAGTCTGACCTAATTTCCCCCATAAACATAAAGTCTTCTGTACATATACAAATTACATATAAATATATGATATATCATTCCAAAAGGATCTATATCCACTGTAGATATCTTTCATATTTACGCCCGGAATATAACCTAAAAGATATCTCAAGATAAATTTTGTGGCAAAAAGTTCTATTTCACGTACATATATTTAAAAATATTTCTTTTCAGTGCGATATAAATATTGCAAATAAACTTTAAGTATAGCCAAAATGAAGAAAAAGTACATCAAGTGGAATTGACGTTATGCGGCCACTCGGTCAGTAACAAAAATTGTATTGCAAAATTCTCCGCCACGATTAATCTTTTGGATAAAATTGAAGAACGTCTCACAATTCCACAGTTCACTTTTCTCGTTACTTATCCTAAAGATTCATCACGGCGCAGAAATTCACGGTGGAAATATTCTACGTCTTTCCCATGTATGGCGATCTCAGAGAGACAAACTACGTGTAAAACATTGTTTTAAGTTAAGTGAAAGCATAGAATTTATAGGAACGCTCCATCACGGCAAAAAAATATGAAGTGTCCTACGTATTACAAATTGGAGGACCGATTTTTCCCATACTAATGCCAAATGTGATTACTCTCTCCCATGAAATATCATACTTTATATCCACAGTTTTCAAAATAACGAAATTCACATTTACAATTCAACATAAAATTATTCGGTGCATATAAACATTAGGGTACCATTTTTTAAATTTTCATGCTTCTTTTTCGTATTCCATAATGTCCAAGTATCCCCATAGAAAAAAAAAAAATTTTCTACGTAAAGTTGCATACGAATATAACTTGAAAAATTATAGTAAAAAAATATTTTTAATAAACGTAAATTTCATAATATATGTAGAATTAATAAAGTTATGAAGAGTATGTTTTAATGAATATTGAGAATAACCGATAGTGCTTGCAGATTGACAGTTGACGAACGATCGATTGAGCTCAAAATGGCTAATAAGTTTTTCTTCACGCAAAAATGGATTGCTAGCAATGAAGTCTAAAAGATGCCTCATTACTTGGATATAAACGTCGAGTGAGGTACCACTTAACATTTTCATTTAGATTTTTTTAAAAGTCAAAATCTACAAATGAACACGATGATAGATGATCGAAAAATGTTGAAGTATTAAATTACAGATCCTAATCGACAGCTTGGATTATAAAAAATGTAATTTTTTCTATTTCTATTCAAATTATCAAGTTCTATAAGAAAAATATATTTTACGTTATATTTATTTATATCAACGTGGGTCAATAGGGTATTGAGGAGATTCTGCTTGCACTTGCAATGTGCTAGCATCTCATCCGGACTTACGTTCACCAAGATATTCGGATGTTCTTTTCGTACAGTGAGGCTAATACCGAGTCGCCTAAACGACTTGCACTAATTTTAAGTCTGTACGTCTAATTATACAAAAATGGAGCTCTAGGCAAATTCCAGCGTTCCAAAAAAAAATGCAACTTCTTACAGTTCCTGTTTCACTAAAACTTTTAGAGTATGTGCACTACCTATGCGTAACGAATGCACGCATACTTTATTCTAATACGTAGAGAATTATCCGGAGTTATAAAAGTCTCTCAAATATATTTTAATGCAACACACAGGGTCCGTCGCTCGGAGGTTGCTTATTTTAAATCATCGTAGCAACGGTATAACTGTAATAGAGTTACAGCAGGTGTAACAACATAGTCAGCGGGGTCGGACCAGGCGTAAAAATATCCTCGGAGCACATTCACCTTCGCAGGATATGCGAATTAGAATGTAAACATGAATTTCCATGCGAGCCTCGGTGCACAACGGCAAACGCAGCCATGTTTTAATGTATATTTATGCTCCAGGCACTATTATAACGTATTTTACAGTAGGCGACTACGGGTATATCGGTGAATATAGATGTGAGTGTACTATACGTGTCGTAGTTGGTTGCACTCGAGGACGACGAAGCACCCGAGGGCCAGGGTGACAAGGGCGCGTGTCAAGGAGTTTCTGTTCCGCGAAAGCTCACGTGCATTTCAGCTGCGTGCCATGAACTAAGTAATTAAATTTAATTATAAGCCTCTGGGCTACGAACCCGTCATCTACATCCCCTTCCTGCTTTCTTAACCTCCGTTGCACTTTCTCACAGTTACATTCCTAACCTCACACAGATGCGACATACCCTTTCGAGAAACAAGCCTTCGTTTGCAATTCACTATTTTGTGAACTTCAACCTTCCAGTCCTTCACTATTCGCAAGCTCCGATCATGACGGCCGTTTTCCCCAGTTGACTTATTTAGTAACTTAAAATGGTCTCTCGTGTCACCGTTGAATAAATATTTTGGTAGAAAAACTCGTTTATATGTGAAAGAATTAAAAGTCTCTCAGTTATCATCACAAGTTCTCAATTCTTTCTTAACAGAATTCATAGATTTCGATGCTTCTACTTTTCTTAACATAAGATTTTGATATACGACAAATGTTATTTTCAAGCTATTTTTAACCCAAGGCGATTTTACCCGTCTTACCTACAATTTCCTTTTTTCCCTTTTTACTCTTAAGCGCACAGCATGAAAATTCCCTTTTTCACATTCAATAGAAAACGTTGCAGCGTGGTATGCCCAGCAACAGGAGCGTCACGTTTTCTCGCTTTTCTCGTACCCGCTAGCTAGCACAGTTGCTTTAAAGCTCCGGTAGATGCTTTCAAGATGTTTCCCCTTTATTCGGTACGCTTTTGAATGCTCTCAGGGGTGACACTAGCTGTGTTTATATTCTATATAAAAAGAGGAAGGTCAGTCCTCGCGCTGTTGTCCTTTGCCCTCCCTTCTTTCGGTATCGTAACCAGACGTACCAACAATTGTTGAAAACAAAAACGTTTTCTAGATCTTTCCCGCAAACTATATTCTACTCGGTCTCATTATCACGCCACGTCGGACGCATTGGCGTAGCGATATAATCGCTCTTAGGTACATATTTGTTTATGTTTGCTTGTAAAAGCTCTGCATTTTCACTGGTGAACGTCAGAAATAAAAATGTTTATCGATTAAAGTTATTTCGCAGAATTTTAACCTTTAATCATACTCTTAACTCCTGCCACTTTATTCCCTACATGGGAAATAAGAACGTGCTGACACAATCGGAAATTGAGTTGAAACAACCAATCGATATTGTTAATTCCCTTACAACTGGGCTTAGTTATGAGAGAGAAAAATACTTGGTTGCACGAACCACGTTTTGTTGGTAGATTACCTGTCCGATGCTGTAATCGACTACAACTCAAACCTTACCTAATCGATTGATTGATAACACCATTCAAGTGGTAGCTTTCATCCATACGAAGAAAAATGGTTCTGTGAACCCCAAAAAAATGTGTTTTGTTGATAATTACCTCGTTCCCATAGCATAGCCATAAGTTTAGACAGACAGCAAAAAAAAAGTATATGGAGGACCAATTGATTTTACTATCACGATGAAACTTTTTTGTTACTGCAGCGATTTAGTTCACTCTACGAGAACAAACTACGTCTACAGTTTGAGCAATCGAATAAACAATTGAATAAAATAACGTTAGTGTAATTGCGGAACTAAGCCCTTTTGTTATCATAACAAACTCTTTTGTTACAGTAATAAAGTCTTTTTTTTTTAGACGTAACAAATCTCTACAGTCGAAGAATGTTGTCACCTTAACAAAAGGACGTGTTGTTGCCTCTATATTAAGTAGCCAAATTAAGTAAAGTAACAAAATTCTTGCTACTCAAACAAGTTTTTGTTCCCCCGTGTGTATCATATTTCTCATGCTTACTAGTTCCCTAGAACTAATGATAAATAGTTAAGGTTGCTATTCCAAGTCGTCGTAGTGATAAATTTATGAGTTGTCGTGACTAATTTTGGAGAGTTTGCTTGCAGCAAATTAAAAACGTAGCTGTCTCCACAAATCTTTCTCTTTCGTGTTACGTCGTTATTGATCTTGTTTCATGACCTAATAATTCTCTTACACGTTACGCTTAAGTAGTGCTCTTAAAGGTTTTATACTTTTTGTTTTCCCTCTTCTTACTCACTCAATATTTCCGCTGTTATACGAAGGCCAAGGGTCGCTCGTAATATCCTCACAGCTATGTAGCCATTGTTGAAGAAGCAGCAAGTGCTGTTACACACTTCAACCCAGATCCGGCTCTCCGTTCGCTTTGTCTTATTTCTCCATATATTCGTTTAAATACTATAAAGTACTCTCCATGCTATTTTCCGCAATAATATTTGAAGTATTTTTTGAAGCCATAAGTAACGTTGAATCCTTATCCAAAGATTTTAAGTAGAGAATACGATTATTCGAAATTAAATATTTTTTTTATGTATAACAAGAAATATTCAACTTTAATCAAAGGATTGACCTTTGTTGCAGATTAATTAATTAATCCTTTTATACGCGGTCATATGTTTCTTAAGAGTGATAAATCTAAGCGACAAACGATTTGACCAAATTTTTTTTTATGGAAAATTTCTGGCAGTTCGCAACCCGGTTAGAGTCAGCGCCACCTTCCCCATCATCCCTGTGTTATCGATCTCAGAAAGATCTCTAACAATCGAATCATTAATTATTTTTTGTCAACTCTGATTGCCTCACTCATTCATTAAGAATTAATGAGGCAACCAGACCTGACGATTTTTAACTTCTAAAGATAACACAGAGATCTAAGGTGGCGCTGACTCTAACCGGGTTGCGAACTGCCAGAAATTTTCCATAAAAAAAAATTTAGTCAAATCATTTGTCGCTTAGATTTATCACTCTTTTTAAAGGATTGACATCGAAATATAACTGCAAATTTCATTTGTGTAATGATAAATTGATTAGGTTCGTTCTTTGATTTAATATATATTCCCACACGTTCTTAACAACTGTTTGAAAATTATTAAATGATATTATTATCGCGCAGAAGCTACTTTCAGTACCGAAGGATTATCTTCTTTCGAGTCTCGTCGAGCTTTCAAACCCGTTTTTTTTTAGCCCCTCTTGTCTTCCTTGGAATGTCTTAACACAACGCCATTCTCCCTCGACTAATATAGTCCTAATGGCTCGTTCTAGGCACTAAAGAAGGAACTCGGTGAATTCCCTTGGTTAAATTCGTTGCCCCCCCCCCCCTTCCACTCCTCCCCGTCATGACAGTGCGATAGCTAAAAAGGATTAGAAAGGACTGTTCGAAACTCGTGATGGTTAGTCCATGCGGATTATTATTAAAGCGATAGAGAAGAAGGTAAAAATAAGAAACTCCGTGGACGGTTGGGAAAAGAGAAACTTTTGTTAAGTACTCGTGCGAGAACGAGAAGCGTCTGCATCGTTTATTTTTCTTTTCGTAGTTTCTCGACGGTGAAATGAAGAAAAGGTGGGAAGAAAACTTTCAACATGTCGTTGGGAACGAAAACGCGTTGCTGAATATTATTCAAATGACAAATACTTTTGTACTTCAGTAATTCTGTTGAATCTTCCTTTTTTTTTTCTTTTTTCGCAGATATACTTCTTAAATTATTTCGCATATTACAAAGTTAAAAAATTTGGAATTATCTCATCATTCATTTACGAATAAATTGGTGTTTTTTTTCTCTCTTTTTCTATCTCAGTGGAACCATATCCATAAACACAGAGCTGAGCCACGAGATATACACGAATAGAATTATACGGAATCTGAATATAGAGCTATAGAGCGATATATCACAGAGCATATATTTCCTGAGATATATCTATGAAGCTGGTAAAGCCAGTGGGGTTGAATAGCATGAAAAATATCCAGTTCCACGACGAGGGGAAGGAAAGCTACGTAGGAAAAAGCTCTGCACCAGACTACATGCTGCGGTTTTACGAGATTGCTCTATCACGTCGATGAGTTAAAAGAAAACGAATAGAAGACGAGAAGAAAACGTCGATCTTTCATTTGCGGATCTTTGAATGTTAAAAGCGGTTTCGTTAGCGATGAAGTAGTTTGCGAGTGCCAGGATTTTTAAAGCGCTCTCCGCATTGTGACGTATTTAACGATAACTCAATTAAATATTTAGCGAAAACTAACGATAATATCGCCATTGACCGTCCATCCCCGGTTATGGATTCGCAAGTTAAATTTTATTTCACTGGAATTAACAAACCGGCATGCTCAGAGTAATCAACAGGGATCGAGCTCGACTTTGACATAAATAAAGTGGAACGACGTAAACGAAAGCTCAAGCCTAACTCGTAAATTTTTGTTAGCGCGTAAAATTAACGAACGCAACTGGATGCAAGGACGGGAGTAAACGGTGACGGAAATTAATGGCTGCTCAGGCTGCAGGTGTGGTAGATAAGGTCGGGATTATGGCTCGATAAGTAGCATATTGTCTACGGAATTTAAATCAAACGCGAGCTTCGATCTAAATCTTGGAATAATTTGCAAGAGCTAGCGAGAACGCATCCAAAAATTTAATGAGCACGTCACATGCGTGATAACACTCGTATGTTGCGAACGCAGCGGTTAATGCACGATCACTTCGCAACGCCATATCGATATGTATATTCGATATTATATTCGTATACCATATACGTACATTCGAATGAATTCTCGAGACCCTCACACCGTTAAATAAACATTGATTGACTCCCCAAAGTTGATCCTTGTCGTTCGAGGAGGGCGAGAACCATCCCGAGCAGACGCACCGACCACAACACGGAAACACCAAACGTATTATTTGGAAATAATGCGAGAACGAAACACAATAGCTACATACTGTACATCGAGTACACGCGATCATGAAACACGTTCTACTATACGCGACCGAGAGCTGTCAGAAAAACTGTCAACACGGGAACGCGATTCGTGACTCGAGACTTCTCGCCGGTGTCTCGAGGCAAATTACTTGACAGCATTTTACAAGAGCCAAACGATATTATTATTATCAATCATACGGAATCGAAATGCCTCGACCGATAACTAGCACCCTCTGGTTCGGGTCGCCCTGTGATTGTTTGGAACGCATACTTTGGCGAATCGATAGCGTAATACTCGTTGAGATAGTCCATCTTTTACTTCCCCTGTGGATAGAACAAGAACAGAGCCTATCGCAACAAAATCCGTATCAAGGGGGGTTCCACCCTTTGCTCATAACGGAAAAACTACCTCCGCCCTTTCTCTAACCCACTGCATCACTTCTTTGAGGCGGCGGTATTGCAACCTACGACTCCACAGTGTCAGAAAATCGACAACGTTATAAAAAAGCATTCATGACATTTTTTAACCGTGGATAACAAAAAATTACGTCACTGTATTTATAGGCATAAAGGTCTGTAATAAACACTATTTTCATTCTGAATAAATTAAGTTCATGCCATTTAATTCAAATGATCCATCGACAAACAACCTATGTTAATCTAATCGAGAACATTTTTCTTTGTTGTTGTTTTACTCTGTCTCCATGATTTCATTGGTAAATTGCTGAGATGCATACGTACCCGACCCGACCACCATGATAAACTCACTGATTGACTCTACAATAACTGTTGAAAAATCCGTAGCAGCAACATACCTGAAAATATAAAACGAAATTATAAATAGATTTATGGACACGATTTATTTAATGACATTGTAATTAGATTTAAGTCGTTACTCGACATTAAAGTACTCGACCTTTACGGAAATAAAATTAATGAAATCGGAAAGACACTAATGAACGCTTATGGGAAACTATTGAATGGCACGAGTGCTTTATCAATGTTCATTAGTGTTTTCACGATCCCATTAGTGTTTTTTCGTAAAGAAAAAATTACATTAAAGTATGACGAATTTATTTGCGCAATGTTTTGATGGATTTTTTTTTTTTCATTATTACTTGTGTTTAGGGTATGCGAGGCATTTCATGTCTGTTGAACGAGAAAAAAAAATTCAGAAGTAAATTGAACGTATCCAATTTTTTTTTTTTTTTTTTAATGTCGAAGGAATATTCACATTTTTTATATTTTTTATCCACTTAGATGGAATTTTGGGAACAGTTAACCCCATCTACAACTACAAAAAACGAATATCTGTGATTTCTTATAACCCAGCAGAATGAAGTTCATTTAGATTGAATTTATTATTCAAAACCAGACTTTCCGACAAAATGATCGAAAACATTTTTTTTTAATGAAGAGAACATTTAATATTGTCATCGATTAATTTTTCTCAAATTCCATAAGAAAATAACGAACTTTTAATTTTTTTTTATGCAATTCATAACCCATCAAAAGTGATTTATTTAAAAAATTTTTAATAATTAAAATTTGATTGAAAAATTCAAAATTCACGGAAATTGTCTCATATATTGATGAATATATTGTACAAAATATTAAACAATGGCCGAGTTAGGGGTTGTTTCGCGAAACTCCACCGGACTGTCACGGATCTGTTCACCGGATCTATTCACGAACAGTATATTAAATTATGACGCCGAATTTTGTCTGATATAAAAAAAAACGTATTATTTTCTTGTTTATCGATAAAATATCTACAATATATCATATAGATAACCCATTTGTTTATAATACATTTTTCAACTCCGTCTTATGATTAAAAAATTATATATTTCAATTGTCATCATTCTCTTATTTTCACAATATTTTATTTTCCTTAATTCCAATGCTGCTTTGTAAATATTTTATCATTGAACAGGAGAATCACAAGTGCTTTAATGTTTCAGACAAACTTTGGTGTCATAACTCAATACACCGTTTATGCGCGTAACGGTGTAGGAGCTTCGTGGGACAATTTTTATAACTTAACCATTGTTAAATATTTTAGTACAATATTTGTTCATCGATATATGCTCCAAATATAATACTAAATATAAAAATGTTCATTTAATAGTCGCGTAGAAAATAATTCGTCAAATTTGATGCCATTTCGAGAGCAACAGGGTGATGGTGTCACGCTTCAATAACAATTTCAGAAATTCGCTCGAGATATTTCTGCTCTTATGGTTAATCTTTGTACACCGTCCCTGATTCTAGTGAATTTTATATTTCACTGTTTTCATAATAATCTTACAAACATCTCCGATTTTCATGATTTCGCAAATTTCAATTTCTATGATAAGAACAATCACGCGTTTGTCTAACCGTAAAACGTTTTGTCAGGTAGCAGAAATAGTGAAAGGCCTTGTACACCATAACTATATGTATACGGATATTGGAGATCTTTATTGCAAAGCTTCTTTACCAGTTAAACCCGCAATAGCTTCTTGGAGCGTTTGCTTTTCAATGGAACCCTCTTCTCGTTTTACTCCGCATATACGTCAGGAGATAAAAAAAGAGCAACAGTAAAGGCAGGGAGATGAAGGACGCGCGGTATACAAGAGCGCAATAAATATCGAATGGAGTATTTATTCGACAAATCCGTATACGCGGATACTCCACGTTTTACGTGGTTTTATTTCGACGGATCCTATTTACCAAGGATTTTCCTTACTCGCTATGTTCATGAGAGTTTACGAAAGATCTTGACCCCGAAATTGCTTTCTTCCACAAGATTTCCAGCACCCTTCGCTTCATACCTCGTAGGAGGTCTGCAAGCAAAGGGAATACAAGACCCTCGAAGTCAGCGAGGCCTCGTGAGTTCTCGCAAAATTGCGAATTCTACGGAACAAAAAAAAGCAAGAAAAAAATGAATGAAACCGACTCATGTTTACGCAGCATTTCCCTCGAAATGAAATCTCTCGGTATCCTTTTTTTTTACGACTTGTCTTCGTAATTTTTGTTAGCTACCCAAGTAGAAAATGAGTACCGTTACATTCAGCGCGAACGAAGATCTGCTGAGGCAATGTTATTATGGCTCTTAACGGGGCCTTAAGCATTGCCTGGCTCTCACTGGATGTAACGTTACAGATATTCTACTCAGCTACACTTATGGTGGTTCTATCGCATTTTTCTTCTTTCCGTAATTACTGACATTGATTAAATTTTCTATTTTCTAGTTTCAAACTCCATTATAAAATAATTAATTACGTTTTTGGCTCGCAACACCGAGCTGTACTCGGTGTATCTATCGCACGAGAGGAAGAGAAACACAAAGGTAGACAGAGAGTGGAGAGAATATCTCTTTTATTCTCATACGATAGATACGACGATTGGAGCCGGGTGTACGTTAACGAATAAGAATTCTTGGATAACGTTATTCAAAAGTCGAAATACGCGTACGACTCATGTATACCAAATTTATATTAATTTATTCGACACTCGAAGTGGAGTAGTCGATAAGGAAGTAAATGGATGATAAAAAAAAGCAGAAGGAAGGGAAAAAAGAGAAAAAGTAGGCGAGCCCTCCCTACATCGAGAAAGCAAAAAGCAAATTCGATTTATTCAGTTATCCTCGAATAAATGACATCCTACGTTCCAAGATAAGCTGACGTGGCTATCTTTGTTCTGAATATTAAAAAAAATCAATCTTGGAGCTGTATCCAAACAGCATTGCTATTTTTTTTTCCTTATCGATCGTGCTACGATATCATTCGACGCGTTCACGCAGTTACGTGCAGGTGATGCCCACATATCGCATTAAGAAGATTTGTGGGTAGAGACGCGTTTTGAGTCGTCGCGAAATTCTTTCGATTCATATGATGCAGTCGTAGCCAATGGGTCTCAAGAATTTAAAAACGACGAAAGTGAAACGTAAAACTCGAAATTGGCGTTCCAAGCTTTTCAAAAAAGGTTTATTCCTCTTCAAATGCGGCAATCCTTTGGCGTGACCTCGTGTAGCGTTCTCGTTTCTCTAGACAAGCAGTCTTTCAGCTGCACTAGGAAAAAGTCTGAGTGAATGAGAAAAAGGAATGCAGTACCGGGCCTTTGGAAATCGTATAGGCACACTCGTATATATGTAGGTTTCTCGTCGTCGGTGCAAAGTAAATCTAATCTTGATTCAGACGCCATAAAAGAGGTCTCGCTCGGCGTGCACGACCCGCGACATTGCGTTTTACGATACGCCGGTTACGTATGGCAAGAAACGGGTGTTCATATAATACAAGCACATCTGTAAAGTTCAGCGTACGTCTAAACGTGCATGAACATCAAGTAATATTAACCGCTACGTGGAAAAATAACTTGTACGATATCTTCAGAAATAAATGTACAGAAAACAGAATTATAATATTATCATTAATACACTTTATTTCTGCAAATAATCAAAGTGTCAAAGAAGATAAAAATATCTTCCCACCGCCAACATGTAGAAAAATAGACTAACACAGACACTCACCACACAAAAACTCACAGACGATTTTCACAGACGCAATCAACTCCCCCCTCCCCCCTCTTCAGGACCTGATAGTTCTAAATCCGTTCGAAGGAGCTCCCCCAATCGTGGATTTTTGTAAGTGATCTGTCGACCCCCCCCCCCCCCCCGCCATGACCTATGGACATGGGATTCAATGATAGGGACAGAGAAAGCTCAATGATATATTGCTACTGCGCATAGCGCCCGTGACGTAAGAATCCCAAGTTCATTTTTAAGATATTATTGGCATTTCAATTTTATGTAAATGATTTTTCGAATTTCAAACGTTGTGACAAATCATCATGATAATTTGGACAACTTGTTGTAACTTAAGAGGATGCGACAAACGTCGTATGCTTCTCTTAAATCATCGTACGTTGGAAGTAGCCAGATTCTACGTATTCATATACATTAACATCGACCTATGTAAATATAACAAGATTTACGTACACCGTATCTAAATTTTAGTTGCAATGTCAAGTTCTACATTCCAGTTTGCTATCGACCCATTTGGTGGATTTTCTATAGACGTTCCTACGTGGATCTGTATGTAGAAAGTTTTACATAAATGAATTTTTTTCTAGCCTGGGTTTCAAGATGATGATGAATGTGGATTGTTCATCGGGAAATACAAAAGACTAACAGCTAGCTCGTAGATTGTTAAGTACAAGCATCGCGATGTCATTTTCGTGTAAGACAGCACGGTCGTCGTGAGGTATGTGCGGGGTTTCAGCGCCAGCAAGTCTGGTTGTGCTACTGCGGTCGATCCTGGGGATGCAGGCTGGGGTTGTACAGGGGTGACAATCCAGTGAAGCGTAGGAGAATACTGAGAGTATAGGTAGTACGATACCGAGGGAGGGTGAGATACATAGAATATATAGTACACAGAGAGTGATGGAAGGGAGAGAATATACAGAGGGAGAATCGTCATGCGGTGAAACTGGAAAGCCCGGAGACTCCAGAGTGGTACCTACCTAGGAAAACGCCTTGGCAGCGTACTGCGGTAATGTTCTACTAGTGGCAAGACCTTATAGTACCGTTGAGAATGCAGTCATGACTATTCGCTATAGTAGCACACAGCGGAAGTCACGGAAGAAAGGTACATAAGAATTTTACTGTCAGTTTATATAGCCACCGGCGATTCGATCGTTGAGAAACAAGTTGACGTTGAAACGACTGACGGAAAGAAATGAGGAACGGTATGTACGGAATTAGCTTTTAGGGCTACGGTACTGATAGTTGCACTGTAATGGCAAGATACAAAACGTATATTAAGATATAAAATGAAGAAACCTTTCTTTTATGCATTTTGTGGACTCGTTAATAGAAAAAATTAGAGCTCATGAACTCCGTTTAAAAGCACATTGATGATATTGCAACGACGTACATATTTAATATTTTTAATGAAATGCAGTCACATGCGCTATTGTAATATGAAATTATGACGTGTTATTAAATTCTCCACTTATAGTTATGTATTACCAATAAATTAATATTTATCATAACTAATAGTAAATAAATTACAAACGTAATTTAATACATATAAATAAATTACTATAAAAATATTCGGTTATTTAGACATTCATTCAGCTGCCATTAATATTATTGATGTAATTACTTAAGCATTATGTCCGTGGAATTTTTACTAAAATGTGGTGAAATTATTAGCGAATTAGAAAAATTATGCAATGAGTATAAAAGTCATTGAAAAAAATATCGGGAAAGGTTATTTAAAAGTGGAAATAATCACCTGAATATCAAACAATTTAATGGCATTTTACATTTTATTTTCATTGAGGTGATGAAACGGGAATCACTAAAAGCTCTCAGGTTATACATTTATCGTCATCGTTTCTGTTCCGTGTATACGTGCGAGTAGAAACGACACGAGATGAGTCGCAGGTGGTGGTCGAGGCAAAAATGGAAAGCGTTGGAAAACGAAAAAAAAAAGAAAAAAAAACAACAAAAGAGCAAAAACATAACTGGAAAGGAAGAGACAAAAAACGTAGAGGACACGTGGAGCATTCCCACGAAATTGGCCGGACACGCAACGAGACACTGGAGTGGTCGTGCCGCAAAAAAATAGAAAAAAAATAAACAGGTTGGTGCATACAGTAAAACGACATGTGTGCGATGTACGTGCGGAACTGCATCTGCACGAGAGAGAGAGAGAGAGAGAGAGAGAGAGAGAGAGAGAGAGAGAGAGAGAGAGAGAGAGAGAGAGAGAGAGACACAGACAGACAGACAGAGAGACCCCTGTCCGCGTCGTATCTCACGTAAACGTCGGTTGCTGGCCAGCCGACAACAGACGATTTATCGTTGCATCGGTATAACCGAGTGCAAACGTCATCGTTCTCGTGAATTCATGGTGAACGTCATGGCTGAATAGTCTGCGTTAAATTTTGCAGTCTGCAGCCTCTAATTATTTATGCTTTAAAATATTTTTTAAACATTCTCATTCATTTTTGCAATTAATAGCAAAAAAACTAATACGATTGTTACCTCCGGGAACTTCACGTCTTCCGGACGCGACTTCCTGCCATACACATGCTCGTTCTTAATAACGTATTATTGCCAAGTGCTCTGAGGCTGGGCATTGCTTTTAAACCTCATCTCGTGTTTATATGCACGTGATGAACTACTCCACACACGCATTCAGTTATCAAAGCTTTGTCGATCAATTTAACGCTAAAATAGTTTACGTTTGCGGATCGTTCTTAAATAACGTATTATTGCGCGGTGATCTGTGCATGGGTACTGCTTTTAAATCTCATTGTTGACAATTAATTTACTAAACCCGAACTATTTGGACGTTCCATGCGTATTTGTATGCACGGGATGTACCACTCTGTGGATGTACCACAGGCATTCAATTATCATAGCTTCATCGATCG
This sequence comes from Cylloceria caligata, assembly GCA_963942595.1. Taxonomy (NCBI): domain Eukaryota; kingdom Metazoa; phylum Arthropoda; class Insecta; order Hymenoptera; family Ichneumonidae; genus Cylloceria; species Cylloceria caligata. Next base: position 44,659,840 of record OZ012709.1, on the reverse strand, counting down.
ATTTAACGCGAGAATGCTTTACGGTTGCCGATAATATTTTTTTAACGTATTTGAATCCTTAAGCAGTGTTACTTCGAGGGTCGACCAAGAGGAACTCCCTTGTAAAATCTATAACCCTACAACGTTTTATTCTTTCTTAAAATATGATGTTTATAGTATCTAAGAAACCTACAAAGAATCTCATGTCACTAATAATCCTCCTAAAAGTCACTTCCAATCATTCACTTTTTCTTATACTTTAAATCTCATGACTCAATATGGCCTCAATATTCTATGCAGAAGGACTCAATATACCTTCTGCATAGAACATTTATAGTTTCCTAGAGTTTAACCCTTTGTATACGTAATATAGAGTAAGCTTAAGTATTTAACAATTAGAGAGAATGGTAAAGTGTTCAAACCAGTTGTAAGTCTAGACCGTCCACGTCGCATATTAGCGTGCAGTTTGCACCATATGCATCTTTAAGCGTATAAGCTCTTTATGTTTTTTTTTATAGTTCAGACCGTGCAGGGCTTATTGAGTGCGACATTGCCTTGGGAGACAAAATATTTATATCGTCCAGAACCATAAAAATTTTAAAACAAGTAAGGTTTAGCTATTTCATTAAATCTACATACTTCAGAACCTTTCATAGCGTGCATAATGAGAGGACAATTACGCGTAGATTAAACGAAGGGCCAATCGCGTACGCGAAACGACGAACTTTGTTCCCCTTCTCTCATATCCGTACGTTCGTATGACCAATGGAAAATGCATACGCTCTTATACCACGTCGTTGCAATAAAATATGATGATGAAAGCTTTGAGAGAGGTTTCTCTGTATTTTTTTGTTTTTATTTTTTAGCACCGGTATGTCAAGGGAAAATATTCCTACCATCTATCTTCTATCCGTTCGGTAAGGCGGAGTTTCCGTCCTAGGATAGATGCTTCGAAAGCCCTGACCCAAAGGAGAGATTACTCCCTTCGTGTTGTTCACTCTCAGAGACTGTCATAGCTTGTGGGGACGTAACACAAGATACTCGAGGGTATTGAAGTACCCATCAATCCCGACTTTTGTCGGTCTTTCATCCGTAACAATATCCCCTGTAGGTATACGAGGACAGGGAGTCAATGCACAAGACTATTACGACGCCGGCGAGAAAGAGATAATGTGCATAGGTATATGAGGAAGAAAACGAGAGGGTGGTTGTGGGCTAGTTCGCTGGCACAGGGCTCGCGTCATTAGGCAAATAACAAAGCGCGGATCGGCGTACAAGCTCGCGTAATTAATGCACTAAGAGCGCCGTGTGTCTCGGAGCAGCGTCGTGCAAAGAAAGGAAGAACGGGGATACAAAGAGAAATGAAAAAAAAAAAAGTGTACGTGCTACTCGCTTCAGCCACGTTAACATTTTCTTCTCTCGAGCTTCTGGAATTTTGTTCTTCTTTTGAGAGATGGAAAATGTGGTCGATGAATAAAAGAGACAAAAAGTGTCTGCAAAAAAAAAACAATATTCGGATAACTATGGGTCGAGTCCTTTCTCGTAATTACTTCTTCCTTCGTAACGAAAAGCAATATGAAAGACAAAGGCATGAAAATACACAGGAAAAGTATAATAAAATTCTTGGAGAGGTAATTTTGTAATCTTTCAATAGAATTTATAGCATTTTGTTGATTCTTCCAATGAAAGGGATTACAAAATACGGTGAAAACAATTTTTTGCTTCCTTACAGAGAAAGCTTTGCTTTCGTGACAAACATTTTTCTTGAGATTTTCATATCAGAGTACTTAAAATGTTCCAAAACGTCGAGAAATCATATCAAATCGCTTACGGGTGTCTCATTTTATGGTTGTTTGATTTTTTTTTTAAAGGCTGTATTCCCGTAACTTTCGAAAGCTTCGAACTATCGAACTAAAACTGTCTACAAGAACAGGAGACAAGTTAGGAGACAAGGTTCTTCAGTATTGAGTTTGGTAAGAATCGATCGAGGCGTTCAGATTGTATTGAATAATGGATTTTTGTAATTTTACGAAAAAAACTAAAATATTTTTCCTCTAACTTTCGTAAATGTTTATCTATCAAACTGAAACTTGACATACAAATTGATTAAGGAATAAGGATACTTGGTCTTGAATTCGATGAAAATCGATCGAGAGATTTAAACTTTATGAAATTTGCAAGTTTACTAAATTTTCGTTTCTATTAAAAATTTTAATACCACTTCCTCTATGGGAAAGCCAAAGTTGAGATAACCATTGCTCTTAGAGAAAAATCTGTGGATTGGCGAGAATCACGAGGAAGCAATGTGAAAATGTTAAGTTTGCATGCTTTTTTCTATCTTTATTGTATTGTAACTGGTATTAACTTTTTTTTTTCTTCTTTTTCTTGCGATTTTTCCGTTCCTGTTTCATTATTTATTATTTACTATTTATTCGTGTCGCGTAAATTTTCTTCACTAATCCTGTGAGTGCTTTCTTAAATGTCCCAATGGGACGTTTTAACGTTTCATTCTATTCAATCATGAATTTACATGAAATAACATATTTATTTCTAATAAAAATCAAGAGAAATTGAAGAGCGATGTATCAGACCGATACCGTGCTTCGATTGTATTTTTACGATCTGAACCATGCGTAAAGTTAAGGCTTTTAGGTTTTTGCGTTCTAGGAAGAGCATTCATGATATTCTTAGATAAAAGTTTAAAAACTTTAAGTCAAATTATTTGAATTCTCGTTAAACACGAATCTGAAACAATAACGAACTGCGACAGTAAAGCCACCGCCTAGTGAGGAAGCAATACAAATGAGATAATAAAGAAAGAGAAAGAGGCAATGAGTATACCATAAAGTATCCGAGTAATGGAGCTTGAGCTTGCCACCCATAATGATCTCACGAGTATTTATTTCAATCCCCGAGCCATTAGGAAACCCATTTCACGATCAGGCAAAGCCCAAAACACCCACTGGACATCTTACGCTGTACGTCCATTTCTCTCTTTCGCGATACTCTTTTTTTCAGTGCAAGTTCACCGGTCTATCATTCGCCTTGTTTTTTCTTTCATCAATTTGTCTCCAGACCAGGACCCTTTTCTTTCTCTTTTCAAGCAATACACGTTCATGTGAATCTCCTTCCACATCGGTATGTACATACAAGTACATTTTCGATGAGACTTTATGTACGAAACATCCGGATATTGTAAACTTTTCCAATGAAAATCTTCAAGTATTGCATACTCAACTCCCGATTTCTCTAGTTTATATCTCTTCTATGGGTGGCAATACTGCTGGGCCACCTTAGATAGCAACTTTGCGATGGCAACTCCGCGAGAAAGGCAACTTCCAGAATAGCTGTAATCTTGTCAATGAATTTTATTAAAACTTTGCCTTTTTCTTTATTCAATTGTTCGTGCAATTTAAATCTAACTCAACGTCTTATCATCACAGTCTGCTCTGACATATCTCCTTAAGCAAATTAACTTTGTGAAATTACAAACAAGGAACTTGAAGTACTCAGATGCCTGTGCCCTCGGTACAAAGTGATTCCTACGTAAAGTTATTCCAATTATCGATGGATCGGTCGGTTGTTTAATTTTTGCATAAATGTAATAATATTGTACATATTGAATTATATACAATCAGCTTATTGCATATATACAATAATATTACGAATACAGCAATATTGTATATATACATCGTATGACTCGTCTTAAGGGGAGGCAAAACCTCATTACTTACACGAATGTGCTGCTTCTCTTTCGCGCTCATGGCTGAAGTTAGAGATTTCGCCTCGCCTTAAGTTTGGATTGAATCTTAACATCGCAATAACATTGTAATAAGTAATCGAGTTTTCTTTTCTCTCAATTGATTTTTAATCATTAACTTTGCGGAATTCCGATTAAGAATGAAAGAAAAAGAGCCGAAAACGCTAAAAATATCTAAAGTCACCGCCATTAACAACGACAGAGATGATAATGACTCGACGAGGATGGAGTTAATGAAAGTACGAAGAACAAGAGAATGCTAGGTCAATCAACCTGCGCCTCAGCTGTTACCAAGAAAATCCCACGACGTAAAGTCTTGTAAAACTCTAGCGTCGTTCTGCCGCGTAAACACAATTATATTCAACAAAGTAAAGCTGAAGGAACGTAGGTGGAGAAATGAAGAGGAGAAGGGATTGACGCTTGGTCTTCTGTGAGATTCGAGTGAGAAGCAAAGATGTTGCTTGCCTGCGTCTTACGAACAGAACATCGGAAGTGGACGCTGAAAAAAGAATACTGAGAGAAAGAATAAGTGGCGCGATTATCATAGTCTAGGAGCGGGTTCCTTACTTTGTGCTAGGAAGATGCGATAGCTTTTACCAAGAAAAAATAAAAGGAACCGTGGGCCAAAGAAAATTTTGAGCCGCTTGAAAAAACGTCTCAGCCGCTGGGTTCATATTCTAGATAAAACAGTGCATGCGCATCAAAACGTCATCAACGGATACGAATGGCGCAGGGTTAGAAATGAAATAAAAAAACAAATCCGGCAGATACTATACAAATAGCCACCCCGTAACGCAAATCTAAGATAATCCTTACTGGTGTCTAACTTCTTCGTCATCGTTGGAGGCATCATTATCTTCGCATGGTAAAATAAAGTAAGGAAAGGAACCAATGAAAAGACAGAAGATTTTAAAAAGTATCTGAGTAGTTTGACAAAATCTAAAATAATATAATGAAAAATAGAACAAGCCGTACCTTTCTGAAGAAAAATTTCAGACGGGATCTCAACTAATATAGATGGTAATTTATAATTTTGTATAAGATCGCATGTAGGATAGGTTTTTCACTTGTGAACTCACCTAAAAATTCAACTTTAAATAATTTTCTATCTGGATATACAACTGGAATGTTACGCTTCCACCGTTTCTTCAGAATTAATATTGTTTTATAATTTCTAAATCCACAACGAAATTCAATGATTGATTGATCCAACAGGCTAAATAGTTAAATACGCTCCATACGTTCAATTTTGTTTAGGTCAACTAATTAATAGGTTGCGCCTATAAATTATTTGACTGACAAATAATTTATTCGTTGCCAACCGATTGATTGGTTCGACCAACTAAATTAATTGGTTGCCAACCGATTAACTGGTTATGATAATCAAATTGGTTACGAACCGATTAATTGGTTGGGCCAACTAAATTAATTGTTAGGTTCAACCAACTAATTTGTTGACCCAATTAATTTAATCCCGTGAAACATATTTAGTTGCACAGTTTGTCAGAGCAACATAAGTAGCATTTTTCCGCAGGCACCGACATAACGGAGTTCAAACGCAACTTTCTTGTATTAATCTATTGTTATGACAATTTTTAACATTCAAACTTTTTCAAAAATGATGTGAATAATAATATTCTCTGTATTCGTTCGTACATACACATACCAAGGTGTAAATGCACCTTGAGCCTTACTTCTGTACGGCTGTACGATGTTTACGTACGTTCAACGTGTATTTGTACGTTTCGAAACCCCGTTGCGGTAATAAATATTGCGTTTTCTCGCCTCTCACACAGAATTTACACGACTCTACCACTACCATCTACTGTCTGCTACACACTCAACCTCTCTGCACGCAAAATACAAGAGGTAAAGCCGAGTTTGTAAATTCTCATTAAGTCTTTGACATTGTGCATACGCGTGCTTGTGTATTGCAATGTATTGCAATATATTTGTAGACTTGGCTTTGTAGAAATTCGACGTCTTAACTTGAGTGCGAAACAGTAATTTATAAATATTGTGATATAATGAGAATTATTTTTCTACCGAGGTGTCCTCTTTGCTAAATATTTACGTATTACTGCTCCATCGATGGTTTGTTTTTTAAAAAAAAAGGGTCACGTCGAAAACTTTAATATCGAAACTCGTGTTGTTGCTATTTTGTATTTAAAAAATTATAATAAATATAATTATTCCGTACGAAACATTTACCAAGATGCGTTACATATCTGTAATACGTAAAATGTAACTAATCGGTTGGTACACAAATTCGTATTATCACCGTACCATTTATCCATACTACATATCGTACCATATGTAATATGTGAAATTTGATAAGAGATGGCACTTGGTAACATACGCGGAGATTTGCGTGGTGCATAGAGCAGGACAGAAAATCACTAAAACCGTTGGAATAGCTCGGCTAACGGGGTTGCTGGCTTCGTTACGATGATGCTATGCTCGATCGCAGTAATATTTTCAAAATGGTTGGCGAACCGTGCGAGATTTAGTGGCGTTTACTTGGGTTTCAGAGCTATCCCTCTCTTATTCCTTTTTCAGCCCTCTTCCCTTTCAGCATTTATCCCACTCTTCCTACTTGCAACTCTCGCACAAACCGCAAAACTGGCACGAGCTTCCCCGGAAATGGGAGACGAGGTATATTTGGCTCTCACTCGACGATATTAGAGCAAGTGGGTAGACGCGAACGTTCACCACCCCTCCGTATGTAAAAGCGGGTGGGGGTCGAGGTATAAACACCCGCACGATGGAAATGATTAAGCGGTCCCGTGAATCCATGGTAAAGCTGCTCTAATCCGGTGCTAAAGGCAAAACGCAGACGACTCCACTGATGCTAGTGGCGCTGCTTCTTTTACAGCTCGAGGTTGGTACTCCTGTACACCACCACGCGTCGCGTACTACATCTCTCAGAGGGAGTTACCTCGTTCTCCACGACCCTTTCGCTCCAGCGTCATATTCGCACCCTTCCAGAGCAAGCGTCCAGCCTTTCTCACACTCAACGAGTTATTACACGAGCGAGAAGCAGAGCAGGCTTCGCAGCTACGATAAGCTCCACAGTCCGATCATCCGCGGTGTAACGATATGAAATTAAATCTCTCGTTGACGGTACTGTTGCTAGTTGATATACGGTACAAAACATGATTTCGTACATAATATACATTTGTGTAAGTCAGCTAGGAGATTAATGGGTTAAGGTTTAATTCATTATCAGCGATAGCCATGAGGTAAGCCTGATATTTATCGTTCAATTAAGTTCAAAACGAAAATTTAATTACAGAATTATCTTTTGAATGAACGATAGTTGCAGAGTGCCAAGGCAATAATTATTCAATAGATATTTCCTCAAATTGATTAATGAATTATATTGTTTTTTCTTTTTATCATCGTTATAGTGTGTTCAATAAATAATAAAAGATATAGACGCTTAAAAAAAAAATAGTTACAGACGAAATACAGCTTTTCAGCTCCGACAGCCATTAAAAAGAGTCATCAGTTTCACTTAACAGTGTTGTCTTGTAGTAATCTTGTTGTCTACGAGGGACGTCTCTATCAACAATATTACATGCGAAATACCGGGATGTACGAGTACCAACGATAACTTTAGTCGTTTACCTACCTAGCGAAGGAAGCTATGTGGAATAGCCAGAGAGCAATGAAGATGATTTAGGCGTCGTATATCCGGGCGGATACCTCTAATCTGGTTCTGCAAGCAGCCCGTGTATAACATGCACGTACCGAGTGAGATCTTCCGTGCGAACCTTCCTGGCAACTCTTGATACCGTCCCTGCTGCGTAACCGTGCAACGTTACACGAGAGATGAACATTCTCGTACGTCGTAACAACGTAATACACACTGCTACGAACTAAGATTGCGCTTGGATTCACTTTGAAGCCAATTTTTGCTACTGTATAAAAATAATAAATAATATAAGCTGAGGTAGTCACTGCAATTTCACTTTTCAATCTATCGATACTGTGCGGATACAACAGGATTATTAGCCTTTGCATAGCTAAAGAATTTAAAAAATGTAGGAAACAACTTTCAATCGATATTGTGTACATTGAAAAATAGAATAGGTACTGGCAACTATTAACTTTTGTCCGTGGGACTATTTTTATAATTAACGTAACTTAATTGGATTAATAAATAGTTCATAGAATTATAAAAATATTTGCGTGAATTGACAATCAATAGTTGTTGCTAAAAATTTCATGGGTTGCCTTATTTCTAACCTGAGAACTTAAAAGTTGGATTGATACCGAGCCTTAAAATAAAAAAGCCCTGATGCACTCTACGAAATCAAAATATAAAGCTGTAGTTGAGGCTTTGCAGTAATGTTAATGCTTTACATTAAAGACCTGGGAACTAAGTATTTCACAACTTTAGTATCCGACAGTTGTGTTGCATGAAATGTTTAGTTATGTTGAGCTTAAAAAAAAAATTAAATCTCACGTAAATAGACTGATAAATAGACCGTGTCTGTTGAAGTGAACTGGGAAGCAAGTAAAAATGTGTGAAATTCTGAATTCTGAACCGTTCCCGCGTAACAATTGCTCTCAGCCTTATTCGAGACGTAGAATCCGACGAAAAACTCAAACAAAAGTCATGATACTTTCATTTTAATACCAAAAGCCATTTCAACAGACGGTCTTTCCTGCTCAGTGCTATAATACTTACTCGCTGCTTTCTCATTCCATTACCACGGCTTGAGCACAGACGCCTCAATTTCCTCGTGAAACGAAATAACAGCTTAGAACGTGGGGTGAAATGAATTTTCCTACACGCGAAAATTCTTGGATATTTTTCTAAGCGTGTGCCTATGTTGAATAGCTTCCGGAGATTCGCGCTAAAATTGCCTATTTATATTATTAGGCACATGACAGGCTCGGATCTCCTTTTTCTTTTTGTATAACGCGTATATTTTTCCCTGAATCTGATGCGCATCCGGAACCCCTTGAACCAGTAGATTTACAAAAAGGACGACACGTTAATAAAATTAAAATCTCGGAAGAAGAATTCTCATCGCTGTCGACGCAATTTCATGCACTTTGATTTATTATTCCACCTACATTTTATATTATAGGAAGCCATTAAGCTTTTATAGCACCTTTTATAATCCTCAATAAAGTAATTTACTACTTATGAGATTTTAGGAATATTGGTCACGATAATTGCGGAATGACCGGTTTGTTTCATCGATTTCTAAAATTCTAATTAGTGGAAAAGACCATAACGATTGTGGACCTTTGAATACGCATTTTGAGGTATTTGAGCCACGAAACCGATATTGCCGTATGGTAAAACTAAAGGCAAATTTATCTATCTTGATTTTTGTGATATGTGTTTGGTGTGAGAAGACGGGAATAACGGACATTGGAAGGTCTTTCTCACCGTTATCGTTCTTCCGGATGAGAACGGAACGACCAAGGGAAAACGACCAAATGGTCGGTCACAAGAACGGGATTAATGGACCGTCGTATCACGCACGACGATAATGGAAGGGGGTGATAAAATATCGTAAAAAAGCGTGAGTAACGCGTTCTATCTTTTCCGTTTGGCCACTTCCTATCGACCATCTCGGAGCCTCAAGACTAAAAGTAGATAATACCTACAGCAATTTCATAATTGACTCTTCTTGATAAATTCCAGTTGCACCAGAACCACAGAACAAAAAATTTTGTCGGTGATAAAATATCAATATATTCAAGTTTCGTCAGACGAGGATAGTTGAAGATTTAAAGGATCGAAACTGTTATCAAACTCTAGAACTCATGACTTTCTAAAATAATATTCCGTGTAGAAAAAAATAGTCTCGGTAAGTATCCCGGGAGTCTCTCAGACTCTCGGAGAGAATCTAAACAGCATCCCTCATAAAATCCGTAGAAGTACTCTTTGAGACTTTTTCGCAAACTGTAATGGAAGTACTGAGATACTCACAAAGTATTTTTCCGGGACATTCCGCGACATTCCGCGAGAACCTTTCTCAGACTCTCGACGAGATTCTCGTTCGGGATTTTTCATACTTCTCGTAAGAGCCTCTCACCGAGACACTCCTCAACCTTAATGGAAGGACGTCTCATTCGGAGTCTGAGGAATTGGCTCTGGTATCGCGTGAAGTGGTTCCGGCTATCGAACGTATTCATAATAACGGTATTCCGTAACCACAATGTAGTAAATATATATACAATGCTCCATATTTCCCTCAAGAGCTTTGACCCGATCACACAATTCCCAGGCAGCTGCGAGTCGACAGGATCTTACGAACCTCCTACAGCTGCTCGCTGTTCTGACTTGTCAACGGTGACGTCGTGGTAAGCTGAAGAAAGAGCCTCGAACGAATCCACAGAGCTAATTGTAAGTCTCGTCGTGTTTCCAGCCATCCACGTGTGTTTGTAATAAGTAAATGTCACCTAGGGTCGTGTAATAGCCAGAGGTACGACCGTTGTCAACGAGAGATAAATCCAGAGCAACATCATGATAAATTTGGGGCGGAGCATCGAGCCTTCGGTCCTTTTGCACAAACTCTCGTATTTTCACAATTTGCACGTGTTATGGTTTTCGTCGATTTCAAACATTAAAATAAATTCCGCTTAGTTAAGCGGAATCGAATTTTTTCAGAGTATAAGTTATTTCCCATTTATTGGCTAGCTTTGCAGGTCAAAAGTAAGTGGTATCTATTCCCTGAGTCTACATTGCTGAATAGTATACAAATGTGTCACGATCAATAAGCCCATCTCGAAATTCCCTCGAATCGTACCAAAATCCAATCAAATAGTCGTATTCGTTGATTGATGGTTGGACAGCGATGCATGCGATCCACAGCCGATGCCTCGATAGTGAAGTGGAAAGCAAACGATAGTTTTTTTTTCTCGGAAATTTGAGTGCAACATACGTCATGGAATCGATAGATAAAAAAGCAAACTAAGCGGTATCGAACGAACGAACACTCGAGGAATTGCTAAAGGTTCGAATTCAAAGCGCAGTTTGTGAAGAAAAAAAGGAGTTTGGAAAAAAAACCCGAGGTTGCCAACTAGCAGAGCAAACGGAGTGAGTGTCCCATCGGTAATTCCGAACTTTCGCGGCTCTGTTACGAGTTAGAGGTGCAGGGGATTGCGAGAGGGGTGAACAACGTACATCGCTCCGCAGTACCCGTTGAAAACCCCACTTGGCAAACCACTGCGGTTTGGAACTCGATGGCACCGCGAGCTATAGGCTCGTATCCTCTGCTTCGACTCCCTCTTTCCACTTTACTATGTTTCTCTCCCATGTGCATTTCTATATTCCCTGCATGTATTCCCAGCGTTACTCTTCTCCCAGATCATCACTACCTCCGTTTAATATTTTTTTTTTTTTGATCTTTGACTTACGAACGGGTGATATTCATTGACGTACGGAATGTGGCAAGTGAAGCAAACCCTCTCACCAGCTTCAAATCCTAATACTCTAGTGCCGTGTTTCTTGCTGATACCAGGTAACCACCCTCGTGATTTTCCGATATTGGACAAAAGATAACAAGATATAGACAAGCCTATTATCGGGAATAAAAGAAATTTATCAACGTTAAAAAAAATAATACACATCTTGGAAATTCTTCTAGCGTTACACATTTAAAAAATATATATATTATTTATTCAATTGACGCGGATAAATATTTGCGAATATAAATATATATTTCCAGACTTTCTATGAATACAAAATCTTTGATTACGATAATACCGGGATTATATTATGCCATTGCACGTATGCATCAGAGCTGCTATTTTCTATGCGTTGCCTCTGTCATACAAGATGGGTTTTCCAGACTATTGGTAGATGCTCGTCTGATCACATCCGAACCATTCGCTCACAGAGATAGTCCCGTGTTTGCCATGGAGACATCTCAAGATCAGGTTGTCGTGAGTCGTGACCCGACCACACAGCACGATACTCCTGAGACTCGTATAAGACGCCCTACGGTAACGACCACGGTGCAACTCTCGTTCGATCGTTTGGTCATGTCACAACTACAATTTACTTGTCTCCTTTCTAGATCAATTTTATGTCTGCCCTTATTTTCTTTTTCATTACTTACTCAGCCTTTCGATTTATACCTCGGTTGAAATGTTAGCCGCGTAACATGCTCAATGGCGAAACAATTAATCAGATTAGACAAATTTTCGTATTCTCTTTTTATATTTAATTATACATTACAATGGCCAGTGTATTTTATCAGTCTGGGATCGTATCGTTAATCTTTAATAGACAGGTTCTGAGAGGTCAACCAATAAACAAACAATTCTTCTACTGAGATAGGAGCAACGAAACCTCAATGTGTCTTAAAACTTGTTTTGAATTCAATAAAAAACGAGAGAACGATGTTGTGATTGGTTTTTACGTGGAAAATATTATCCGGTAACCGGGTGTACATAAATAAAGATGTAGTTATTCCAACTACCCAGTTATCTTCGGTACTTTCACTTATTGCAGTTTCGTATATATCTAGTTCCGACCTCGTCTTATAATAAATCAGAACTTCTTTCGCCATAACGGATGCAGGAACGCACCCTTCCAAGACGTAAGGAGGTTGAGAAACTCTGCGAAATAAGCTGCAAGCTAGCATAGCCAAGGAAGCAGAAGTCTCGAAGCTGAAGACTGGGGAGCCCCTTCATCGCCTTCGTTCTTAATTAAATTCCCGTAGGAATCGGAAACCCTCACCTTCTTCCTGCCTAGCTTTCTTACTTCCCCTTAGTTCTTACTTTCCCGTTCAGGATTGAGGTGCCCCGTCGATGTCTCGGTCTCGCAGATTTTAATAACCGAGGGGCGATTCTTCTGCGCACTCGAAGATGCTGGCAAGTGACCGTGGTAAGGCTATGTGTACTCATAGCTCAGAGGGTGCAAGGGCGACTAGAGGTATTATATATATATTATATATATATATATGTAGCTACAGCCCGAGGCACCATCAGCAACCCGACGGAGTCGAGCATCGATCCTTCTATTTCTGTCCCTCTATCTTTCCCTCCTTCTCGCTCGTACCCTCATTTTCCAACGCTGTTTCCCTCGCGACCCTCTTATTCCATCTTCCATCGTTCCTTCTCCGTCCGTTCTCTTCTGTCGTCTCACTTCTAGTTCTCACTCACCCACGCTTTTTCCTCTTGCACCTTTCACCCGCTTCTGCCTTCAACTTCTCAACGCAGTCCTCCCGCCCTTACCATCTCTATACACTTCTGTACACGCTCATTCGGCACACTCTATACGCACACATGCATCCACCTTGGTACGAACATGTGCATTGAAAGTGTGTTGGAGGAAACGAGATAGATTCTACTGACACTCGCAGAGCCTCGATTCTCGCTATATTCCACCCACCGCTTCTCTTCGAGCTCCAGAAGCAGCATACCAACACTTATATCGTTCTACAATCTTTATATATCTATCTATCTATCTATCTATCTATCTATCTATCTATCTATCTATCTATCTATCTATCTATCTATCTATCTATCTATCTATCTATTTATCTATCTATCTATCTACCTATCTATCTGTCTACCATATGGCCTTGCATACTCCTTCACGCTTCGCACTATCACTACTTTACCTTTTCCGGCCTCTTCTTTTCTACCTTCCTGCTTTTCCGTTCTCATCTTCTACGAGTCTGTAACATTACTCCTGACTATGTTTCTCTGTATACTTTATTTTGACTTTCACCGACTTTGTATAGTAGTTTTCAGTTTTACCCTTGTTTTATTTCTCAAAGTTTACTCGACTCGTTAAAATTTTCTCAAAACAATAATCGGATGAGAAGGATATTCCGTAAAAGAAGTAAAGACCGTTAGATGTACTCGGGAATTCTCTTTTTTTTTTAAATATTTGCATCAAATAGAAGAATAAAAGACAATAAAAGAGGAGAAAACTCAAAAGAAAATGACAGAGAGACGATAAGGAACTATGATCGGTAAAGACAAGATAGAAGTCCATTGCAACTCCTTTGAAACCAGCCTTCCGTCTCGTAATATCGGATTACCGCGCTAAGGAGGTCGAGCAGAACGTTTAACATCGACGCTCCCATCGAAGAGCACGTACCGAAAGACGAACACCGCCATCCAACCCCTCAAGTCACTACACAGTGCTGGTTCGTAACATTATTCCCGATAAGAACTGCTAGATACTATCCAATACCTACCGCCTCTGTACCTGCCACGAAGTTCTATCATCAATATTTTTGGTTTTTTCTTGAATTAACAAACCTTGTCTCATAGTATCGCTGGAGGAAAAATTTGGAAAGGTGTGAATGACGTAATCGCAACCCATGAATTTTTCATCACATTTTAATTGATGTCAAATAATTTTGCTAAGATAAGAAATTACGGAATTTCGTAGGATATTTGTAATATAATTGAGTCCCGCTGTCATTTTTTAATGTCACAAAATACGAGATATAGTTATAAAACGTTATCACAAGAGGATGATACCGAGGGCGATCTCATCTCGGTCATATTATTATCACCGCAGGCATCCTGCCGAATGACTACTTTAATAGTTTGACAGGTCGGGTTCACTGTTCGATACATTTTGTATTTAAGTTATCGAAAGTTACCATGCGTACATTCCTGAGCTACAGTTGGCTAATATGATTTCAAATACGGTTATGAACTATTTTTATGAATCGCTAAACAAGCGATGTAGTATTTGTTCATTGCACATAGTATAGCTTGGTCTAACGAATCGAAAACGCCGTTAGATGTAGATAGGATCCTGCAGTTACCTGGCGGCAGAAAACTTATATCTTCGAACCTATTTGCATATACCCAATTTCCAAACTTTGGTAGATCACAAGATCACTCGTAACAGACAATTGTAACTTTTTTTTCTCAGTTAACCTGCAACAAGGTTTATATTTCACTCGACGCACATTTTTAATAACTATTAATTTCTTTCTATCTCACTCGAGTTGACATTAAGGTAACGAAGACACCGCTGTAATAAATCATTAATTTTCTTATTACTGACTATATGCATATAAGTATATCTGTACGTCTCAGAGCAAAGCATAATAATTATCAAAAAAGTATACGCAATAGGAATAAAATTTTACAATTAAAAGAAAATGTTTCACAATTCAGTGTCGAAAGCGATTGGTGTTTCAGTTCGAATGTTAATACCAAAACTAGATTTTATACGTTGAAGACATGGAAAAAATTTCGTTGCGATTCGTAACCTTTTGAAATTTCATTGTGTTTTTGGACGACACATCCAGGCAGACAGATAGAAACAAGTGCATTTTTTTTTGTATTCTAGAAAACTTGAAACATGTATTTACACGATAACCTGACAGTCGAAATATTTTCTAATACTACAATACTTTCTCTCTTCGCACACTTCGTATGTGATGAAAAAGAAATTATTATCACGTTGATATTAGATTTTTGAGAAGATATATTAGGTGCGCAACTAAGTTCCCGCTGTGTTTTTTTTATGAAAATGCAACTTTATTGTGAAAAAATGTTTACAAATGAATCATTTAAAATATTGCCCATCGCTAGCGACAACTTTTTCCCATCTTTCTGGCAAAGCTCGAATACCGTCACGGTAGAAGTGTTCGTCTTTTGAGGCTATCCACGAATCAAGCCATTTTGCGATGTCTTCATATGAGCTGAACTGCTGATTAGCCGGACCATGTGCCATCGAACGGAACAAGTAATAATCGGACGGCGCAATATCTGGGGAATATGGCGGGTGGGGTAGGACTTCCCATTTGAGCGTTTCTAAATAGGTTTTAACGGGTTTGGCAACGTGAGGCCGAGCGTTGTCATGCTGTAGAGTCACTTTTTCGTACCTCTGCTCGTATTGTGGCCGCTTTTCGGGCAGTGCTCGGCTCAATCGCATCAATTGAGATCGATACCGTTCCCCAGTGATGGTTTCGTTCGGTTTCAACAGCTCATAATAAATAACACCGCCCTGGTCCCACCAAATACACAGCAAAATCTTCGCAGCGTGAATATTCGGCCGAGCCGACGACGTAGAAGCATGACCGGGCAGTCCCCATGATTTTGTTCTCTTTGGGTTGCTGTAATGAATCCATTTTTCATCACCCGTAACGATGCGATGAAGAAAACCCTTCTTTTTTTGCCGCTGGAGCAATTGTTCACAGGCGAAAAAACGACGCTCAACGTCTCCTGGCTTCAAATCATAAGGAACCCAAGTTCCTTGTTTTTGAATCATTCCCAACGCATGCAATCGCTTGGAAATGGCTTGGCGGGTAACTCCTAATGCTGAAGCAAACTCTTTTTGCGTTTGGCACGGATCCTCATCGAGCAATGCCTCCAATTCAGCGTCTTTGAAGGTTTTTGGCCTTCCTTCACGCGAACGGTCGTCAACATCAAAATCACCATCTTTGAAGCGACGGAACCAATCACGGCATGTTGCTTCACTTAGAGCAGCATCTCGATGCGCCTCAGCCGCCGTTTTCTTCGAATGAAAGAAGAAAAGGAACACTTACCGCAAATGACGATTATCTGGCACAAAATCAGACATTTTCACACAACCAAAAGTATATGACGCAAAAACAAAATCACTAATGTGTCAAAGCGGTTTGTTTACCATATGTCTAAGCTTGGTTCATGACGTTTTGGTTATGTCCCAATCGACCAGCACCTACTACTGGAGCCATCTCTTCAAAAACAGCGGGAACTTAGTTGCGCACCTAATAGAATTCTGAAAAATGCACAAATCGTAAGTCCATCATTGATACATTTTATATATAATTTTGTTATCTTTTTCATCGATTCAATCTGCACTCACAATGAAAGATAGTTTGGTGTCCCCCTCCGATTTTGATGAAACTCACGTATGTTGTAGAGCATCGAAAACTAAAAGACACGTATTTTTTTTTATCAGCAGAAAACATTTTTAAGGGGTGAAATCGCCCTTCAAAGTTAGGCATGTCGAGGGACGATTATGGAGTTTCACCCAGAAGGCGTCCACCGATGTTAATGAAACAAAAACCAAAATACTCCTCATTGAAGACAATAAAAATTCCACGTGAAGTTGAAGAAAAAAATTCATTTGCAGGGGTGAAACTGCATAATCACTCCTAACTTTGAAGGGCGATTTCACCCCTTAGAAATGTTTTTCCGCCGATAAAAAAAAATACGTGTCTTTTAGTTTTCGATGCTCTACAACATACGTAAGTTTTATCAAAATCGGAGGGGGACACCAGACTATTCTTCCTTATCAGTCTCATTACGTTTTATTTCATCATAAACCTTTGAACAGGACCTAAATCCTGAAATGGTGTGTCGGATTAATTCAAACCGCAGTCACGTTACCATTTCTGTAAAGTATCGATGAAAGGGCGTCTAATCCAGCAATCTAGCTGTCCCGGATGCAATTCAAAGCGTAGGACGTACGATATCACTAAAAGGAATGACTGTGTAGTAGCTATATGTGATGTCCATACATTCGCTAATGACAAGTGAATGCCTCACAGAATTGGACGGCATCGGTGTATAGTTGCTTCAGGCTTACCGATAATGAGCACGCTTCAATGGGTCATGGAATGGACCTTAACAACGAGGAATAAATCCTGTGGAAAACATGCCAAGTTCAAACAATATGAATAAAACAACGTTCTTCATTCTAGAACGTGAACGAACATCATTGGTATCGGTATTCGTCGACTCTTATCTCTTCGCGTAGTATTCGATGGGTTTTATAGAGTGATTACTCATAGGATGACTAGCAGAAATCGTAAGTGGCAAATAGCACGAGTAAAAGAATAATAAGTACCGAGGGTCGAATTTATAGTCGTGAGTTTCAAACTCAAGTTTGATTTTTTTACTGTAGAATTGATATAACTCTTCCTTTTGATAACGAACTTATAGCAATTTTGGTTATAACAAGATCGAAATGTGAACAATAATACATTGATTATTCTGCTTGCACTCGTGTTCAAATTTATTTTTTGTTCCTAATCTAATACAGCTCGAACGTCAATAGATTCATTGGTTTTGCTCTCCGTATTTCAACACATAATATACGTTAGTGGGGTTAGACTAGCGGAAGAAATACGAGCACAAGGTTACAATGTTCGTAAACACAATGTTTAGATAAATAATGATACGCGAGGGATGCTGTAAGTCTATTGCCAGACAATAAGCTCCACCGTTTCCACCAAAAATCAGTTTCCGGCTGAAATTATCGTAATGTTCCATGGTGATAGCACTTCAAAAAAATTAATGGTTTTGTGCGACACATTGAAATGCTAACCGATTCGATCACCGCTCTGTAGTTTAGTTTATACGACAATTGAAGTGTTAGGCGATCATTCTTACAAGTTGGACGTATTTGAAATCGATATATGTATTCTACAGTAAAAAGCCATTAAAGATCGAACATTGATTCAAACTTACGATTATAAATCTAACCCTGACGACAAGAATTAGACGTATATACTAATGTCTGGCATTTTATAACCTACTCGATACAATGTTTTCATTTTTTACTTCATTTTCAGATCTCTGATGTTGCGATGAATTCATTTAAAATTGAGAGGTCTCAATTTTAAGATTTACTGAGACAAAAAAAAAGATATTACGGCATATTATTAGATAGAAGATAAAGAACGAATGTATATATCCGAAGCCCTAAAATATTTTGCTTCGTATCACCGTATACCAGGCGACCCTGGATAAAAAATTATGAAGGCCAAAAAAAGGTCAGAAAGACCAAAAGAATCATATCAACTCGCATACCGGAGAAAACATTTTGAACAAAATTCAATGGAACCTCTCATATCTTGCATAATGTTGGGATAAGTAAGTTAGCTGGAAAGGCCAATAACATACGCGGAATGGCAAACTTATTTCCCTTTCTCTCGTATTCGTACCTCGGTATGGCCAATGGACAATGCGTATGCTCTCGTAACACGCCGTTGCAATAAGATACGAGAATTTAACGAAAAGGTTTCAGTGTAGAAATATGCCAATAACTGTGGTAATATAACTGTGGTGTATTACTATAGTATCCTGTTCATATAACACACCCGTCAGCATGTGCTACACGTGGGCAGATACACGGTAACGTCATTTCCGATAAGAATGACAATTGTGTGAACAGTGCTATAGGAAAACGACAAGGGTATCGATGACGAGGGTGAATAAGGCCGATGGAATGGAAAGAGAAATCGCACGTGCTGTTGACGACTTGCTTATACGTGATTCAGGCGTAAAAGTCTCCCTAGGTTCTTGGATAAGGATCAAAGCGGAATTTCTATGGGTTCGAAAGCAACACAAACTTTCAAGTTTGAGCAGGTCTCGCGTTAACCAAGAAAGCGGGCCAGCCCATTAAGCTTTGTATTTCACAGTAGCTCCAGTTGCTTGTCTGAGGAGCTCTGCACGCGACATAAAGAAGCCCTAGTCGAGGCCACCTCAAAGAGCACTCCAGTAAACAGCGAGAAGCAACACGCACTTGTCGTTGTTGTGTAAGGGAACGAGAGATTTCATTCCTTTCCCTTTCCGTTTTCTCCACTTCAAGGGAATGGAAATATGAGAATCAGGGCTTCATCGAACCATCAATTGACTGGTATAGACCTATCGATATAGAATGTCACACTTTCATTATTTATAAGTTCATGAAAGTGATAGGATCATCACCGTGGCAGTTTGGGTTCGGAGGGAACGTTTCAAACGTGCTGAAGAGATTCCCGCTTGGCAGGAGGTCCTTTTTCCTCGATGGAGATGTGGCGAACGTGGTTACCGAGGCTTAGTATGAGGAATGATGATCGATCTCGTTAATCGAATCAACCACGAATAGGTTGACCTCCTACTGCTGTTGCTACTGCTGCTATTGGGCCAGAAGAACTACCCACCCTTTCACATTCTCTCACCCCTCGTCAACCGTTTCTACTATACACACCTTAATCCACTTAGGCAAGCGTCGACCAGCCACATTTTCGAGATGCTGGCTTGCTTCTAGGTTCAGGGCACCCAGCCAAATGAATTTCACGAGTCGGGTCATACTCCCGGGACTCGCTGTCGCGTAATGGCCCGTTAATAAGACCCGTTATATGAAATCAAGACAGAAAGGTTTTATGTCTTTCTTCAATGTGGAATTATCCGCTCCATACATTATTTTCATTGTCTGAGATTCATCGCAAATATCTTTTTAAACGCCACAATTGTTATTCGTCGTAAATAATCTCGTAGGGGTGCTACTTCTTGCATTCCGTAAAACAATATTCGAAGGTAGCGATAGGCGTGGACGAACAAGGGTATGAAGGGTGTGTTACGAGGGGATGAACTAGCGCCCGATACGACCCTTCCTTCCCAAGTACCTTATACAGCTTGGAGATAGAAGAAGACCCTTCGAGCGAAAGGAATTTTCGAGAGCTCGAGGATCAAACCAAGGATTAATAGATTCGATAAGGGAGACGACAGCCACTCGTCTATAGAATGCTATTACCGGTGAAACTATTATTTCCGTAGTGAAGATCATACAGCACACTCATTATAGTTCATTTAATCCATTGATGGTACGATAATACATCTTTGTTAGGTACAATAGCATCCGCTTGGTTATTCAATACCCGCGTGCAATTTTACGACTGTCAATACAACATATTAATGGAATTCTTATATTCATAGAAGCATAAAAGTCTTGTTCTCTTCTATAAAATTATTTTCTGATTTCACTAGTCATGGAGCTAAATTTTCGTATTTATGTCAAAATGTAGTTAACCGTCCAGAGGTTAAATAGTTTGTAACTGGCAGTGTCAACTCCTTTCGTCGAGACATCTTGATAATGTTAATTGTTACATCTCGGCTAACTAATATTCCGTAAATTATGATATCATAAGTCTTAATCGGTAACACGTATCGTATCCTATCAGACGGATTCCACAACTCAGGATAGAGATATCCAATCAGCGAGCCGTCACTGTCAATATACTCGTGGTGGCTGGTTCAAAATTCGTTCGAGTCGTCTTGATAATATGAAATATTTATAGGATATGAAAACATTGTGACAAGCCATCATTTTCATGTAGCGATATCATCCCGTAACTACTACCGTGTATGTATATAAACAAAATAAATCGTCATTACACGATATCAATGACATCAAGCAAACCGTTCACTGCATTTACTACACAAGACTGGAGTGCATATCTACGCGTATATCTACATCGTGAATCTACACATAAATACGTGGAATACCTCTATATATTCCGGACTATATCCACATCCCGTACCAAAGTGTGCATAACACTCGAAGCGCAATGAGCGCATACGACGTTAATCCAAGTTACGAGGAATACGACCCAGTGGTACATCGGTAAAAACACAAAATGCACCCCAGGGATGGTGGGTACTAGAGCAGGGATTTACGCGGATTGTGCAAGAGACAGAAAATAGAATAAAAGCGAGAAGGATAATGTCAGGTCTCGCAATGTTCGTCCCGCATCTTTCCAAAGTTTTACGACTGTGAGATGAGCAAAGAAGTGCTCTGAGTGTGTTTGCCGGTGTTGTAGAGCTTCACGCATTGGTCACACCGAAATGATCCTCGTGGATCTCAAGAGGAGTCAATGAGGAACTCATCGACTTCGATGACACTCAATCTGTAGCGTGCGACTCAAAGACAAAACTTATCAAGTGCTTGTGTCACCCACACTGAGTTATCGACGTGACGCGTCACCCACACTGCTAGGAGAGACTCTCGTGTATACTTTAATTCTGTTTTGGCGCTGGGAAGTGCAAAACCTCTCGATCAAACATTGCTCACATTGATTTTCTACTCAAAATGCATTTGGATGACTTGGCCGTCCCATGCTGCGGAACTGGATAATAATAATTGTGAAATCATAAACTACGCGGAAAAGGATGCAGCATCTTCCGGACCTCTCATACCAGTCAAAATGAGCATCTACTTCACTAGCGGAAGGAGCTGCGCTATTGTCATCTGCAGGCAGGATATTATCGTCTCAACTCTACGAGAGAAAAAGAGAGAGAGAGAGAGAGAGAGAGAGAGAGAGAGAGAGAGAGAGAGAAGATCTGCAAGACTGTACACCAAGGACGGACAGCTAGACAGGTCAACCAGATATAACTATGAGCGGACATAAAAATGTATCGCTGAGAAAGAATAAAGAGAAAAGATCCAGCGTCGAAGAACGAGGGGTACGAAGAAGGGAAAAAGAAGACGAAGAGTCGATTCAGGCCGGGGTCAAATACGACGCATAATCTGACTGTCCACCGTCCCTTTCTTAACTTTCGATTATTAATTAACTGAAAGGGTAATAATTTAGTTTATTGCTTTATTATATTGGTCATCTCATGATGTGTCATGCAATGAGTGTTTCGAATTTAGGGATTATTGGTTAAATGCGTGTAGAGAAAAACGTATGGTATTGGTAACTGTTGACAGTTGTCACTGAATGGTTATCAAAACTACCACGATTTCTCTGAATGCGTGCAGTTTCACAAATATTGTTCTTAGTTATTTAAGGTAGTGGTCCTTGCTACGTTCTAGTCGTGTTAAAATTCAGTACAGATAAACGTCGTATAGAATAAAAACTTATGAAAATTTTCTGTATTTTATAAATCAGTTTAGTAAATAAATTTAAATAATTCATTCGTTTTTGTTGCTGATTGGAGTCACTCTGATTCGGCTGATCCAGTGATTAATGCAAAGATTTGCCATTGTATTGCGTAGTCGAAATGTCCATTTTTTATATTTGGTAAGTCACATGTTTTTCGATTGCGTCGTAATTCTCATAAGCAGAGCTACAATAATAACCTCTTTATTTTTTACGCTATCGAATCGAGATACCCATAAAATTCTTTGATATCTTGTTAATTCAGTTAATCTTTCGTATGACAAAGTGTTAATTTCACCGTTTTTAAGTCGATATTTCTTACTGAAATGATCGGCAAAGTATGTCTTTGTCAGAACAAAGTTACGTTGTTAAAGTCGAGATGAACGTCGAGGTAAAGTGCGCGATTCTTCTCACTTTGGAAAATCGTGAAATGCACTTTGATGGTCAAGCTCCGCCATTGCAAAACACTCTCCGCTCTATCCCGAACTTTTGGCAGGTTAGGCTTAAAATTGGGCATTCGCGATATAGATACTTGGTTGAAAAATAGAGCAAATGGTGGAGTTATCTCCACTTGACCTAGATAAACCAAGTCCGGTAGACTATCCACGACGTAACAATAGTAAAGAGCAATGAAGCTGAATCTCGAGTTGAGAACCGAGGGTAGCGAGCTCGCGGATAGCTTAGGTATTACAGTCGTTGGCCATTCATGATTAGCATAGTCTCATCTGTATTAAATTCCATGAAATGGAAAAAGGCGCATGAACCTAGGATATAGGCATATAAGCCTAGAATGTTGTCCTATCCTGGTAGCCAATCACTGTACCTGTTATCCTAGTCACTCGTACTGGTCGCTTCCCGGCCCGAACGATCCGGGCTGCTGGTTCGACGTGCTCGACTACTCCACCCTGCCACTGCTACCGCGATGTTCGTCCGGTAATTCCTCGTTACGTAACAACGCGCGCTCTTGCTGGACGCCACACCGGCCCTTCTATTCACCTACATACATATTCGCACATAGTATGTGGCTATATGTATGCTACAACAGGGATGACCGGGGCTTCTTCGATCACGAGCAAGCTGGATCAAATCAGCTTATCCGTTGAAATTTTTTATCATCCAATTGAATTAAATATGACAAATCTTCACAGAATCATAGACTTGTATCGACAAAAGAGAATCAGGTTGATAACCAAATATATGTATTTGATATAAATATTGTTTTTTGCATTAAATTAATGAGAAAATAATTAATTTGTTAAAAATCATTCATTTTCCATCAGCTTGGATATTTTTCGGTAGGAGCTTTCACTATCGACTTCCCTGTACACGAATTAAATTCATTTAATAAAGAATTGGCCAAAAATAGGTTATGTATGAACTAATAGGTTACTATTACCGGAAAAAAATCGTATGTGTTTCATTACCTCATACGGGTATTCGGAGAATTGTTATTAATTACTGAATGAACATTAATCCAACTAACCCCGGTCTCTCTTACGTAGATACGGTCACCAAGTGTAAGAGATGAGGGGTGTGAGAGTGGCCGACTGTACGTGTCGACGAACGTACCAGGCACTCCGCTTTTGTCATTCTAATTGGCGCTAGGGGTAGTGCCCTAGAGATGGAACGAGATGGAACGAGACGGAACGAGAGGATGAGAATGGGAGAGGTTAAAGGGGTGAAAGCGAAACATACACATTCACACAGAGAGGATAGTGCGATAGAAAAGCAGAATAGGAATCACAATGGGGATAGAATGCGACAGTGGAATCGATAGAAAGCAAGCTGGACGATGCATCAATTATAGAAACCAGGAGGCAGTGCGCTTTCGCATTACATGGACCGAATAACGCGCTCCGATTACCCGACCCGATTATGCGAACAATAAATTCCCAGGATCGCGGGCGAAATGCGTTCTCTTCCCCGGTATGGACCTCCTGGTGTTGCTGTTCTCGCTGTTATGAACGTGCAGGGTTGTTATAGAAGCGACCGGAGGAAGGCATTGCTGCTGCACTTGCGGCTAGGGTATGCAGGCATTTTGATTCCACCCAGCAGCGAAAGGTTCTAATAGAACAGAGGAGGGAGCGAGAGATGGTTTGTGTAACCAAACGCGTGTGCCTCTTACTCTGTTTGCATACAGCTTATGCTCCAACGATTTTCAACGCCACAGTCAACTACTACAATAGCTGTTCTACCTATGAAACATGCTGCTCCGCGCTAGCTGGACAATGCATATAGCCCCGTGGTACCCGTCTCATCGACTCTACTGGGTGACTCGTACATCAAGATCTTTTATTTGTACTCTTCTTACCGTATACAGCTTAAAAAGTTCCTTGATTATTACAACAAATTTATTCAATCACTAACGTGAGAAATTTTATTAGAATAATACTCGAATTTATATAATAGGTTGACAAATTCAGTTTATTTCAACCATTAGAAGGATTGTAACTAATAAATATAACGTTAAGATATTTCGCATTATAAATGAGAATTTCATTATTTTTCTGTTCATTTTTATACTGTTTTGTTGGTTTTTTTCTTCTAAACATTATTGAAAAAAACTTATCTGCAGTGATTAGAAAAGTGGTAACTGTAATTCTATGTCTACAGATCCCTCGAGGCAGACTATAGAGGAGATCGGACACACGCGGTATTCTCTTGTCTGCTCCGTACGTTGCGCGATGTCGATGCTCCTGTGCCATTAATCGCATTACTTAAAAGGGGTGAAAGGTTTCAGCGGAGGGACTGGAGAGTGGTACCAGGACCGTCATCAGCCATCCAGCGTAGTAGCATCCACCACGAGCACAAAGGGCAGGGGGCACCGCATTACTCGCTGGGAAAAGCGACTGAACGGTGGGGTGAAAACTCGGTTAAGGGTGGACGTACGCTACAGGAAATTGAGAGAGAGAGAGAGAGAGAGAGGTTTGAAGAACCGAAGCATTGGTGACGGAGTATAGTAACGTAGAGTTCATTATGCAAGGAATATCAAAATACTCGAGAGCAAAATTCTTAAGTACTAAAAGCCACGTAAAATATATTATTTTTTAAAAATCTTCTACAATATCATTTCCTACAGGTGAAAGGAGCTCATCATCAATTGAGAAATGAAATTCGATTTCACAAAAACCAATTATAATGTCACTTTTTGCACGTTGTTGTAAATACAACCACTTTTGATATTTTTGATTAAAAATATGCTACGTGCAGTTTTTCAAGTTTGTTGTCTGCAAATATCAAATTACCAGGACGTTGGTATTTTATATCTTCAATTCAACTGTAGAAATCTTAAGTACATGCTCTATAGTAAGCAAGAAGTTGTTTAATTGATGACAAAACTTAAAAGCGAGCACACCGGCACTCGGTATCAATGAAACAAAAAGTATGTGGCGTCGTCGGGTTCGCGAAGAAATCCATCACTCAATTAGAGTGTAATCATGTTACGCCTGGCCAGCACAAAACTCATACACCAGTCTCCACAGCTCGGCATACATGTTGATCCGCGCTCTTCCTTTCTAGGAGCTCGGGTTAGTGGATGGAAAGAAATAAGAATTTCGGTGAATCCATCGATCGCCGGAAAAGGTATGGAAGACAAGGGAGCAGCTGAGAACAATGAACAAAAACTTTTCTTATAAAAAATAATTTGCCTTTGATATTTTCCTTACCTCTACTGCTTGAGAGAGAGAGAGAGAGAGAGAGAGAGAGAGAGAGAGAGAGAGAGAGAGAGAGAGAGAGAGAGAGAGAGAGAGAGAGAGAGAGAGAGAGAGAGAGAGAGAGAGAGAGAGAGAGAGAGAGAGAGAATCGTGATTGGATCGACTCTCGTGCAGTCACGCAAAAATATATTCGTAATTTGACCAACGTGAATTGAGATTGTAGAATATTATTATTCCGGAAGGGAACTACTAATTCAACTCAATTAATTATCACGCGCGATAAAATATTATGTTACTATAGTCGACGACCATGGAACTGTGGTTGCTTCCAAGTTTAATTACTATCTTCTTACTCCTGAAATTTTCCTTCCTTCAAAACTTTCTCTTGTTGCTTTTGCGTAGAAGAAGCTCTGTTTTTATCATTTTTCATTTTGTTCAGTTTTTTAAATCGTGACATACAAAATGTTGATCTACCATGAATGTTAAATTGTATTCAAACGTGGAGAAAAGGTCGATTAGAAACAAATTTGTTGCAAGAGCTTTGTCCTATGATGAGATACGTAAGGAAAAGAAGTTGTGGACTTCGGATAACCGTATTTAAAAAAAAAAAAATGTTATATCTTCATCTGACATTTTGGCCCTTGACACGGGTCATCGTCAGAATTTCATATTTTATCTGTATCAATTTCATTTTATATTACAATCGTTGTACTCTAAAATATTATACTTTAATGTATCAATTAACGTGTTGAGCTTTATGATTTCCTTTTAATGTATTAAATAGTAATATGAGTAAAAATGCGTAAAGCTAAATACGTTTAACATAACATTTGTTTATAAATTTTTAATTACTAAATTTAATTATCAATTATACAATTATCATTATTGTTTTTTATCAATTCTACCGAATAATGAATATATCGAGCAGTTAAAAAAAATACATTTTAACTTCGATGTTGCGTAAGTTACGAGGGTTCGAAGTTTCGCCGAAACGTAAAAAAATCGGGAATACATTCTCTCTCAAACGTTCATTTCTTCGGTTACCTTAAGCCTACAGACTGTTTCGAGTGCTCGTTTGAAAGCTCTTGAAACGCACTTTGATCCTTCGTATATCGAATTTTATGAAAAAAAAAATTTGTTACAAATAATTATATTATTTAAACGCAGTTCTCAAGGTTAGAACGCACTTGAATCATTTTGTTGAGTTACAATATGGACGGAATTAAGTTAATGACAGAGATATAGAAACTCTCTTTACCATCTCGCTGTCTCTTTTTAAGATGAAGCCATGTTGACAGCATTATTATCATACGGGGCATTCAGACTTTACGTACTAATAAGTCTATGGACTAAACTTGGACGTTGTTCCACGCGTCACCACGCATTGCCACTTTCATGTTCAACCTCAGCTGGGACCTAACCCTGAATTTCCATTGTGGTGCAAAGTGCTTTTGATTCCTCGAATGGAACAGAGTGCAACAGAGAAACAAGCGAGAGGATGCATCTTTCCTCCTCGCATCGACTGTAGTGAAAATCCAGCCTAATTCAAACATTAACTGTTTACTTTACTATGAGTGACGCCTATGATGGTCAATAACGTAACGTGATTCTAATCACGAGGGGATACGCGATAATGTTTGATTGTCTAAGAATGCGAAATAATATCTTTGTCAATTTATGAGCGTTAAACCTCGAACAGGATCACGAAATATAAATCTCAAAGATCTGGTGATAAAATTGTAGTATAGTTGTCCTGTTGTTCATTATTTATAATAAATAAATGAAATATTTTATATCTTCTTCTTTTTAGGGAGGATCATATCAATGGATCATATCAATGAAAACTTCTCGGTGAATTTTGCGGAACTCTTGACAGAGCTGTATATAACGTTTTGCAATAACCTTACTTCTACTCAATAATTTATTTATATTATCCTATTTAAGTGGATGCATAAAAAAATGAGTACACTGTTAGTCAATCACTCAGTTTTAATTATCTGTATAAAAGTAAGAAGTCTTTGGACCAAAATGGTTTTTTGCTAATTTTCATCGAACGCTTTAATAAACTTTTTCAGGTTAAAAATCAGATGAAATTATACAATTCTACAGAAAAAGAGAAACACTCGATTTTTGTTTCATCTGCAATATTTTCTGTCCTTACATACTTTGTATATGATGAGAAATTTAAAAAAAAAGCAGAATTTGTACCTTCCGACAATGATACATTCATAAAGAGTAATATTCTAAAAACTTGATTTTTTTATACTCTACGTCATTCTTCTTTCCATGTTCATATTCCATCGATACGTAAAGTACGTTTGACGAAATATACGTAATATGCATTACTTCGAATAATGTTTACCGTTCATTATCGCGCGCGATAAAAGACCTCCGTATCACACTTTTTTGTGAGCTATCACCCAAAGCAGTAATAATATCTACGAACATCGTAATAAGTTTGCCATAAGGACAATCCTCTTTGGCCGAGCTTGAGCTTCCGTACCGTTCGCTATTATCACCGAGCTTCCTTACTGCCTGCAATTTCACTCGCATTTTATATCCTTCCGCCATGACAATACAGATGTACTTTAATAACAATGGGATACGAGATTGAGGAGTGAAAAATGTATGAAGCTACCGTGCGTATACTACCCACACGGAAATCCATGAAATCTCGATATCTATCTATACACAGGAAATATAACATTTTTTAACCGAAAATATATCTTTTATGTATCTTCAAATATTTATTTATCACGGATATATATTCTATACACCTTATATTTCTTTATAATGATATATCAGATGAATATATAGAGAGTATAAAGCTTTTTGACGTTATATACAATATTATATTATAAATATAAATTTTACATCCTCGAGTAAACTTTATTTCCATGATGGTGATGATATTGGGCCGCAACTTTTTTGAAAAGAAAAAACTATTATTCAGCCACATACTATTCAATATAATATTATTTTCAAGAAATTCTTTTCACAATTTATCTACAGTTTTATGCATTATAATGATGATACGTTTATTTAACGTAATAAAACATGGTTAACTTGAAAACGGAATACTGCAAATTTTTTCATTGTTTTTTTTGTACGCCTATGGAAAGGATCTAGACAGTAATAGAATCGGTCAAGGGTCACGAAACACCGTAATACTTATCCCCTGCGAATAAAGAGGAAATAGTGTCCTTGGGTTACACAGTAAAAAGTACGAAAGCATCAGAAGCCGAAACGGTACGCGCGAGAGACCGGTACAAAACCTGTAGGGGAAAGACCACGGAGTAAGTAGTCCTTGCCCGAGGATATCGGATGACGAGAAAAGCGAGATAGAGAGATAGAAAGGCTGGCGAGAAGATGACGTGCGACCTCTCGAACCGAGAGTGGTCGAGATCGTTCTTTGTTTTCTGATCTTGTTTTCTCAAAACAAAGCCGGGATAAAAGAGACCCAAGAAGATCCCGCTCGCTATTTCCTTTCTTTTTTCTTGGTGAATTGGCTTTTAGCTGCCGTACTTTTACAACGTAAGGGATAAGGATGCAGAAAGCATGGCTCTCACGTGCAAACAGTACATTATGTTTTGAGAAATTGTACGTGTAAGAGTCACGATTGGAGGATCCATTGTTCATATTATCTTTTTCTTTTTGACACTATTTTTCTTACTTTTTTTTAAAATATTCCAAATAAAATTTTTGTTTATGAGTGACTCGTGCATTACGAATTCTTGATTTGATCATAAAGTTACTGAATCTACTAAACTACTAGACATGCCTGCCATTTACTTCGCTGTTCGTGATAGAAAAAAAATGAAGATCAGTTGGAATCTCCTACTTTCAACAACCTATATTCCCGATTCCAGATCTAATCGAGTGTCCGACAACTCACGGGGTGAAATCACTAGCCAACCCGATTCTCTTTCTTTTCGACTACCACTGCGTCAGCTAAGGTAAATTTAGCCTTGAACCGGATAAATGAAACAAACAGGAAGCTGGGTTGTTCTTTAGAAAACGGTGATGACACAGCTAGTAATGGCGATGAGGGAAGCAGAGAAAGCAAAAATTCCGTTCTCAGGTTGGCGGGCCAACCTTAGCCCGCGTACTTACTACAAATAAAAAATTGAAAAAAAAGAAGAAATAGGTGCAGCAAAAGAGGATGGAAAGGGATAAAATGAAGAGGACGAGCACATCCCAGACGCAACCTTCCGAGTAACCGGAGTCCCCAGGGAGCGAGCGAGACGCTACCATTTCTATAGACACTCGTCGTCATAGTCGTCGTCGGTCGATTCTCTCTTTTCCACGCTAGCAACTGTCCTCTTCACTTTATCTCTCTCTCCCTCTGTCTTTCCCTGCTTTCACTCTTACTCACTCCCCACTTTCTTTTTTATCTCTACTTCACCCCTCTCGCTATTTCTATATCCACTCATTTTGTGCAAGACGAAACGGGATGGGATGGAGAAACACTTCACGTTCCCCACCGTCGTTCTATCGTTCTTCACGAAATCTGCATTGATGGTAATCCACGAGGCTTTTAACCGAGTATCGCATTTCAGAATGATAGGTATATAGATGGCTAGGTTAGAGACTCAGTGATGCTGAGGGTGGGTTGAAAAGCCAGCCAGCTAATGGGCTCTCGGGACCAGAAATTGTGAGTATCGAACGCTTCGATGTCGGTACTGCCGCCAGAAACATTGACGACTGGCAGTACCGTACAGGAGGAAAAATATTCGATGGAAAAGTGAATAAGTGCACTTTAAATTCTTCTAAATGATGATGAAAAATCTATTGCACTTTTCAGGTATATAGAATTCTCTTAGTCAAATTTATGAATTAACATGAAGTTATCAAAGCACTGATCAACGAAAATGATTGTACAATTTATATTATTATTTTTTCTTTTAAAAAGAAAAAAATTTATTTCAACAGTCCCATGGAAATAAGCAATTTATTCGACTATAACAAAAATTACCATAAAATTCGGGAAAACATTTTCAATACACCACAAATTTTTAGCTATAGTTGAATAAGATTATTATTATTATTATTATTATTATTATTATTATTATTATTATTATTATTATTATTATTATTATTATTATTATTATTATTATTATTATTATTATTATTATTATTATTATTATTATTGTTATTATTATTATTATTATTATTATTATTATTATTATTATTATTATTATTATTATTATTATTATTATTATTATTATTATTATTATTATTATTATTATTATTATTATTATTATTATTATTATTATTATTATTATTATTATTATTATTATTATTATTATTATTATTATTATTATTATTATTATTATTATTATTATTATTATTATTATTATTATTATTATTATTATTATTATTATTGATTTATTTATTTATTTATTTATTTATTTAAAGTTTTATTAGCTCTCACCCGACTGGCTCTGAAAAACTTTGACTCATCTACAGGACGGGTAGACGGTGGTTTTAAAAACATTCTGCATGACTACTTCTTCAACTCGGAGATAAAGCAGTGAGGTCAGCCCAGAATCGTTTGACCTCGGTGGACGGAGTGGTTCTAGGAAGGTTGCCTCGTGCATCCGTACCACCGGTGGGTCGGCTTGCTGCTGATAGTCGGAAATATTGTTTATATTCGCAAGGTTTCATCTCTTTGAGAACGACGATTGTAAGGACCACCGATTCGACCATAAATATTATTATTATTACTATTATGGACAACAATTTTAACGAGCTCTCACACCAACTGCCCTGTGTCGCTCCGGCTCATACGCTGGACACGATGAGTGTCGTTTCTAAATCATTCTGCCTGACTGCTTCTACAACCCTGAGGTAACCAATCGAATCAATTTCGAATCGTGTGACCTAAGTAGAGAGAACCATGGATGACCGCCACCTGCATCCAACCCATCATTGAGCCGTTTTCCTGCCGACACGGAAGGATGATCTCTAAATGCGTGTTGAACGATAGTTTCATCCCTCCGAGAGCGCTGATTGTGAGGACCACCAAATCGATCGTAAATCTTCGGTACAGCTGATGAAGTTCGAATAGGGGACCCTGATGCTTTGTTCGCCTGTCGTCTTTTTCTTTGACGACGATGTTAGCCTCACCGAGAGTCGTAAGCTTCATGACGCGAGTCATCTTACTCCCGTAATCGTTATTATTATTATTAATTTTATTATTGTCGATGTTGTTGTTGTTGTTATTATTTAATATAATTAACAATTTACGAATTCATCTGTTTCAGCAATTGTGACAATAATGTGGAATTAATCGAATTGAGAGAAGAATTACTTTCCATCTAGATACATATTATACCCTGACGTATGTTTCTAAGGCGAGTACATTAACGCTTGCTTACTACATGAATATATATAGTCATACCTGCCACGGATAACGGGGCAGAGCTTGGAGTGTGCATAGTAGACACTGATATAGGGTTGAAACCCTGAAAGGGGTGGAAACCTAGATGGCGAGCGAGTGACATGAGCAACTGACAACGCACCGACTCGTCAAGTCGTCACTCTCGATTCTACAGTGAGAGTGATACCAAACACGTTGAATTGCTCACTGCCGTTGTCTCTGCACTCTCCCATACAGAAGCACAAACACACGCATGTCGACACTTAAATCTTCCTGGTGTTCGTACGAGCCATGATAATACCCAGCGCGTTAATGCTTTTACGCGTATAATTGCAGATCGAGGGGATCTTGTTACGAATTTAACGTAACTCTAGCTACAGGTACGGAAATTACATGATTTTTTTTTTAAATAGATGAGTAGGAAGATAGACAAATTGACAAAATTTCATTGCACTACGTATGTCCGTTATGTGTAAATTTTCACTCGGATTTTTACACGTGTGTATGTGTATACAAATGTACAGAACGATATGTATTTATGTATATATCTCTTTTTAAATTGACCTTTCAAATGTTTAATAATATTTGCGTATGTTCGATGGGTTGCTGTAATGAATAAGCTAATGTAAATCGTTGGTATGCATTTATTGAATTCATCAAAAATACGCGTTCTTGCTGCGTTGAAGTTGCGTACGTATAACACAATTTTTTAATTACTTTGTGGATAATAATTAACATTATTATATTTATTATATATTTTATTTATTAAATAGATAAATCGTTGTGTCTATGGTATACATTTAATCAATTGTCGAAAAGAGAGTGATTAAATTAACTTCTCCTTTTATATAGAAATAATGCATTTTGCAGTGGTTCAATGTATTTTTATTCTTGTATTGATAATCATTTGTACACTTTTTTGTTTGAAAACAAATAGAAATTGTTATAAAGCGAATGGCCTGTTATACAAAATACATAAATGTAGTTATGATATAGATTTGTTGACGATAGTTGCGGCTGTATTCGAATATTACCTCTAACAACTTTCAAGGAATCGACGACAACTATTTAAACTAGATTACGATATGGATCCTTGTGTTGGACATTTTCTAACAACAACAGTGTCTCCACTGTACTCACGGTATTAAACAAAAAGTTCACCGTGATAAGGCATCCGTAAATGATTTTTAGATGGAAAATAAAAATATTTTCAAACAATAAACAGAAAGTAAAATTGTTTTTGTATATTTTGACGATATTTTAATACGAGTTGAAAAATAAATATCGTCGATCATGAAAGTCATTTGATGAGTCAAGGTGTACGTCTGTGACTCTCACTCATCTCTTCTCGTACAAATATTTTTATGCTAAAAGTGTAGAAGGTAAAGGGAGGGTCCAAGGGCGTATCCCTGCGGTGGGTTCCGCGGATAAAGTTCCGGTAACAAGTCTAAGGGGCCCAATGGCAATAAAAATATATTGTACTTCATCATAATATTTTTTCAATTGCCAGTGATTACCCGATAGATAAATATATGATGAATAGACGTTTGTTCTCAAAGATCGTTTTTCCCCGAGGATTTTTTCAGCAAATCTTTTTCCGGGATTTACAATGTACTGCATCGAAACGATTTCATGCATCATGCTCAAGTATTAAAGATAGCGGAAGAATGGGACATTATCGCGGTTGATCGTCACTTTCATAGTTTGTGGAATATCACGATCGTGGCACGGATCCAAGGTCAGTCGTATACAAAAAGTAAGATGTCGCAGAAGAAGGAGAAAAAGGGCATAAAAACACAAAAGCTTTGGCTGTATTATCGGTGCGAAAGTCTTTGAAGATAGTCTATGATATCCCCTCTGTCGATTTTTATCACACATTGAGATCGCATAAAAAGAAACACGGAGGATCGGCTCTCTTCCTTCTTTTTTCTCTCGGTGAGGACGAAAGGACCGATGTGCTAGGGTGCAAAAGTGGGTGACGAAGGGTGACGAGTGTCGTAAAAAAAAGTGTTCACGAGGTTCGCAAAGAAACCAAAAAAAAAAGAGGAATAAAGAGAGTGGGGATATTTCACAGTGTTTGGAGGGGTCGAGACATCGACCATCCGCGCAACCTCAACTTTCTATCGCACTCTTGGTCCTTCGCCCTCTTACAATCCGTCCCCGTAAACTCGCAATCGCGACGGCATCGCGACCAACTTCTTCGATGAAGAAGTTTCTCAATCTTCCTCTCGCTTTGAGGAGAATCTGTTTCTTTGCTTCTTTCAGTTTTTCTTTCTCTGACTCGCCGATCACGATCATGGAAAACTACCCCTTGAAGCTTTTTCAGTCTCTGCAACGAATTTTTTGCTTTGTATATTATTTTTTCTATCTTGTATTATAAATTCTGTGTAGCGAGCTCATTTCGTCTCGTTGTATCACTCGAATTCACTTTCGGTTCAGTGATTATATTGGCTAAAAGAGTACGAAGAAAAAATATTTTTTATTTCTATCATTTTTATCATTGTTCTTACACGAAACGAATTTTCGATTTACCTGCCACATTTATATCAATTTAGTAAGCGACTGGACGGCTTCGAGTTACATATTCTCGGATAACCGAAAAAAAAAAAAAGAAATTATGATTATTTCTCTTCAAAATCGGCTCATTACACCTTACCTTTACAATTATTTTTTTTAAATTCAAAGTAAATTCGTACTAATCGAGAAGCTACACCGGAAAAAAAGTTATTTTGCTAGTTGATCGAAGTACTTCTTTCCGATACTTTTTCATTATATTTCTCATTCCGTTTGTCTGCATATAAAAAAAAACTATGTATTCAAGTTACACGTGACCTGTTATCGTGCTATCGCTTGTCACCCTTAGCGAGCCCTCGATCATTCTCGATCTTCCGTGCACTCGTGTCACTCTGGCACTTTCACTGGCAGGTACATCTGCTCGATAAGCATTGGATCACTTGAATGGAAGAGAAGCGAAGCACGAAAAGGAAGTGCTGCAGTGAAAAAGCCTATGTGTTGTCAGACGTCGCACTCATGTTTGACAGCTGTTTATTTCTCGAATTATTTTACATACAACAATAACTTTTTATTCTGACTATAAATTAAAAATCTTAATAATTGTTTTATTTTTCACTGTTTCATTTCCTCACTGCCGTTGCTCTATCATTTATCAATAACGGATCAAACAGTAGATTCACTGATCCCCTTGAGATTGGTTCTGAACCCCTTTTATCTAACAAAGATCATCCAAACTGTTTAACCCCGAGGCGTATTCATTGAAGTCCTTTGGACGCCTTCGAAGAAATCAAGTCTCTTTTTATATGACAACTGTTAATAAATACAATTTGACTAATATATCGAATATATTTGCATTCACCATTTCAACGTCTTGTTTGGATCTCAAAGAAAGCAAGAATCGTGTTCAGAGTTATTTTGTTCAAGCTTTACGACAGAATTTTTTATCAAGAATGAAATAAATGTTATCGGCGGACTTTTTGGAAGTTTTTTTTGGTTCATTTATGCGAGACTAAATTTATTTTCATGAGTTTTACACGTTATGGACAACACTAACAAAAAAATAAACATTTGTACGAAATAAGACATCGTGTCAGGGTGAATTAACAAAAAATAAAATCTCATTTAATTTCTGCGGGCTAATATTTACGAATTAAATATTGGGAAAATGCACCGACGTGTAGAAGATACGAAGGTACATCACCTACGTAAACGTTGAGCATCGTGAGAGTCTACTAAGCTCAAAATCTCCTATAAGTCCTATTGAATACCTTCTCACCTTCTCACGTCGAAATATACCTCGCAAATCCATGAGCGACCGAAAAACCCACGAATCCACCCACAAGCACGATCACCCACGGAAACACGATAACACTCACCTATCCATATTTTCTCGGATGCAGCGGACGCGCAGCTCCAGTTGAGTAGAAGAATCGCAACAGTGATAACGGCAGTGATCCGCGATGACGACCACGTTCCACATCTGCGGCGACCAGACATTTTAATCGACGATGAAAAATCACGACTTCCTCGAGGTTTATCTTTACTTTCTGTACGATGTAACCCGGAAGTTAATTTCACCGAATTAAAACAGAAGGATGAAGACGCAGACGAAACACCAGTTGAACGATCGCACACGACGGAAGAACGCGAAGCGAACAAGGTCAGAAACGAGAAATCCGTTGATGAGGACGACGCACCAGCCGCAACGCGAACCGGGAGCAGCATCTTTAACGCCCCGTGGTCTGACACAAACTAGCGTTCACTACTGGTTGGCGTGAAGTCGGGGGTTGTCGGCGGTGATGGTGGTGGTGGTAGCGGCACCCCTCGTCGCAGCATCCATCCCCGATCGGCATACTCTGGATCCGTACGAAATGCTCGCCCTCTCCGCAAGCCCCTTTGGCCGTCGGCCCCGGTCGCATCCTCGCGCCGGCGAAAGTACACCGGCGCGCCGACTCCGCCGGCCGCCCTTTTCGTCCTCACACCCGCACCGCTGCACTCTTCAACCCTCATCCCGCGGAGCCCAGCCTCCGGCAAGCGGCTTCTGGCCTGCTAGCTGAAAGCCGCCCTAGCGTACGCTCAACGCGAATGTTACGTTACGCGCTTGGACACGCGATTTTGAGTGTTTTTTTCGGGAGGGTAGGAAAGGGATAATTGCTCGTAACGTTGCGGATATGTCGATCGTGAAGACTCATTGTTCCGACGTATCGTGAGTCTATGAAGATGATTCGTTTTGAAGGATCGATACATTAACTGCAATGGCGGTTAGCGGTTAGTCAGTTTAAGCGGTAAAAGCGGTTTTCAGGCTCAAGATAAAACTAAAGACTCAACATCATGGTAGAAAAAAAAACCAGCTTAAGCCATTTCTTTCAGACACGACGCGATGGAGTGAAAATGAAAAGAAAACAGATTTCTCCTGCATCTATCAATTACGTAGAACTGATTACTTTTATAGTTTCATTCAATTAATTAATAAATACTCATTTTGTTATATATATCTATTTAAAATATTGAATTACGATTAAAATCTGTAAGGTACAGGTATGACCTTGAATCAACGTACGGTAATTATCCCACAATGCCATGTAAGTCACATATATACGTCAGTCTCACGAGCTTCAGTCAACATCAATGTAACTTAGGCCCAAGTGCATACGTGTCCACGACTTGTATTCAAGGAAACAGTACAATATCGCACAATAGGTGAACGTGATTGAACTCCTGGCTGCTTACATCGTCTCGCATCTCACAATAGTCCTTTGTCGCGGCTGACTTTCGTAATTGGATCATTAGAAGGGATCGCATGTAATTATCGTGGCTTGGAATCCTTAATTAATGGATTCACTCACGTGCGATAATTTAAGACCACGAGATATGCACTCGAGCGTATCTACTTCTAGAGAACCAACTCCATGTGAGCCTATGGAGTAAAATTAATTTTACTTGTATGCGTACATCGGAAATACTTGAGTAATATTAGTATAAGAATTTTTAAAAATTCTTTATTAGAAATCACGTTGTAAAATATATTTAAATGCAGTCGCTTAATTTCAATTAAATCCAGTATGGTGCCTTTAATGGCATTTCGTTCATTTCTTCATTGACTGTTAATGAGACAGCTTTTTCCTGAGTAACTTCAGTGTTAGGTTTAGCAAAAAAATTGATGAAAGTAACAATGTGCAACGTTGCACATTGCTTTCTTCTTATTTTCCTTTTTTCACAGTCACCTTCATGTAATCATATGTTGATTAATTTTGGCTGCCTCGCAGAGAAAGGTGTGGAAGGTGATATAATGAAAAATAATGAGCAGGCCACGTGCAAAGTTGTACGTTGCATTCTTGTTTAAAAGAAAATGTCTGTTTCAATCAAATTCGAACACTTTGAACATTTTTCACCTAATTTTTTTTGCCAAATGGCCCTAAACGTTATTAAGTACGTGTCCAAAACGTTTTGTCTCGTTTTGTAAAATGTTAGTTCGTTCCTGTAGAAAATTTGACTTCAATTGATCAAAGTCGACGTGAGTTACAGCGACAACGTCAATTTTTCGAAAAATTCAATATTCTATAAAATCCTACGCGCTGCATGGAATCGACTAAAATTGAATACAGAACGTCCTTTGATATTATTTTCTTTGTTAATAACTATTTAGCTCTACGGATCAAAATTTGCAACAATTAAGATGCTCGCACAGACTTATTACGGAAAATAAAAAATTTTATTTAATCCGAACAAGTGTATCAATTAATACATAAAATGTTACAAACAATAGAGCGTAACTGCTCTACTAGTGCGACAAATTTCAATTCGATTGACGAAGTGGTCCTTGGGATATGCGGGTCTTTGAATTTTTCAACCCTGTCATATACACATACACACACATCAATCCAAAATTATTTCCTAACCACTATTTTGGGAATTTCAGATAATATCGAATATCGTGACATAAAAATGTAAATATTTTATTTTTCCTAAAAACAAAGAAAAACGAAGATATTTAACGTTATTTGATTTGTAAAATTTTTTATATTTTTAACATAAGATCGGTTCAAATCGTAATCAGCATCAAATTTCCGATCCGATAAGCCTCTGACATAAAACTCACGAAGCTCGTTGTCCATATAAATTTGCAAATTTTGTCAAACAAGGTTATCGACTGTAAAACGAATATTTGAAAATATATTGAATTGAAAATTCAACAAATTATTAATATTTTGTAACAAATAGTTATGTTATATTGTATTTTATAGATAAAATAACCCTCGTGATGATCTTCGAGTCTCTTACAATATTTTATGAGACATCAGTCAAAGCTTCTAAACGAGAGGATTTCCATGAAACGTTAGCTTACTCTGGATCCCGTGAATACCAAAGTGGTTTGCTTCTACTTCCACTTATATCATAGTATAGTATACTTAGTCAGCTATATAGTGTACCGCTATAATGTATACGTGATGTACCTTGAAAGCAAAGTTTGTACCTAGCGCACGTTCCTATAACTTTTTAGAACCTACCCTCTCTAACCCCCTTCCAACCCTCAATCCTATCTCCATCTCTTTTGCTCCGTTCGCTGTTTCACTATCAATAACTCTCGGGTCGAAGTGAGCCTGCTCCTGCGTACCATACTCGGATTTTCTTACCCTTGCGAGAAACGCGTAAATAAAAGAAATCCCTTAGGCTCTAAGAGGCCAGAGATGGAACAGAATCATCGGGCAACATCATCAAGAACCACCCCCTTCTTGGTTGAGGTGGGTGGGTGTAGTGTTTCTATTATGGTAGATATCCGAAGGCGTACTACCGCGGATTCTTTATGCCAATCATTGACCCTTTAGACCCTTATACTCACCGTAATAAATCTTTTAGGTAAGAATCTATCAAAGTATACCAAGTGTATAGAGGCGTTTACGGTGAGAATGGAAACACATTGAGTTCTCATGCACGAACTGCTGAATACAATAATGCTCTTTCATACTGTTCCATAGTTTTTTTTAATCCAGCACAGTCTTATTATAAAAATCTTGTACAAAAATACTGTGTTTGAACATTCCCACCGTTGGAAATAAATATTAAATGAAACTACACGGAAAAAAGGGTTTGGGTACTCTGTAATAAAATCAAGTAATCGATGGCGATATTCAATACCATGGTTGGTCCAACCAATTAATCGGCGAGCGCGTATTGAACCAAGTACTCGGTAGTCTTGACCTTTTCCGTTTCCAAAAACTTTAATTTAATTCTACCGATGTACTTTTTACAGTTCACGATGTATTTAGAATAAAAATTCTTTAATGCGGTCAGAATTACTAATAATTTGTTGATAGTTCTTGGCACGTTTTCGAAATAAAAAAAAAATCAGTTGTGTGTAATGAATTTTTGTTTTATCTTCAATTACGATACACTTAGATTCCTTACTCCGGTCCCTTGGCCGGAAAACATAAATCAGTCATGGCAAACTCTGCTACAGACCTGTCTTTACGAGAAAGTAAAGTTCTTTTCACTCGACGTAGCGTACCGGCAGCTCACTGGTTTCGTCGAACGGGGTTGAGGCTAACTTTACTTTCGGTTTTCTGCTGGTACTGCTGCTAATACTCCGGGTGGTCGCCACAGCACCAGCAAGGAATAGAGGGTAGTTAACCGGAGCCAATTAATAATACACACGGCCGATGTAGCGTGGCAGCCAAGCATCCAAGCATCGAAGCATCCAAGAAGTCCTGCAGGAACAAGAAACTTTTGCTTTACTTCGGATATCTAGCATATACCAGCGGAGAGTTCGAGCAAGACGTATAAGGGAATTTCTGGTCACTCACTTCCAGATGTGGTTTTCGAAAAGCCAGTGTTATCGAGCTGGTGGAATTATTAAAAAATCAGCATCAATAATTTTAACGATGTTTTCATTCTGAAAATCAATTTTATGTTATTTTTATTTTATTTTCTATTATTTTTTTCTCTCAAGTACGACGATATTATAAATCAGTGGATTTTGAGGTATTTACTTTACGTTTTTGTTAAAATTATCAAAAAGTTCCTATTAAAATTGTCTACCTTACATCACGATTGAAAATGTAGGAAAATCTGAATTTGTTTTGTATAAATAAAGATGTCCCTTTTCATTTTCATTATTAAAACGAAATCTGCATTATAGAAAATTATTTTAAACGACTAAAAATCCTATCAAGAAGAAATTATATTTCAATTATGCTATTGAGATCCTGCAGTTCCCGAGGAGGACAGATTAAAAAGTGATGTACACTCGAACTTCCTTATTCACGCTAGACCCTGCTGGTACCTGATAAAACTGCAGAAGAAACGTGCTCTATAAGAAAAAATGAAAGTGTGGAAATAGGTGCTGTCAATTCGCTACATAAAAACTAGTGCAGCGCAGCACTAGAAGCGATACGTACGTACACAGCTGCAAAGCTCGCAAAATGTACGTAACGCGTGTGAGGCTACTAGAAAAAAAACGTCGAAGCATGTTCAGTGCTCTGCAAGAAAGAGGCTGTAACCCCTTTGCAATGTAGAATGTAGGAGCACCGGCTTGTAAAACAAATGTTTGATCGTAAAGCCGGCGTCAGATTTCGCTGCGATGGTCGATGTTCTTGTAAAACGCTATTACCTACGTGATCCCGCAGTCGAACACACTTATTTAATCGAATAGCCAGTGGTTCATATACAATAAAAAGGGCGTATTTGCCGCGTATAATATCAGAAGATACGTCCTTTTGAATTTAGTCACACGATATACATTGAACCAACGGGTCCTCGACCTCATCTTTGTATCAGCCAACTCCCATCGATATCACGCGACTTGCATCATCACCGCCCGCGTATTCTCGCCGTCGTAAATATTAAAGAATAATATAAAAATAAAATAGAAGCGCACGAAAAAACGTCGAGATCCACACGAATAAATTTATAAGCAAAATATTTAGTTAATATAATTCAACTAATATTAGCTGAATAAAATTAGTATATATGAGGCAAAGCACGTCAAGTCAGAAACACCATTTGTTCATAATGCTAACAACTGTTCATAATGTTTTAGATTGTTTCTCCAACTGACCGTAAAATTCATAAATTTTCTTACATGTTTATTTGGTATATTTTAACCGAAATTAACGATTGAAAATTACCTTTGCACAATTATTTACACGGAAATAACTCATCATACACAACAACGCGTAGTAATATTGTAATTGCTGTTTTTTAATATATTTTTTCATATTTTTTTTGCATTATCCACTGGAGCTTTATAACTGTATTTCCGAATAAAATTAAGTTTTTTAAATTTTTAAGTATCTTATTTTTGGAAACAGTCGTTCAATTTGTTTGAAATTAAAACATTTTTCACTTTGTTTTGTTTACAATTAATGGAAAAATTGGCACAATCAGCAAGTAATTTTTTCTTGTCTGTTAAGAATGATTTCGCCTATCATTATCGTCCGATATCACGAAATGTTATAGATATGATAATATTCATCA
Source organism: Cylloceria caligata (assembly GCA_963942595.1). Taxonomy (NCBI): domain Eukaryota; kingdom Metazoa; phylum Arthropoda; class Insecta; order Hymenoptera; family Ichneumonidae; genus Cylloceria; species Cylloceria caligata. Next base: position 44,617,489 of record OZ012709.1, on the reverse strand, counting down.
TTCATTCATCGCATATACAGGTTCCAGAGGATTATGCAGAATATGTTATTAAAATGTACGTTAAAAAATCGAGATTTAATCTTACTAAGTTGTTTTTTATATGTTGAATAGTTTTTGTGTGAAAGAATGATGGAAAGTAATTTTCAATATCGACTATCGGCTAAAATATGCAAATGGAAAAAGTTAAAAATATTAGGAATTTTGTGAACAGATCGAACAACTTAAAACAAACAAAAAATGTTAATTATCAGTAAAAAATCAAATGAATAAACCTACAAATATATCTGTCTACGATAATCAAAAAATATATTTTTCATTCGCACTAATAGAAAACTTATCGATATTTCAGATATATTTATGCAATTAAAAATGCTTTGCTTTTGAAAAGAAGCGACTAAAATACAATAAATGATTTTGATTCATATTGATTTTTTATAACCCTGGACTTTTGAATTTTCCAATTGTATTCACGATAGTATACGATATCCAATTGTATACGATAGTATTCACGAAACATAAAACCATTTATTCGCTCACCGCATTTCCCATTACCACTAATTGCCGCAAGCCTACTGGATTTATGTGAAATAATATAAAGCGTCGTATAACTCGTGTTAAATAGTTTTCCGAATGAAAACTCAAGCGCTAATTGGGCTGAAGGGGGTAGACGGTGATGGTGAAAATGAAAGGTGCTGGCAATCGCGCAGGAGGGACAGGGGTAAAGATTGATTGTATGAGATCTCTCCGTATATAGCGTTCACCGAACTGCACGCAATTTCAATATTACCTTACGAGTGACTGAGTGCTCTCTCTCTCTCTCTCTCTCTCTCTCTCCCCCTCTTTTTCTGTCTCTATCAATATATAACTCTGTGCTATACATCCACTCCTCCTACGTTCTCTGTACCCTCGTCCGATTGCTACAGAGTGTCAATCACTCGCGTAACGTACGAGGTAACAGCGAAGATCACGACTGTAGCGTACTTATCGGTATGCAATAGTGCATTATGCAAACATGAGAATGCATATGTGCAACGAGCTTGTGTATATAGAACATTGTATATGTGTGCACGAGGTATACCGATTCGAATCATTGTCCGTGCAAACAACTTGGTTACCCGCAAGCTAATGCGTTCCAAAGAGCAAACAACGCGTCTACTGGAGGGAGACGTCATGGACATAGAGTGCAGTTATATGCACTCGTGCAACTGCATGTGCCTTCACTCTTTGGTTAAATATTTGCAATATTGTTTTAGAATCAAAGCTGTTGATGGAGGCACCCGACGATGTGTGCGATCGCTGGAATAACAGCGAATAGGTTTATACGAGTTCATAAGTGTTCTATGAAACGATCATACGATAGAGTAGAAAATATGAGCGAGAATGGTGGATGAAGTCATTACTGTAGTCCGAACCTCTCGATCGGAATATGTCATTTATTTTTCTATTTGACTGACTTTTCGATCTAACATGCAGACGCTCTTCAGAATATATTTTACCAGTTTCTAGACAACCCGTCACATGTGGTTCTGAGATTATTGTGATCCTTTGATCAACGAAATAACATTAAATCCTTCTTTTTATTCAAGATATACCACGCGTTGTGTGGGAACGTTTTTTTTGTGCAAAAAATCGTGCCCTAAATTTACAGAACTTCGTTGGGGAAGCTAAAAAATATTAAATTTTAATTCACTTATTATTATACACCCTTAGGAATTTAATTTACACAAAGTACAGACCTTTTGCTGAAACTTTTATTTTGTTATTATTTTTGTTTAATGCGTAACCCTTTGTAACTCTATGACGGCCACTAAAAGTACATGGGACATTGCAAATAAAAAATTATACAAGTTGTAAGAATGTGAAATTTCAGCTCGATATGTCAAGACATTCTTGAGATATCTGTATTTCTTAAGTTCTTAACACACACACGAACACACACACATAAGCACACATATTATGATTAAATAATCCTACTCCGATATTAAGCGTACGGTGTAAACAAAGTCAATTAATATTATGATAATATACAATATAATATACTCTGATAAAGCAAACCCAATATTTTAAACTGGCGGCCGATTCGATATATTTCTGCGCACGCATATCATTGCTTCGCGAGATCACCGCGCGCGACGCTCCAAGTTGAAGCGGTTGGAGCCTCCAACCGCTTCAAAGTATTCGTTGCGTCGCACGAATCTCATAAAAGGGTTATGTGCCAATTTTTGCGCTAATTAACAAAGTGCATGATTTTTACATAATTTTTAAGTCTTTTAATAAATTGCTATGGATCCAGCGCTTCTGAGAGAACGTGAGCTCTTCAAAAAACGTGCACTAAGCACACCTGCGTGAGTGAACTCCTAAACGTATAGTAAATAACCTCCAAGCTTAACCCCAAATCCTTCTGCCACTGTATAACTGTCCTTATTGTCTTATACCATTTTTATTGTTCATTACTTTTTATGTTTCAGTGTTGAGAAGAAAAAACGTGAACCCGAGAAAGAATCAACTCGCGATGAACCGAGAAAGAAGGCAAAAACTTCGTCGGTGTCCTCTGGACCCAAAATGGACATCGTCAATTACAAAACAATGTCCGGAAGTTCGCAATACAAATTTGGTGTTCTTGCAAAAATCGTTAAACACATGAAAGCTAGACATCAGGATGGTGACGATCATCCTTTGATGCTAGAGGAAATATTGGACGAGACAAATCAGCTTGACGTCGGCTCAAAGGTTAATACATTTTTTTTCTCAATGCAGCTTTGCTTAGAAATTCAGTAGAGTCGTATCGCCAATGAATTAACACTTACCGATCGATTTGTATTACAACCTGTTTCTCTACCTTTTTCATCATTGAGAAGTAAATGTACCAGTTTGGAGTGAGATAAAAGCTTTTGTGATATATTAGTTTGACTCTACGATCTATGTTCCCAATTAGATAGGAAATAACATTTGCAAAACATCATGTTTTCTAAACGGCAATAGTAAGGCTAAATGTAACTGAAATCTTTATAATTTCTTGAATGTGACAAAATAGGAATCTGTATATTTTTGGTTTTGTACACAACACGAACGATAAGAACAAAGCTCAAGATTTTTTCGGCCGTGTACCTGTAAATTACAAAACTGGATCGCACAGTGCTGTATATTTGACATGGTTTTCTAACAGTGCTACCGCTGATGATTCAATATGTAAATTTGGTAATAAATTAAAAACTTACCTACCATAGCTCATTTGCTTAAAGTATAATGTATTCGACTGTTTACCTTACGTAACAAAACTCGCCTAATAGTTATCAGAGTTTATTTAAATTGGTTTGAAGATAATATGATTGATGGTAGATTTGGCAAATAACATTAGTGAACAGAGCGAATAAGAGAAGTAACAAGTTAAAGAATAATTTATCTCGTTCTACAGGTAAAGCAATGGCTCCAGACTGAAGCATTGTTGCAAAATCCAAAGATCGATGTTTCTCCAGATGGTAGATTTTCCTTCAAAGCAATGTACAAAATAAAGGACAAGAAAACTTTGCTGAGGTTACTGAAACAGCAGGATTTGAAGGGTCTAGGGGGTATCTTATTGGAGGATATACAAGAAAGTTTACCTCACTGTGATAAACATTTAAAAGTAAGTTAAAATCCACTGAGACGAATAATCGATAAATTTAATAGACGTTCTCGGACCATTTTCTTATGATCCATTAGAGCCTTCAGAACGAAATATTGTTAATACCACGGCCATTGGACAAGAAGCAAATAGTATTTTACAACGATAAAACAGCGCAGTTTCCGATAGACGACGAGTTTCAAAAGCTTTGGCGAGCTGTTGCGGTGGATGCGATGGACGATCAGAAGATCGACGAGTATCTCGAGAAGCAGGGAATACGGTCGATGCAGGATCACGGACCCAAAAAAGCAGTACCTCTTAAGCGAAAGAAACCGAACAATAAGAGAAAACACTTGAAAAAGCCAAGAGACAATGAACATCTTGCCGACGTTTTGGAAACCTACGACGACAACAAATAATTAATGCACGGTCTTAGATTTTAACTTTATCCCGAATACTACGAATCAAGTTTTCGCGTTTGCCTCCGCCATGACGCTAAATGCGAGGCAAACTTATTCTGTGATTAAATTACGTATTCGTACGGTGTGCACGTCTTTTTTTGAGATGAAACAGTACGAACTACGACAGAGTTTTGTATTCTGTTGCCGCCTGTATTGGGCATTGAACTTGTACAGAGATATAGAAGGAAAAGAGAACGGATTGGATATACGTCGTGAACGAATATCTGTCATAAATAATATAAACGATTTCAATAAATACGAACTCGTAATCACAATTTATTTAGAAGTACAAAATAAACGTATATTATTTATTTGAAACATCAACATTCACCTTCGATAATCTTAGCGTAACACTTAATTAAATTATTTAGTTGCTTTGCATTTCATTGCATTTGCAATTACACTTGAATATTACATCACTCGCCTCGCCTTTTCATGAAAATCCTGCTCCAACATCATCCATTCATCGTACAAATCCGCAATATTGACGATAAACGTTGTAATATCGAATTAGGCTGCTTACAGATAAAACGACAAAAAGACTTTGAGATCTAAAAAAAAATTGCTTCGTCATCGTGCTCATGAATTTAACTACTTGTGAAGTCCTCAAATTCACATCCCAGTAATAAAAAAAAATAAGCCAAAGTATATATTAAAAAATTTAGAATAAAAATAAATTATTTTATCTAAAACCAGTCGTAAACCATGTTAAATCCTTTGTACAACAGAAGGATGCAATTCTTTGTTAAGACAATTTTCATACCACTAGAAAAAAGGTTAGATCTTTGGCAATTATAATTTCGATAGACAAACATTTTTCGTGATTGTCTGGCATTTCTTCGCTTTTGGGTTACCTCTCGCACTTATTTAAAAAAAAAGTGCAAACACCGACCTCCCTTGCTTCATAGCGTTTGAAACAAAAATGTATTTTTTTTTTTTCGGACGTATTCCGTCAGTCCCCGAACGAACGAAGTTTTCTTCGGGATTGGGTTAATCCTTCGGGAGGGCCGAATCGCTTTTCCCTCGTGAGTAAACCCTCGTTGCTTTGCTGCCGAGCATCCTGTCGAGAAGAGACTGCTTGTTTCTTCGTCTGGCTCCCAATACCTCGCGGCAAAGCTCGTGAAAGGATTCCGCCACTTGAGCAACCTACGATTAATTTCAATCACAGTTTTATTTTTTTCAAAGATACTAAGGGCTCGTACGACTGGGCGTTAAGCAACCTCTCAATCTTTCATTTGGCCGCCCAAGTCCCTATCATTGCCCTCCCCCTCTCCCACATAATAATATTATAATAATTATGTTGAACCTCCTGTCCCTCGACCTGGGGTTGGTGAGGCGGAGACCTCCAAGTTAGGAGAATTCTTCTGTATTGTATATGAAAGTATGATCTTTTGCAAATATTATTGCATATCTTTATTGTATAGAATTACGCTATATGGCATAATGTGCAACAAAATGTCGAAAGTAAAAGTACTTAATTCTTTTACATAAATTTATGCGAATGTAGGAGAAGATATATAAATTATTATTTATGTATGCATAAAATGAACATTAGATATTTATCTAGTGAACATCTCATGTTCATCAAATGAACGTGTACAAAGAATATTTAATGTTCGTTTAACGAATATTTAATGTTACTCTTATTGTATACATTTGCGTTTTTTCCAATGTGCAATTGCGAAATTCCGCGGTAAAGGAAATCAATTTACCTGTTCAGCAGCGGTTACTTCACTGAACCAACACTCAAAGTCTTTGGCCAGAATTTCACCTTCTTCGGCACTGACTTGCCTCAAGTGAACCATGTCAGCTTTGTTTCCAACCAAAGCTAAGGGCATAGCGGCCTCGGGATCGGCCACCGCGAGTGCCTGCTTCGCTTTTCTCACGAAATTAAAGGAACCCCTATCCGTGATGGAGTAAACAAGTAACAAACCGTCTGCCCATTGCAGGGTTTCTACCGACGGCAACTCATCCTCGCTCTGATAACGATAACAAAAAATGATTAAATGTTTACTATGAGTAAGAAAAAACATTTTATTCACCAATTCGGTTATTCACTTATATTTTTACTACTTTCGTGATAGGAGAAAGAACTTTACTTCGATGTCCAGTGCATCTATTCTTCATTTATTCATTTACGAAAACAAAGCACACGTTCTTGTTAGAAACGCGAAAGGATTGCACTAGGAATCCTACTCTACAACTGATAATCTACTGTACGAGTACTTGTAGTAGAGTAACGTGCACTCTAGTGCACATTTACATAACAAAAAAAACGTACCTTTGAGCATGAGTCGAGAATTTCGAAGAGTATAGGCTCCCCATCAACCAACACCTCGTGTTTGTATCGATTCTCTGTAATTATAAGAGAATTTTCCGTTATCATTTATCATACCATACCTAAAATCAACTTTACAATATCCTCGGACTTTATAACATAGAATTGGACTACAAGGGCAGGAGGCTAAGGGAAGAAAAAAAAACATCGGAAATCAATGTCGCGCTCGCCGTGAAACTCGACGTCTAGTGTCAAATTCGTCTTCGACTAATTTAGACCAGACAGTTTGAGTTGCGAGAAACGCGAAGACAGACGACGTTAGTCAGTGGATGCTGCTCGTGTTCGTTGGCACTTTTTCAACTGATTCTATCGGCGTTGGGGGGGGGGGGGGGCAGTGGAACGAAAAGCATTACGAAAACGTACACTAGTTCACCGTCAGTGACTATTTTCTTTCTTAAAGAGGTCGTTTAACGCTGAAAAAAGGGATATGTCATTGGAAATTGTCGCAACACTTTTAAAGTGACAAATTTCACAAGATTTACAACCAAGGATACGGAACGTACAAAAGCACTATAGCCTGCCCTTAAGACGAGGCAAAAGACTCACTCCACGATGTATCCACGTGTAAACGAGGTGGGTCGGGGGGACCTCTCTCGTACTCACGCATACATCACAGCGTTGTCTCTCTCAAACATCGGTATCGTGGGGCGAGACTTTCGCCTCCCCTTAATGGAATGCTGGACCTTCCTGTTTTACTGACTAAAATAGCCCATTTCGTAGGTTACGCTATGCAGCGTTTATATGCTACGTATATGATTCAAATTGTACAGGACTACAATATCAACAGAAATGCTTCAATGTCCGTTCGAATTTCTGTTGAAAAGTGCAAAAAATGAAATATATATATATCGGACCCACCAGAAAACCAATGTGGCCGCTAGAGATGTCAACAGCGTCTGTTCTGTAGGATATAAAAGTGTCTAGAGCTCATACGCGTCAAACCAGACTGGACGTTGAATCTTTAAGTTTCTTTGAATATTTTAAGGTCGTCGGAAAGTCGATTATACAAAAGAAATGCACGTAAAGTGCAACTTATACTTTAGGAAAGAGAAAAATATGAAAAAATGGTCAATTATGTATATCGTGTAGAATCTTTCTGCAAAATTAGGGACCTGTAAACGATGCCCGACTTGCATATAACTAGACGATTCGAATTACAGGAATATATAGGTGACACGAGCACAGTGGATAACGCTCTTACTCAGTAACAGAACAATCCGGGTGCGATCACCGGTGATTACCACAAATTTTTTCTCATCGATACTTCGGCAGACCATCGTCCCTACCGTTCTACACACTTTCTCAAATTCTACGTCCAGTCATCACAGGACTGTTAATAATAAAATGAAAATATATCAGAGAATTTTATGATTTCGACTTGAAAGATAAAAATATTATGCTATTTATCGAACATCATGTTTTTAATCCGTTATTTATTTTCTCCGTCGACATTTTCATCGTTACACCGAGTTTACGACGTTGTGAAATAATTATGCAAGTATTTATGCATTGAAATATATAAAACTGTTTAAGCTTCGTGATAAATATTGTCAGTTTACCGTGAGTCCGTTTGACATATGTGAATTCCTAAATTTTTTATATACTGCTAAACAGATGTTGTTGAAATCTCTATCGACTACATTGGTTCTCTTGAGGGTTAGGAATTTACGTTTTATTATTTGTTTTATCCATTTTTTGCACATTTACAATCGAAATTCGATCGGATATTGAAGCGCTTATGTTGATATCACAGTCCTGCAAAATTTAAAGCATACCCGTAGGATATTAACGATGTACGTTGTTTAATACTACATTGCCTATTTCGGTCGACAAAATAAAAAAGTCCAGCATCCCCTTAACTATTTATAAGTCAGAATAATATCCTCGGCTCCACCATAACAAAAACTTTACAGTTTTATTGGCATAAATAAAAGCCAGTGTTACTTATGATGTTTTATGCGTATGCATATTTTTTATATTATTTCATCGAGTTTAATTATTATTAAATAATTTTCTTGAATTCTTACCCGACTGATGATCGTATTCTCCGATGTAACGTCTCGTCAGGAATCTCACTGTTAGTGCTGGAAGATAACAAAAAATTATATTATTAAGGAATTTATTTCCATAAAATATATCCACTTGATGTGTATTGAAAGAAAGTAGAACTTTGCACATTGCTTTCTCATTATTTTCCATTTTTTATAAAGCCACCTCTATGAACTTGATCAATTTTGGCTTTCTTGTAGAGAAATCTGTGTTAAATATGCAAAATAATGAAGAATCAATGTGCAAGATTCCTCACCCTTGTTAGTAAAAAATAATATAAACCGAGGCTTAACGAAAATTGAGTAATCAAGTAATTTAAAAAAAAATGCAAAGTCTTCTAAAATCTCATTCCTTGGATATATTGCAACAATAACAACATTTTTAAAAACTGTTCTGTTCAATTCAATTTCATGTAGAAACGAAAGATTTACATTATTGGTGAGGCCGTCCAGTAGATTTGATGTGCATTCCAGTTTAATGCTCAAGAATGTTCGCATAGGCCAATTCTCAAACCCAAAACTGCCGTTTTAATGGATTTAATCTGACTCGCAACTAGTTTACTGTGGCATACGCTCGTGCGCGCTCGTATATAGAGAGCACGTGTTTAAACAGTGAATTCTCAGATATTACACGATTTCGAGAAATTCGCGATAGTCTTGATCATCGTGTTAGTCATCGTTTTCTCTTAATCCTGTAAATTCGACGATCTTCACGATGCGATTCGTCTCGATCGATCCGAATCACGAGAATAACAAAGGAAAATACACATTCCCTGGATAACGATTGAATGACCAGAAGAGGATGAAGCAGAAATATTATGCCGCCATATAGCTACGACCGGACGTAGGACGTTGTATAGCGGAGGAATAATACTTATCCCGAGACAGCAACCGCTAATAATAGTCCAACTGTGCTCCCCTCAACCCCTGAAAGCTTGTAAGCTCAACAACGATGCTATGGAAAACCGGAAGACGAAAGAGTCTCTTCGTCTCTTGGCGTACACCCCGGATGAATATTCAAAAGAGCACGTCTGGAATCACAAACGGAACAGCGTTCTCGAGCTTTTTAGCACTCGAGGGAGGGTTGCCTCGGACGATGAATGAGCGACAGGGAAGATACGAGGGGTTGAAGAAATCAGCTATGATGCAAAGGATGGAATATACGTCAACGAGTCCTACCATAATTTCCGCCTTAGGACGTAACAAGACTGATGAGATATTCCTTGGCAAGATTGACAAGAATAAAGACTCTTTGGCTTCCTGTCGAGGACATAAATTCTACAGGGATTTATCAACCATTAAGGCTCCGTACTTTAATAGCAGCATTGGTAGATCTCTGTTTATTTACAAGCTAGCCTATTAAAAACGTATCGAAGTTTCCTTCGTCAATTTCCGATTTAGAACTGGATGATTGATGTAAACGACATGTGCTCAATTAATCCTATAAACTTTTTTTTTTCTATATCTTTATTAATTCTTGGTACGAAGATGAACGTAGAAGATCAATGTTGACTCAAGCTTCGATTAATGCAACAGACTGTATTGACTTGCGATCGCAACTAATATTCAAATAAAAGTTTCGAGTGGAGACGAAATTGTCAACTTGCAATTGCAACAGAGAACGATGGGCTCGCAGCGAATGGCAGGGTCTCCGATGAATATTCAAAGGATGCTAGTTGATAGTCCCAAATGGAACAGCCTGCGTTTGCCCCTTTTCGGTATTCCGGACACCGAATTAGATTCTTGAATTGAGCCAGCTTTCCGGAAGCTACTGTAATCATCGTTTTGTGTACAAACTGTGAAACGGAATAGGGTTAAGGAAAGCATAGAATCGATGTGAAATCAATCACTGATTAATTTTCTTAAGCACTACGTATGTATACCAATTTCTCAAAAATACATAAAACTCGAAATATCGGTAGCCGAGTATCAAAATAACAAAGATCAACGCTGCTTAATTTATTATCGATCCTTAAGGAGACTGACCAGCCGCATCATCGTGAAATAACATTTTGTTCGCTAATGCGTTATACCGAATTAATAAAAATGTTGTAGACATTGAAAAAAATTATTCTATCGTTAAAATCAGAAGAGCAGATAAATTTCTTAACGATGCTGTTTTGATTCGGTTTTGACAAGCAGTCATTCCATCAATGACGCATATAAGAAAGCGCGATTGTTAACAAGATGCGATTGTAAACGATGTTAACTTTCTAGTTGACGTCTTGAGAAATCCATTCACTCGTAAGACGCCTGGTTAAATTCTCCATTTTTGCGGTGTGATTTCTTGTAAAAATGAATTGAAATTTAACAATAGCCTTGCACTCAATTTATGTAATACACATTTATTAATTACATCCAACACTAGGTACAATCGGTCGACCAGATTAATTTTCAGTTAACGCAAAATTATTATTTTATCGAAACTCTATATATTTTTGCTATTTTCATCGATACCTACGAAACTGTCATTTCACATGTCGATGCCAACAGATGAGAATAAGTTCAAGAGACTATGTTTGTTATAATGCCGGCGTGACAACTTTTCTCATCGTGACTGCACGATCTGATAGAGCGTCAAACGAACGTAAGAAATAAATTGATGGTGATACAGTTGTTGCACAGATTGCCACGAGACTCGAACCTCGAGAGACTCGATAGCCTAGTGACCCGCTTCGTCGAGGTATACCGCACTATTTTTATACCACTAACCTGCCACAGAAACCACGTCTTGGAAAACCTTATTCTTTGTAGCGTACAATGTCCTCTCTATATTCCTTGTGTTATCGCACGACAGTGCTTCTCAATATTAACATTATTTACCGTTGAGTGACAGCGACAGCCGGGATTACGTTTGAAATAGAAGTGTTCTTCTATTTTTTATTATTTCTACACAACGTTACAACGTTTTTTCAACTTGCGCAGTGACGTTTCAATACTGTTGTACCAAATGGAGCGACAAGTGCCTAATTGATTTCCGTAAGAATCTAAAAATGGTTTATGCAATGATTTCAAAACGGTATCTTACGATATCAATTAATTGGAGCGGATCGATGTAAAATACATAAAAAGATGAGAGCCGACTCGATTTGGCCTCTATCGTTTTATATTTAAAAATGATTTCATAAAAATTCTCAGGTCCTAATAATTTAATCAAATCTGTTAGCGATTATTCATCATAAATATTCATCTCGTCGTCTTCTATGCTTCTATACCGTTGAAACGAGATAATCAAGGGATATATCCCATCGGTATACATCAGCGCTCTTTGAAACGAGACTGACAAGTCAATGTACGCGATGGCTCGTCTCCTCTCTATATATGGAAAGCGTCATGGCACGTCGCAGTTGTAATTTACTGTGATGCGCTCGTTGGAAAGGTAGATGTCGACGAAAGAGAGATAGAGAGTTCAACATCAGTCTGTCTCGTTCTGTCTGATTTTCCTATGCGCGAAGCTAAGAGGCTTCTGCACCGCACCCAGAAACTCTGCACGAATTCCTTCAGGGCTAGACTAAATATTTGACCGGTTGCACTACGTCTCATCGACGACGAAGACGAGGATGAGAGACTTGCGCGCCTCATGCGCCCAAGCTCATCCCGTCACTTTGTGTTGCGGCGCGCACGCGAAATTCACCCGACTAATTCACGACTGCGTGTTAGCTGCTGCTTGTGTTCCTACCGATGTGACGACTACGACTACCGCACGAGTTTATTCGAGGGCATCCTCGCAATGCCAAGTACACTTTGGTTAAATACCACGCGCACCATCCTCTCGTTTACATTGCATTAAACCAGTCCCCACGAGACAAAAATAAATACGTCGACATGCATATGGAATACACGATAATTAAATAATCTAATGTTTATATATTTTTTATGTATTGATGTCATTTTTAATCTGTGGGTACTGTGTAATTAATTGATTTATTGATAATTCAAAAATATATTAATAGTCGGTTTTTCAATTGTTTCATTTTACATAATTCACTACGAAGCTGAGAAAAGCTCCGTCCTGATAATAACGCGTTAACTGTTTAATGCAATTCGTAATTCTTTTTTAATATCTTCTCAACTGGCAGCGCGTAAAACGTTATTCGTACACGGAACGAGATAAATTAATAATTTTCCGAGCAGACGAATAAGTTTATCTTCATTTACAAATCTACTTACGTTAGTTAATCCGTCCAATAAAAAAAATATATTATTAAATTTTCTGATGAACGTACTTGTTTTATTAATCATTCTACATTATTAATAAATTCATTTGGTAATCACTGCGACGCCATGAGAGTATTTAGTCGTGATTTGCCCTGATTTCTGGTAAAGTAAATGGAACATCACATTTTATAATTTCTGGTACTACAGAGATAATCTTGTTTATTTTATTCAGATAATAACGTGCTGAACGACTCTTAAATTTATTCTTTATGTACGTGCGATCTACTGGTTTTTCAATGGGCAGCTTCGTACAGTGAACGAATCGACGACCACTGTTGATGATTCAACGCAAGTAGCTCCCCCATTAATTAACTTGGATGAGTGAAAAGATGGGGTGAGGGAAGGCAAGTAGTATGCAGCTTGCAATTAATTATACATGCAATGTGAACCGGAGGGAAAGGAAATTCTGGTTATAATTCTTAGAGAAGATAATGCGATATCGATGGTAAGGGAGAGATGAGCGGAAGCACGTAATAATGGTACAGCAGCAGGAAGAGCAGCATTGGATGAAGCCAGATCGTGCTTGAGGTACTCTCCTCTATTCGATGTTTCACTGGAGCATCGAGAATAGAGAGAGAACCGACTGCTACGATATTGAGACGTGCCTAAGGCTCAAAATACATCATCGAGCTCGTGACTAGCTTGAAGGTTCATAGTTTCCCCCGTGTTCTCTAGCTTTCGCTCTCTCATCGTATCACGAAAAGTATACTCAATAGAGGGAGATAACCAGTAAAGAAGAGTAGTGGTGGGTAGTTTACAACAATAGCTATAAGTGTACTAGATAAAAGCGAATTCCATCGCTCCGTTCGATATGAAATGCGTCTACGGTCAGGAATTTGTTCTAGACAACTGTAACAAATTGCATGCTTTAACGAGATTGCGAAAAATCTAAACTAAAAAACAGAATTGAATTAAAACATAATGAAAATTCTATGGCTGGTAAATATTCGGAGGTAACAATGGAGCGGAGGTACAAACGTGGTCGTACGAGCATTTTAGACGAGGAACGTTCCGGGCGACCGAAAACCGATACAACTGACGAAATGGTCGATTTAGTGCATCAAACTGTGATGGAAGATCGTCGATTGACTGTTAAGGATATTGCTGAGGCTTGTGGGATATCATCCGAACGGGTGCACAAGATTTTACATCAAGATTTGTATATGAGAAAATTATCCGCGCCCTGGGTGCCCTGCTTGTTGACGATCGATCAAAAGCGCATACGGATGGACATGTCGCGCAAGTGTCTTAGCCCGTATCAAAAAAATCCAGCGGAATTTTTGGGGTGAATGATAACCGTCGATGAAACCTGGGTACACCACTATACGCCTGAGACCAAACAACAGTCAATGCAGTGGATTACGGTGGGGGAACCAACTCCGAAGAAGGCAAAGGTCCTTCTCTGCAGGAAAAGTGATCTCGACAGTTTTTTGGGATAACCGTGGAATAATTGTTATCGATTACCTTGCAAAGAGTGAAACAATCAATGCACAATATAACGCTGCATTGTTGGATAAATTGAAGGCCACAATTAAGAAAAAACGTCCGCAATTGGCTAAGAAAAAAATCCTCTTTCACCAGGATAACGGTCGGGTTTGCACGTGCATGGTCGTAATGTCAAAATTGAACGAATCGAAGTTTGAATTGCTTCCGCACCCACCCTATTCGCCAGATTTAGATCTCAGCGACTATTTCCTGTTTCCTAATTTGAAAAAAATTCTCGGGGAAAAAAATATAAGTGCTGAGGTGGAAAACACTGTAAACCAGTATTTTTCAGGTTTAGACAATCAATTTTTTTCTGGCGGTTTAAAAGAATGGGAGAAACGTTGGACCAAATGTATCGAGTTGCAGGGAGACTACGTTGAGAAATAAATTTTGTTTAGCTTCGAAATATTTGTTTTTCTTAAAAATACCGGAAACTTTTCGAATAGCCCTCATATAACAGTTACGGCTCCTGTACCATTCGTGGCCACCTTAATTTTATAGCATTATTAGTCACTTTTCCAAAGTTATTTAGTAAATACAGTCGAATCTTGGTATAATCAAACCTATGATTCAAACGCGATAGTAAAAAGAATGCGATATCACGAAGTACCCCCACTGCACTCCAACATGCGGGTCGTTGGACCCGTCTGTCAAACAAACATACAAAACAAACATGTATAAACTACGGTATATTCCGGCACTCGCGGTCAATGTTCGATAAAAGACGAAAGCAAAAAAGAATTGGAAAACCCGACTCTTTAACGAATGAACATCTCACTGGTTGGTAAATCAACGTCGTGTTGACAGACAAATCCTTTGACGGATGCTTGGACATTTTCCGTAAGTTCACTGTTTATGTATGTACCCCGAAGTCTATAGCGATAAGCCAAATTGTACTGATCATCCAAAGCGTTCACTTTCATGTGTAATGTATCTGATTTTCGACGGTCAATTTAATTTTTCTTTGACATTATTAGGTTATCTAATCATTTGACATTTTGGGGTTAGGATACGACAACAAGACACGTGGTTAATCGGCGCGGAACTCACCACTGCGTACCTGTTGTTGCGCAACTGGCGTGCGCGCAGATCGGTTCAGCCGAGTGGGGGAAGAGGTCTCCTCAACGCGTGATAGTTTATACAGAGAGCTCAGGAATAATGCAATGTTATGGAGCGCCACTATAGACAGTGTCGACTGTATATGAAGGTAATTCAAGCATTTAAACATTTTTAAAAGCACTTATTGCCACAAATGAATGGTAGACTTTATAATTATTCTAAAATATCAAATTATGTTTTATTACTTTAGCCGGTGCCAGTGTATGGTCGATGATCAGGCGGTCCGGAAGGTGGACACTTTTATTTAAAAAAAAACTCAATCACTATATATATCACGACAGCCCTTCTTTTAAGCTCAATTCGATTCACCACAGCGATGATTCAATGGACTTATTTTTACTTTACAACACAACCCTAGTTATCCGCGTCCAATTTGCCGCACAACATGATTGTCTACAGGAACATTGCTACATATCTTTATCCACCACATATATTTCCAACATATGACGATCGTACATATTATGATGTCTGCATCGATTTACAGGATCATCTCAAACGAGTAAGGAAGAACATTGCGCAGTATTTACCCTGAGAACGGGGGTTCTCACGTGAGTCGTTGACCTGTCGCTGACTGTTATACTCATTGACTCCTCGAATGAGAATCCCTGCTCACAAGCCAAACTCCTCAGAGTTCTACCTTATCCCCGTGAGATATTCTCGTGAGCCGATATCGATATTGTAATGTGTACGATGGAAAATGTGTGGATCGAATGTGGCCGATAAACATGTGTAGAAATGGCGCTGTCGACCAATCGGGTCGTATAGTAAACTGAGCATGCGTAACTGTAACCAGATTTGTGTTGGAGGGTATTGTGTATACTCAAAACGTGTACAATGAAAATGTCGTGGAAAAGTCGTCTGGTTATTAAAAATCTAAAGGAAAAAGAGTGTGTAGGGCAGGGTCCGTGAAAGAACTAACGCGTATGATCGGAATTATGGTGAATCAATTGTTCAGGAATAAAGCGCTGCCAATATCACCAGAAATTACGTTGCCATAAACACACATGATTCAGGGATATTTGGAGTAAAACGTATAAATAGCGTGTTGGTATGCCTGGATGAAGGTCTGGAGCGGATTGAGAGGGGAGTGAGTGTAATAGCATATGATACGGTGGTAGAGCATCGGCAGTTGGTGGGATCAACGCATTATTTACCCACCTTATTCCTTAGACCGAGCCTCCATCGAAAATACTCGAGTTTGACTGTGCCTTGGAATTTCCTCTTATTTCTTTCACCCTCGCCTCACGCCCCCGAACATATCATCCGCAATCCAGCAATTTACCCCTGAACATTTCTCTCTCGCTCTCTCTCTCTCTCTCTCTCTCTCTCTGTCCCTCCCTCCCACCCCTTACCTGACACTTCCGGAAATCGTAGTGCAAGTCTTACGAAATTTATGAACACAGAGCAACGCTACTCTTATTTATAACTTTTTATTTATTTCCTCACCTCTTTGCCACATTTTATTCGTTCGGACAATAGTAGGACCATCCATTTATTCTATTTTCTGCAGCTGGCTGGTATTCCTTTGTTGATTTCTAATATTGATGCTACATAAATATAGCGAGTGTCATGACAGATCAGGAAAAATAAATTAAACTGATTGAGAACGGTAATTTGTAGTCGCATAGACGATGCGAGCTTTACGATAAAAAAAAAGATCTTAATGAAAATCCAAAGTACAAAATAGAAAAAGCAAGTGAATCGTTTTCAAAGATTGAATCTTTATTTAAGCTGTCATTTTCCTGTTGTTATAGACTAAATGGATAGAAAATCCGATTTCTAACGAAACCAATCGAAATCTGTTGATTCACAATGGGATTGAAACTCGTGAAACGGAGGTTAAAGAGCTCTATAGCATTAGCTGCACTAACTCATAGCATTTTGTAAGCACGATTCGAAGGACTCTGCTTCAGACGCTTTATAAATAATTCGTTTGGATTAGATAAACTTAATCCTAACATAATCCTAATGAATTATTACTTTTTAGATTAATTTAATGGCCCTCGAAGCTTTAAAACGTAAGCTGCGCTTCTAATGTCTTCCCGCGTTTTATCCATCCAACGTGTATCTGCGTACGTCGGCTAGTTTGCACAATTTATTTATAGTATAAAAACGATATTAATCTGGATCAAGCAAGTGCTGGGCGCGTCGTTAAGCCAAGGACTTGGATGGACAATCCGTGCCAGATTTCCGGACGCGTCGTTGCTGTAGTCCATCGTGTGTGTATACCCATCGCTCGCCACCGCGATACTTTCGCTCTATATACTAATGCTAAATCGCTCGTATCTTGTAAACTAACGACGCCGCACTTTCCACGAGATCTCCGCAACTCAGAGCGGAAAACGTGTCTCTAATAACTCAAGTCCGGCGTCTCGAAGCCAGAAGATTGTGTCTACTCGCGCGTTGTTTCTTCATGAGTTATCGAATTATCTTCTTCTTATTTTCCCTTCGATACGCTTCTATTCCGGACGTGAGAAGGCAGACCGGTGAATCCGATATATAAGATTAACGAAAAATTTAGTGAACGATCGTTTTGATGAAAAGAAATAAAACTAAACGTTTTCTTCCAGTTTCTTCTTTTCGTTTGTAATTAAAAACTTTTTAATCGACCGAGAGCATTTTTTTACCACAAGAAGAAAACATTTGCATTTACATGCAGAAAAATTACTCGATATTGTTATCGTGAGGGTACAATTGTTCCGAATCACCTGTTATTTGAGGATAAAAAGACAAAATGATGTTAACACGGAAATCAAATTCTGTGGATATATCAGATTGTTTTTGCCTCGAACAGATTACCCAACCCTGTTCTATAAATACACCTTAAATATTGCGTACCCTCAATAATAAATGTATTATAGTTGCTAACTTAAGCGCGTTTTCCATTAGTATTCTACAAGAGTCGCGAAACCCTCGCTTAATCTCTGATAATCCGCGACAAATATATGTCTCGTGTAAACAGAGCTCGTTACGTATGGTCGAGCGAATTTCGAAGCACGTTGTTTGCGCTCGCCTTCCCCGGTCGATGATCATCCTTCTCTATTCGCATCACACAGTCACAAAAGTTCGATCCCCGAATTCTCAAAGCGTGATTCAGAAACGCCTTCGCGTTGAAGACATTTTTGACGTGATCGTAACCAATGATGTACCGAAAACTTGTGCCAAAAAATGTCCAAGAATTGTTTACGTCAACGGTTATCGTTATTCAATTAGAATTCAATCGTTATTTCATACCAATTCTACGAAGGTTCAATGATAAATTAATTGTAATGTCTATCAGTTGTAAAATCATTTGAATTATACTTTTAATCAAACTGAGCATAATATATCTATATTTTAACTCCAAAAGCAATTGTCACATACCTCAATCGTTCCAAAGACTTTCAAGCTTAGTTTTTCGTCTACACGCATTTTCATTCTAATGAAAAATAAAAGTGGTTCGAGATGGAGAACAAATTCCATGGGGCAATGTTCGCTCTCTCGATGACGAACTTATCCGGATTTCAAAGCATACGTATTATACTGAGAGCTTACGCTCTATTTTCGTCGAAATGTACTACCTATACCGCATCTTCGAGTGGAGCGTAGCTAGCGGACTGTGCATTTCGATCTTTGTGCAACCCAAATTACTCAAACTCAGTGAAAGCCTCGATGTGTTATCAACTTGTGTGTAAAAGCACTCACCGCTCTTTCCGACTCCCGGAGCACCGATGACAGCTACCTTCACCTCGCACAATGAGCTCTTCTTCCTCCGGATACCCCTGATTGCGTTCGACGTCATGTTCCGGGCATTTGGAACTGAAAAGAGAAAAGAGTCCATAACTCACACATTCCCTCAATCGTTGTAATACATACAAAATCCTTTCAACCGCCGACTAGCCGCAGGAAAATAAGACGACTTACTCAATGTTCTCCAAAATGGCTTTACAGGATTGGGTACTCCGATTCCTCTATGTTTAACGCTTTAGATTGTCATTTCAATTCATATCCAATTTCATTTTCAATTGATTCACATTATTAAAAGAAAAAACTTGTCGACTATTTTTTTTTTTTAAGTCACTGTATCCAAATTTGATACAAGAAATTCAAAATTCTGAATAACGAATCGAAATTCGAACAATTGGATTCTTATACAAACGGTTACATGAAGATTTTTGAAAACGCTTAAACGAAATATGAAATCAGAATCTTAAAATTAATAACAGAATCTTGAAATTAGAAATAAATTATTTTTTAAGTCGCTTAATCGCAATATGAAGTAAAATATGAAACAAAAAATTGCGGATTCAACAACGTGGAACAGATTTAAAAAAAAAAATAGTTGAATTCTTATGAAAATGGATATCTAACGGTCTTTAAGGTTGCAGCACGAACATTTAAGATTCGACAAACTGAGAAGAAGTTAAGGAACCAAGTGAAACTTCCATGTGTTTATGTTGTAGAATATTGATTATAAAAAATAATTTATCATGTATTTTAGTGTTAACCGTCATTCGAAAAATTCGTGTCAAAGAAATGACATAAAAATATATTGAATATCAAGGGTGATGTACCAATTTGTGTCAGCGTGCCGTTAATGGTTTTTCGCATAGATCGTAGTCTCGCGTAGTGGACGAAAGTAAGTATAGGATACGATGTACCGGAGTATGCACTTTTCCAATCCACTCTGTATTCTATTTCGAGGCCGCAGGCAGTAGTGAAGCAGACACGAAGCAGCCGGCTGCTTTGATTGCATTCACAAAAGCTAGCCGCACTCTTCTCCTTCTACTTCTTCTTCTTCTTCTTCTTCTTCTTCTTCTTCTTCTTCTTCTTCTTCTTCTTCGCTTTCTATATATCTCTCTGCTGAGTGCAGTCACCCGATCGCTCTGCCATAAGGAGAAAGGGTCTCTGGAGATAGAGGGACCCAAGAAATTCGTAAGGAATGCATGACAAGGTGCCCGGATGTTTTATTCGATGGCCCATAATTCGTCTCACGCATGAAACTCAAATTCTTATTTTTTTAAAGATAATTATACCTTCCAAGATGATCGGTAAATAGCTGTTGACTAAATTTCAATTAATCCCATATTGTTTTATAGATTTTTCACTGCAGTCCATCAGAATAATTTTCATTATTTTATTCGCTTTTTATTCGTCTGTTATCGTTTTCAAATAGACCTTTTAAATAGACACAAATACTTTCGTGTTCTCTCGGGCTTATTAATAAAATTATTGATTCAATATCAATACTAACTTTCTCATGTTTATTTTTCTCTCGCAACTACTCGACTGTCTAATACATGTGACAACGAAAATGTTTGGTTTTTTTTCTTTCTTCATCGCAATAAATATTTTTCTATGAGGAAAGAAAATATGCCGAAATATCTCAAGCGTTTTTACGACAATTACCAGTTCCACTCGTACCATTCGAAGAGTGCAAGGTTCCAGTGATGTAGCGAGTACTAAAGTGTGATTTTGTTGCTGGAGGGTTAGTACGTAACAGAGACTCGATGGAACGGGAACGACTTTATGCCGAGACCGAAGCAGCTATGCCACCAACGACGCAGCAGCTAGCAGTGTAGCTCTCCCATTGTATGTACAGTATATCTAAGGACTATTAAAAAAGTTTGACCGTAACTTTCGCAAATTGGTACGCTTGCTCGCGGTCGCCTAAAATAACGTCAGAGTTGTACTATAAGGTGCACGTTATATCGCTGTTGCTATAACTGCTCGTCGTGCGGTGTACGGTGGACCACCGGATGCTGAACCTTTGCTATATTCCTGATGCACGTAACTGTGTTTACGCAAGCTTGCGTCGAGTGTATGAAATGTTCAAGGGAAAATACGTTGACCCGCGACTTGTACCTACATACTTGTTCCATACCTTCGTACCCATATGCAAAATGAGGGCAATAATGAAAAAAAAAACGAGGGAATCCTCGTACCGAGAATACAGGTCGTAAACCAAATTTGTGGCGGGAAAATCTTGAGTTACGACTATTAGCGGTGTAACAACATTAAATGCTAATAAAAGCGAGAATGATAGTGGTAACAAAAAACGTAGTGTGGTACTCAAAAGATCACTGTTCGAACTATTCGTTTATCTCATTATCATTCCGTCGAGCATTTCTTTGATATACATTTCACGTATCATCGTCGTTGCTCGTGCTGCACGATCGCGTCGAACAATTTACGTAGCGCACGTATACTGTTAAAGCTACAAGTTATGCTAGCTACGAAAATCGATGTAATATAACTCTTTTTACCCTTCGGGAAACTAAGCGGACTAGGAAAATCTCATTCCCCCTTCTACCTCTTTAAACCAAGCAATCGATTTCACGCGCTCTTTCCAACGGGGAAACTCGATTGCCAATTAAGTTTCATCCACGCACGAGACTCCTGTAACATCGTCGCATACCTACAGCATACTGTAACATCGTTCGGATAACGGAGAAGTAGAGTTCCCGTTACAAAAACCGGAAGCAGAGCCCGAGCAGTATAGTACGTGCTCTTATTCGTTGCTAAAATATTTTGCAATCTATATTGCCTCTTAACTACTTAATTGAAATATTAATATATCAACAATGTTATAAAGATGACATTGACATCTTTATTTTACGGCCCGATGCCAGTTTTTTTTTTTTTTGTGTAAGTATTTTTTGTTTCTTTTCTTCACACGCGACTTGGTTAGGACAACTAAAGCGTTTAGTTCAATAAACTTCAGCAGATTAATTGGTTAGACAAACTAAGTTAAGTTAAGTCGCCACAACCACGTGGACTCTGTAACAAAACCAAGTACTTGATCGTGATAATCAACAACTTGATTGATCTAATTAATCAATTGGCTGGCGTATATTCAACCAAGCGATTGGTGAACCTTGTCAAGCTTTTTTTTACCGTGCATCCTTAATTATTATTTCAATAAATATTTTTATAACCAATCGATCATTAGTTCCCTTCATTCCCCGTCGGTCCCCTTAACGATTATTTGGAGCATGCTTGTTTATAATTATTATTGTCTGCAAAACTCTGTTTTATAGCTTTTGACGGATTTTGTTTACCTTCGTAAATAAACAATTAGAAATGTTAAAAAAATGTTATAAATGTAAACTTTTTTTGTACCAAAGAGACGAGATGAAAGGATGATATATTAAAAACATACAAAATGCAAATTTCACTGAGAGTTTCGTTTAAAAAATTTAGTACCGTTTGTAAAAAAAAAAAATTTCATTTTCCAAAACGTAATTATGAGAATCACATTAGCAGGACGTTTGTGAAGTAAAACGACATCGTCTCTCACCTCGAATATTGATGTTCAACGATAATTCCTGAAGGAACAGTATTCTCAGCACTGTTTTTATCCCTCTTAACGAAAATATAATAATCGTTTTGATTCACTGTCCGTTGCATTCGTGAGATGGAGATAAACTTAAAATCTCATAACAGATAATGCCTGCAATTGTCTTTTTTTTTTTTTTCAACTTTGTTATCTGACCGATTCTATCGGATTTTGCGGAGGTGGAGAATTCACGTGGCGAGTGGCAGGGCGAGTGCCGGGCCACAAGGTCCGTGGCGTATCTCGGTCCGCGCTCGACTGTCTTTTCTATCTACGCCCCATTCTTCCTCTTACTTGACTTGCCAGCACAAGAGATCTTTTTTTACTCTCACGCTCCATCCCTCTACGCCCGCTACTTTACGTACGTGTATCTCGTGCTGTAGATGGGATTCGATAACTCTCTCCGGTGCATAGTCGACGCAGTGAGATAAAAACAAAATTACGTCCCCATTTTAACACAATCTTGTATTTCCTTTTTATTTTTAACCCACGATTTACAAAAAATGAATAACGTGCTCTTCAGCAATGTGAGAAGGGAGGATCCGATTATTCAATAATTAATCCGTAAATCATCGAAACATAATAAATATACATAAATAATAACAATTGCTTCATAAGTTTTAATCGTTTGGTAGAACTATAGGGTGAGCTTACCGTCTGGGGCTTAAAAATCAATTAATACAGAAAGTAGATGCAAATAAGCGTACGAATAGCCCTTTTTATTATCACAAATTTAGTTTTATCAACTGAACTGTGTCAAATATGAATTCTGTCAACCGGTGGAGCTACACAACAGATTCATATTCGTGTTCTATTTATGTTCGCCGATTCCTCTGTTACCGACGGCTGGCATTTCAGACTCAGTGCTGGTGCATCCGCCGTAAAACCAGCGAACTGCACGTTCGATCATCGGTTTCACGCGATCTGTATAAAAAATAAATAAGAATTTTATTTTACCAACGTTGAAATTAGTCGTGAATGTTACATTTATCGATTGAAACCTCTAAAAAGTACGACATTCGTACAAAAATTCAGGAGAGAAACTTTGAATCGATTAAATTTTACTTTAAAAAGAAATAAAAATTATTTTCATTTTGTTCAATCGTGCTTGTCGATGACAAAAGATTTTCTCAGCTTATGCAAACGTACTCGGTATAATGGGAACTTGTACAGATTCTTCCGGCATTAAAATCGTGCTTTTGTATCGGTTTCTGGATGAAGAAACATTGCGAATATTTCTGTGATTGCTTCTGTGAACGTTCTTCCTTACCGATGAGCTCATGGGACATGGTTTACGCCGATGTTTGGCCTCTACAGCCTTCCTATTCGATTTTCGATCTTTATATTCTGAAGTGATTAACTTTTTAGGCGTTTCGATAATTGACATCTTGCCAGATACTTTCGACTTGTCGTAGCACCTTTCGTTTATATTTTTCTTGCTATCAACGACCTAAATCGAAAGATTAAGGAAAAAATCGATTTTACTCATTGCCGTATTCCATTTAAAAGAATAAATGATATTGTTACATCTCCAAAATTGCTTTTCACACTTTGTAGTATTGTTCCGATCAATCGCACGGCGTATTCGTCTTTGTCCACATTTCTTTTCGATTTTTTTTGTGAAAATGAGGAATAGAGATTACGAAGAGTTCTGTCAAATTCTATAAGTTGCTCTTCGAGTTTATTTTGAGTTTTTAGAGATTGTTCGATTTCTCGTTTGATGTAAAGATAACTGTTCAAACGTTCTACATCGGAGGTTCGGTCATAAAATGATTCATCATCTGGATATTCAGTTGGTTCAGATTCTAATCCAGAATTATCTTTGTCTGCGGTATAAAAAATATTGTGCCGATTTTCATAAAAGTTACGACAAATCGTACCAGAAGTATCGGAATCTCTTTCGCTGGGGCAGTAGTTACTCGATTTTGAGGAATCGTGAAGATCGACTACTCTATCCGGATATATTTGAATAGTCTCGAACGGAAGTTCCAAAGTACGTTCGCACGTTGAAAATTTGTCGAAGTTATGATTTTTATCTTTGTGATTAAAATTACGATGAGAATTATCTTCATTTCTGACATGTTTTCTTCTCTTGATACTACTTTTTCGATTTATCCCATTTTCGTTGCTATTTTCAAAATTTACGATGACTCTGTTGCCGCGAGTTCCATTGTAGACGTTGAGAAAACGATCTTCCGCGAAAGCTTCACTGGAAAGGCAAGAAGCTTGCTTTCCAAATGTTTGTTCGGAATGTTGTTCCGAATATATTGAACTCGAATCATCACCGGTAACATATTCATTGTCTGTTGTGTTCAGAGCAGTTTTCAGTCCATCAGCTACGAAGTCTATCATTTCGTGGCATGCTCTACAAAAATCTGAGGGTTTCGTTTTTAAATAAAAAATATTATAATTGATGTAAGCTTTAATAAAATATTTCTTTCATAGCTCACAGAAACGAGAATTCGGGACATAATATAGAATGATGCCTGATACCATGAAAAATATGAGTGAAAGTCTCTTCAAGTAACCGCTCCATCCCATCGAAGAATCATCCTCATCCTTGTAACCTATCAAAAAATGTATTTCTTATGTCTTTGACTCTACATAAATACCTGAAACTTTCATATGTTACTCACTTGCAGCATTCCATCCCTTACGTGCTATACACTGGACAAGTGATAGAAAAATGGAGATGAAGAAAACTAAAAATTTCATATTCTACGTGACAAGAGCATCAGTTATTTATTACAACTGTCATAAAGAACACGATATCGAATTGTCATTGTGACAGAACAGAAACAAAACAAAGTTTGACCGAAGTTTCGCTCTAAATTTACTGATCAAGAGCGGGTTCTTCCAACCTCTTGGTAAAGTTATTCGCCAGATATCCTATGCTAAAGGTATAGAACCATCTGCCAGATATGATTATCGTGAGTTTGTAACAACCCATCCTTAACTGATAACTGGTAAATCAAGTTCGATAAACCAGTAATTATTATTTTCCGGATACAATTAAACAATAAGAACAAAGTGAATAAGATTCATATCTTCATTTTTATTTTGCTGGTATCTTTACAATATAATACAAACGAAAGTATTCATATACATGTGTGTGTCTGTTTTTTGTGCGTGTGTATGTGAATTTGTGCGTGAGTGAGAATACCTGTGTGTGTATGTGTGTCTGTGTGCGTGCGTGCGTGTGTGTGTAGTTCAAAACGACAATGTTCTAAGGGTATTAAGTAATTGCTTGCGCACAGCGTAATACGCAACATCGGAACACGGGTTTGTAAGGACGACAATATATTATTATTAATACAGTTGAAGCAATAGTGTCAACTGTAATTATCGTGCATGTTACTTGTGTGGGTTTACATCAGGATGTATTGAAGCGTGATTCATCACGCCGATACAATTCGTCTAACGTTTCTATTAATAATCAATATCGAGTGAACATATTTAATCCCGATGCTTTTAAACTCTGATCGAAATCAGGACACAATTACGTTTGTGGCTTAATCGCACGTGCCGTGGGAGCTATCGCGAATCACATATTATCATTGTATTAGTCATATACACATACACAATTACAATAATTGAGAATAAATATCGATGATAATTTAATTAATTTTTTTTAATGACATATATATATATATTGATTTCGACAATATCTCAATATTGACGAAAAAAAAATGTTTACCCACATCGGATTTAACATTTCGACGTGCCACGTATCCATTTTCTTTTTTTCATAATTTATACAATGAGTCATGCGGCGGGTTGAGAATCAGAAAAAAAGAAATGACGCGTGACACATTATCGGGATCTCGAATCGGCCCACGTCGTGATGGGCAAAATGTGTTAGGATAGCACACACGCGCACACACACCGTGAGCTTTCGGAGGATTTAGACAAATAAAATAAAATAAAATATTATTATTATAATAATAATAATAATAATAATAATAATAATAATAATAATAATAATAATAATAATAATAATAATAATAATAATAATAATAATAATAATAATAATAATAATAATAATAATAATAATAATAATAATAATAATAATAATAATAATAATAATAATAATAATAATAATAATAATAATAATAATAATAAACGCAGCGCCTGCGTGCGTGCGTGCGTGCGTGCGTGCGTGCGTGCGTGCCTGCGAAAAACGCAAGAGCATCGTCACTTCTCGTTCTTTTCTTCCACAAACATTTAAAAAAACCTCAAGTTTTTGTTTTCACAAAAAAGAAAAGTCAAACGAGACTGCACGATTGTTGCTCTGTATTTAAATTGCGATTTACGCAGGTACGCGCGTCACGGTGTGACTGCATGAATGGCGACTTTATACAGGACGTGAAAGGGCGACGAATACATCGATGAATGACTTGTTATTTTGTCTTGATTTTTTTAAAACTTTTTATCTTTATTTTAGATGACGATGATAGGATTCCGGGCTTCGGTCTGAACCGTCGAGATTGGAGTATCACGGAGTCACGAAGCTCGTGACTCCGGAGGCTTCAGACTTTGGCTACCACAGATTTTGGTCTCAAATTCAACAGATGATTGGAGACATCTCTCGAATATGTCGAGAGGATGATGTCAATAGGGTATGGCAAAGTGGTGCCGTGACGAGTATCGTTTCATTGATTATAATATTATCAGTAAATTTTTTTCTACTAGTCAGCGGCTGACACGCTCGCCTGTCCGTCTCTTCAAAGAAATCAGTAGAGCCTCCAGGGTAGTGGTGGGAAAGAGCAAAAAATACAATGGTGCGTGCATGTGTTTTTTTTTTCATGTCACTCGTGAAGAGAAAGCTTACGCGAAGGACGCCTTGATTTTGTTTATGGCGTTTGTTAAGTGAGTCATCTCAGTGTTTAACTGAGACACGAGACCCTCGAGCCTCTCGACACTGTCGAGCACCTCGACGCGTTGGGTGTGTGGATTGAATCTCACCTCGAATGGTCGGCTCATCGTGCTTACCCAGCGCCGGAACTTGTCCTTTGCGTCCTCGAAGCTCTCCGCGACGTAATATATCGGCTGGTATTCCTGATCCTGATAGGGCTGGATAGCTGTCGTGCATGGGTCAAACGCTCGGTGCTCGCATTTGTCGCTCAAAGAGTGAAGAAGCTCGCCATATGCCGATAGGAGTCCCGCACCGTAGGCCTTTACTTCCTGACCTTCCTTGCAAAGACCGAATTCTACTGTGAACCAGTAAATCGTCGAGAGCTTCTCGATCTCGGCGTCTGATGCACCGAGAGAGGCCAGACCGATTTCTTGGGAGAACTGAGCGAAGCTGGGGTCGGCAAGAAGTGGCATGTGTCCCAAAAGTTCGTGAATGCAATCTCTGAAAGATATCAATTGAAATTATTTACTAACTTGCGTTTCATGAATTTTTTCCATTTTTTTTTCTTGACGACTCGGATCTGGAACGGTTTCTTGTTTCTATTTTTTTTTTTAACTAAGGACCGAGGCGTTAAACTGTGACGGATGAACTATGCGAAACTCTGATGGAACAAGACTTTCATGGAACGCGGTACCTCGTTCGTAATGAGTTCACAACTATAACGGAAGTGAGTTATCAACGCCATCGCTATCGTTAAAAGCCAATTAGAGTTCCATTACAAGCTTAGAGAGACCCGGTTTAATTCTATTATAAACGCTATATGTCTCGCGTTCTCTGTGAGCGACCGACGAACAAGGGATCCTCTCGTCATAACGCAATATTGATTGCTTTTACGTTGCCCATCGGTCTCTGGTTCTCTCGAAACAACTATACGCGTCCACTTTCTGTCGCCCACTTAATCGTCTTCCCGTGTTACCGATAGTGCACCGACGCTATACGTAGATCGCAAATATGTTTAACTCGAAAACTGTAGGCGTACGTCTAGCTGTTATGCAAATGTCTACCGAGATACATTTCCCGACATGATAAAACACAATTTGATGTATACTTTTTGTTGTAGAAAACATAAGCTAGACACTTTCTGTTTTTCCGAAAAATAAAACGTCGTTTGATTAAACAGTCTTTCGTACTGATATATTCAACTAGAATCTCTTCAATCCAGAAAAAGCAACGATCCGGCGTTGTTTTTTTGAAAGGCTACACTTCCTACACCATAAAATAAAGAACGACAGATGTGGCAAAATAAAGTATTTTAACTTACGGTTCCGGTGTATGGTAAGGGCTGTTGATGTGACGGACGTACTGAGTACTCTGGAAGATACGGAATGCCAGACTGGACAGAAAGTCTCTAGCGGTGAGGAGACCAGCAGCAGGACGAAGAGTGAAGCCAGTGCTGGCCTTGAGAAAATCGTTGACTTCTTGAAGCTGAGGAATGCGATGTGCCTCGAAGATCTTATCTTCGCGGAGTTGCTTGAATACTCTCTGATACTCGATGCAAGCGTGTTTAGGTACGAGATCAACCACAGTGTTGAATACGCGAAGCCAGGTCTCGTTCTCGGTCTCGGTGTAGGGAATACAAGGTATCGCGTCGCCATATTTAAAAGCAAAAGCGATCTCAGCAATGATCTTTCTGCGGGCGCGGTATTCCTTGTCGGCGAAACCAGGATGATTCATATCGAGATCGGGCTCGCACTTAGTCACCAAATGATTGCAGTTGTCGAGTTCCGAGGCGTGACGCGGGAACCATGGGTCCTTGATGCTGGCAGAGTTGTCAGCAAGCAGTGTCACGCCACCCAAAGACGAGCTCTGTCTGAGGTTTCTGATAAGCTGAAGCAGACTCTGCCTGGTCATGTCAACTTTGACCAAGACATCGAATTGAAGACCCTCCTTGCGACTTGGGCGGGACTCGACGTGAGTGACTGTTCCCTTGAAATTTTCCACTGTCTTGAGAATCCTAGCGAGACTGCTAATTCCCTCACGCATCCTCAAAACCAAAGCTGCCTTTTGGATCGTAGTCTCTGCCTCGGGACTTTCGGATATCGTTTTAGCCAGCAAAACCTCTTCCTCGGTGAGTCCGTAATCTATAAAATCAATGAAATAACGATCTCTGTTGTAGTGGCGAATAAGTTTTAAAAGATTTTTTCCATGCATGTCAGTGTAATTCTATCTATATGATCGAGTCTGAAGAGGGTTCATCGATATATACATCCAGCATCAAAGACGATTTATGTCGAAAAGGTAGCAGAGTGCAATCGCACAATTTAAAGTCCATTTACTCTCCAACGTGACGCTCGCTTAAGAATATATCGTAAGTTGAAGGAAATAAAGTACTCGTGGGCGTTTGAGAGAATCAGGGGAGTCAACTCTCTTCACCATTTGCCAGTAACGATCTGCCGGAAAGACGGAAGGAGGGTGACAAAGAGTAGATCGTAATCATCTCTACTCGTGGATGACTGGGCTACGCGCTTTGGGAAGATCTCGGAGAAAAGCTCCGCAATTTCTTTCTGAGGCACCTAAGAAATTCCGAGGCACCCGAGAGGCGATAAAAGGGCAAAGTGAATTTTAGAGCTAAGAGACGCATAAACGAATACGAAATATTTTTACTTCGACGCAGGTCTAGTACTCGTGGGCGTCTCTGACGAGACTTCTACGATGCACGACGACTGGACTTGGTTACAAGTTTGTGATATACTATAACGCCATTCGGAATGCACAAAGGTCCTCCGGATCTTCTCGTAATTCATCAAAGTGTCGGGCCGAGTCGAGCAACCCCTCGTCCCGTCGACAATAGAACCAAGGGCTGTTTCACTCTCCATTTACTCCTCTCACCTAGTTACCTCAACCTTTATGTCCTACACTTTCGTTCTTCCCGCGTCAATTTTTTCTTCTCTCTTTTTTTTCTCTATGCACTCTAGTGAGCCGTAACGTAAGTAGCCTCGCCAAGTTTTTTTTCTAGTTTTTGAAATACGTTCTTTTCTTTCGATTCGGATATAAGCGCTTACTTTACCGAGCGATCACACACGCGGTTGAGAATCAATAAATGCACTCACCATCGTGAATGTCAGATTTTCCCTCGCTGTCGGAGAAGGAAGCTTCAGCTTTGGCTTCTGGAAATTAGAAAAAGCCAACGACACATTTAACACGCATGCTCATGCTTGAAATAGATATGCACGGTCGATTCATTCGAGAAACGTTACCTCCTTCCTTTGCAGCGAAACTTAGAGTCTCCGATTGTTCATCGTCGCTCGTGTCCACGTATCTTTCTTCCTGATCTTGTTGTTCCTGAGCGGCTGCGATCGCTGGATCGGCGTTCGAGTCTACATAACCCATCGAGAACAAAACGGAACGTGCATCGTGCAACATTGAATGCCAAATAACTGGCAAAAATTCTTATTCTCTAAAACATTGACTCATGCATTGGCTGTTGTATGACAAAATTCGATAGACTCCGGTCCAGTGTTTCTCAGTAAAAAAAATGCGTAAACTACTGACTTTCGGGTCAGCCTTGTTTTACAGCTTCTCAATGACAACGATTAAACTTATCCAACAATGCCGTAACAATGACAACAAATAAATTTATCGAACGAAAAGTTCGAACAAGACAAGTACAATGAAAAATAATTAAAGACTCACCATTGGCTCTTTGACGGGCCTCCTCGAGCACGCTCTGCTTCGTTTGCTTGACAACCAAAGTTTCGAAGCGCGCATCGTCTACGAGTGAACGGCGGCGTGCTGGATAACCGTTCTGCAATAGATAAAGATAACGAGTTCGTTAGTGACTTGGGCAATGCAGGTTGTACATTTCTAGTTCTAGGACTGTCTTTCACGTTCAAGATCTCGTGCAACCGGTGGCGTGCCACCGGACACCGTTGTACGTCCTTGCCACGACAATTTCCGGTTCCTCGTGAGCGACCCAGTGCTCGTGACAAGAGCAATGAAATCTGGTATACCGATTAGCTTGCTTTTGGCATGGTTGAACGATCCGGAACCGGTTCCGGCGGGAGACTTTCCGCTACGCGATTCAAACGGGTCGCCACAGCAGTGGTAATGCAACCAGTGAGCATATGGGGTAATACTCATGAGGAAACGAACTTGGCTTTGGCCTTTGAACCACCTTCGCTCATTCCATTTCAACGAACGGAAATGAATTAACGCACACCTGTGACGTTGTCGGGTGTAAAGCTCTGTCTTTATTACACAAGACGGTGCTCTTGGAAATTTAAAATGATGACATTTTCCTTCTTAGAATCAGGAAATTAATGTGTCACGTGTGGTCGACATTCACGGTAAGGTAATTCGATTACCGAGATCAAAGTCCTATAAAACTTAATAAAATAAACAGAATGTGAACAACGATAAAATAACCTTTTGTTACTTTACGATAAAAAGATATCGGATTATACAAAAATGGCTATTTGGAATTCACGAGTAACACCGGTTGACAAATTCAAAAGATCTTGATAATTACTTTTGATCTTTTCAAGGAAAAAAATGTTAATTACTCTGATACGATATTTGTTTTTATATTTCTCAATTAACAAACCGATTTGAATATTTCTCTAAATGTTTTTGCAATACCCATAATGATTGTTTTTCATTCGAATAAATATATATTTCTTCAGATAATTTGCAACCGTAAGAGTTATTATTTTTCTTTACAGTAAAGTAAATGAGTCCTCTGGCACCGATAATCCATACTGTAACGTTTAGCAATTCTTTGAAACGCATAGCTCTCGTGTCTCGAAGTGGGCCAAGTACTTTGCTACCGCGCAGATTGACAAGCGATGAGTGTGCGAACCGAACGTTCGTATAGTTGCATCAGCGCGCAGCACAGGTTACCCGTGATTATCCCAGATATGAACGACAACGACTATTAAGAGCGTAGACTAAGGGTCCTTGATCTATCCGCGAACCAGCACTAGTTTGTTCAGTGCGTCTTTGCCAAGGTCTCATCGATTCTCTATTACTTAAAATCCCTATTCCAAGACTGTTTCTTTAATAAATTATAGAAACTCAATTGACAAACCCCATAGTTGGAAAAAAAAAATCAAAATATTCGGTTCACTGATAAATTCTCAAGACAAAGTAAAACACAAAGAGTGCAAGTAGTTACGGTCGGTGAGTGCGCGGACAGTTTGTCATTCGTGAAAACTATACTGCGACACGAAAATGGATATCGGAATTACGCAATCGTGGAATGTATTACAGATGATATTATAATACATATTGGACTCTAGACATATTTATTTAAATACAGTGATCATCAGTGAAACAGAAGCAGATTATACCCACTTTTTAATGTTGTGATTAAGGTTAACGCAGAAACACAGTATATTGTAGAAAAACAATTTAAATACAGTGATTATCATTGTATTAGCATATTAAATCACATAATGTACGAGCCCGTTGAATATGCGATAATATGGAAATCGAATAAGGGAGCCATCAACACATGTCCGTGTACCGAAGTTTTATGCAATTCAATTGAAGGCGAAGACGAAGGCAAAGACGAGCCTCTAAACGTATAACGGTCCAACTCGAGACACATATGATCTTATTCTATATATATATATATATATATATACATATATACTATGAGTAGTAATGAACGAATAGGCTCTATTCATGTGTTCAGGGACTTCGCACCTCGATTGCTATATTAATATATATATAGCTACATATATTCAGCGAACGAGAGCGCGAACTAGCGTTATTTCGCTTTACAATCACTCTCTCATATTTAATAACATATTCATAATTATCATACATGCAAGGACGATTGATTTCTCAATCTGATCCAACGCTAACTCATACGACCGTGCAATCGTGCATATGATAGCTGTACTTGGTGATAAACAAGCAAGAGCAAGGCACGGATCGTTTGAAATATCACGAACGAGGTCCCCTACAGGTGCAGCAGGTTATACCTTACACTTGCCTTTGGAATTTGTGCAAGGTCATTGTGAAAATCTTCTTTTTTCTGTATTAAGGTAGGGGCGGTGAGAGGGGGTAGGCAGTAGTCTACCGGGTTCAATAGAAAAAGGGTAATTTTTTTTGTAGATCAAAAACTTGTATAAGAAAACGCCCACGATCGATTTGTTCACAACGGTGTTCCGAGCATATAAAAAAATTCTTATATCTGAACATAAACAACTGTAGTAGTTTAATTTTTGTCAGCATTATTTTTTACTTGGAAAAAACAATTATGCACTTACTACAATTATTTATATACGGATCTACGGATTTTTGAATCTGATGAAAACATTTTTACCGACATTCAAACGTCTGGAATTTTTTCGGTATTTTTTTTATTCCGATAAAATAATATGAAATTGTTTGTGAATGAGATTGTGGAAATAAGAATCCGTGGACTATGCAGCTCACACTTGTTATCAAGGATCTAGAAGTTATGTCAAGATGGACATATTTTTTTCTTTCTTTTTTATCAATGATGCAGAAATAACAATATTTACTATAATTTAATTTTTGTAGTTTGAAGCCGTTTAAGTAAAAAAATTAATAAATAATTGATGGTACGTTTCTACGTATAATGTCAATTAAAGATTGCATAATACTTTACAGCCTCTATAATAAATAATTAAGGCAACTAATTAAAACTGATCGCGACACGTAAGTTCGTACTTGGATCGGTAACAAGTTAAGTGACGTAACAGGACGTACCTGTTGAACCAGACATTACTGTACATGGGAAGTAGATAAACTGTAAACGAGTGTATCCATCTAATGTACACCTAACGGTTGCGAATGAAAGTTTAAGAGATTACAGTGACGTCGGTGCCTCATTGAGACTACTTTCTCTATTTAGCGCGTTAGCCGGTTGAATAATTTCACGGGGTTTCTGTTATGAGTAAATATCAATTCGTTAACTTATGCATCGGTACGTATTTTATTGCAAGGCCTTAATGTATAGTTCCGTGGCATTAACGATTCATCGAAATAATTTATTTAATACGAACTTTAATCGTAGTTTTGACAACAAATTTGGTGGAGATATAAAAATTCCATGGTAATTTTTGTTTTTCATTCGCGTGTGATTTTAAACTGGTTTACCGATTGCAAATTTTTACTATTTGCGTTTTCGTTGTTGAACATATACAGGGCCATTTACTATTTTTTTTTTTCTCCGAGTTATTGCCTCATGACGAAAACGCCATAACGGAGCCGGGGGACGTCGAACGGCATCGATAGAATTCGTGGGGAGAAAGTCCTGGTCAGAGGCTTCGACATATTCGAACAGGTGAGCAGAGTGTCTCGAGTTGATAGGCGTGCGCATATAAGAAAAGAAGAAGAAAGGTTCCCGTCGTTGTCCCCGAGGCTCAACGATGATCGCGATAACCTCGAAAGACGTGATATCTGCAACTTTAAACGCGATTCCGTCGACCATAGGCGCTCACGAACGGGAAATAGTATGTTTGTGACTCACCGGATTAACGAACTCCGAGGTACTACGAGATGAGATTAAATAAAAATTAGAGACTTTAAAAAGAATCGAAGAATAGTTGTTCGATATAACAATAGACTCGCTGTTTGCAACGATCCGTTTAACTTTGATTCGAGGGAAACTGATGAATTGCATCTGTGCTATTGTCAATTGAAATTTGCCCAAATTTATCAAACATTTTTCCTTGAATTCATCTAATTTGTTTATAATATTTAATACAAATATTAAACAAATAATGTATTATAAAAATAATTGAAATTGCAAGTTCAAAAATGAATGTTACCGACACTCCATACGTTTGTAAGCTCATAGCGCTGTATTGATATTTGATCGTAGGATCAAATGTCGAAAATCAATTAATTTAATTAGACGAATGAAATATTGATTGAACGAAGCTAATCTTTTTTGGTTTCAATATCTTATTCGATATGTTTTCTTTGTGTAGCTGAAATCGACCTCTGTATGCACACGAGAGGTAATTAACTTTTTTGTTAACGGTAATTAATTTTTTTTTCTTAAATAACAGATTGATCTACAGGTTGATAGGTCATAAGCTTTATTTTGCGTAATAGTAAAAATGGAAGAATCTCGGCATCGGCAACATAACCAACGAGATATAACGGATATGGTACCATGGTAGCACAAGCATAAACTTCAACATCCGTGAAAGTGAAAGAGCTGAGTCTCGTCAATCGACTTCTCGTACAACACTCTTAAATAGCTTCCTCGAATCTCATCATGAAATAATATTTTTTTTCTTTTTCATTGTGCATTTTGAATATTCTTTTGTAATTTACTAATTTCGATAAATTTTCTATGAATAAAAACAATTTCCGAGTAATTAAAGAACGCTCGATACAAACAAGAAGCTTAACAAACAAATTGGATTAACAAATAATAGTGAAATAATAAAGAATTATTCGCAAATCGGGAAATTTTCAACGACGAACGAATCTCCTGATTATAATACGCGAATTATGATTTTTTATTACATATTATTTGGTATTAATCCAGTATGTTTATTAATGTTTTTTTTTTGTTCAGTCGGAAGTTTTTTACAGTTTTGTACAATTATTATTATTTAATTACGTTTAGAATAATATTGCACTACGTTATGACGAATGTGATAGAAGTAATTCGTAATCACCCGGGTAATCGATCGGCAGTGCGTCGTTTCTACAGTTTCCAACTGTACACAGCACCCCGACTCTAGACGCATCGACTGTACATTGTTCATTCCGAATCGTACCAAGTGTTCCTAGCTTCGCATCAAGAAAGCGTCGTTTTTACAGATTTCAACTGAACACAGCCCTTCGACTTTACACGCATCGACTGCACATTTGGTGCAATTTGGAATGAACAGTGTACAGTCGATGCGTGTAAAGTCGAAGGGCTGTATTGAGTTGAAATCTGTAAAATCGACGCACTGATGATGCGAAGCTAACAAGACTCGCGTACCCAGTTTTGGATAATGATAATTGTCAATATTCGATATTTCCAAACAATAATTTTTTAGAACTTTCTTGAACGTCACTTATTCCCGCGAATTCACAACTTTTGCCGACAATTCATGAACCAAAACGATGCTCCAGATCATAAGAAGCGCGTTGTGCCGAAGTTCGTCGAGAGAATTTTTTTCCGTCTTTTGAAAGCATGAATAACAAAAAATGGAGTGGAGAACTGCGACACTAAACGCATAACTTGTGTCTTTTTGATACAAAAAAAATGTATCAAATGCTAAATCAGTATTTGATTTTAATTCAGTCGTTGATTTATTTTTGGCGGGAGTTGTTCTGTGTACGTCAGGCGTATACTCGACACCGATCAGCGATGTATATTACAAGGTGAAAAATCTTCTAATACTCTCTCCAGACGCCAGGATTATAGACGGATACACAGTCTTAGCGGATTGAAATATGTGCTATTATGAACTTAAAGGCAAATTTCAAAGCCTTTAACAGTATTGCGAGATCATCTTTAGTCATGGCGTCTGGATATCGAAATCCCCGACTAATCACTATAGCTTTTTACAATGTTTCTCAGCAGACACACCTGCCGGAGTCCCGATTGAGCTAAAACGAGAGTCTTATAGAATAAAATATAGCAGATCTATCTAAGATCAACAATATTAATACCGATTTAATGAGATAAACCGATCAATAAATAAAAATAGAACAATTGAGTTTAACGTTATTGCATATAAAAAAATTAATGATACAAAATACTGTTGGATGCACATTATTATTATTATTATTGTTATTGTTCAAAGATTTCGGAGGTTTTGAATGAACTTTTGCAATAGAATAATAATTTTTAAAACGTGCTATTCACTGATCGTTGCTCTTGACCGTAATTGATCGCATAGAAAGTATGCGAACTTCATAGATAACCAAAGGTTGAGAGTTTGGGGTCGATCTAGTTTTCGTTTGTTGTAGATAACAGTATTCGTTATAAAGGAAGGAACAAACGATAACCTGCTGGTTTTAATGAATTTGTTACAAAGCGGTTGAAAGTACTGATCGTACGAGTGATACAAAGGTTTCGAGGTACAAATTAAATATATTTATTTTAGCCTTACGAAATTTGTTAATTTACATCCTGTGGGTCCCGTGCAATCTGAGAAATTTTAGTGTTTGTACTCAAATATGAATAACAAATTCATTTTATTTGTCGGAAAAAGGTAACATTATTGTAATATTTGGAGGAGATGTGGAAACGTTGCTCTTAAAGCCTTCGTCTTATTATTCGCCGTTTAGTAGATCAATTTTGTAATAATCGTAAACTAGCGAGTGACGTGTGTAACCTCGTACGAGAAAATTTGGAAAAATCTTCTACACATCCGGCTCAGATTGTGACTATCGTTGTATTATAATAATAATTATGAGGTAAATATTTATTAATTTATATCAATTTTTTATTCGTGCATTTATCGCTGTTTTCTCTTTGTCACGGTTAGTGAATGACACTTTTTTATTATTACATTGCACAAGTTCATTTGAAATCTCTGAAATGTTAAAAGAACAACAACAACAACAATAACAATACGCGTCTATTGGTATTCCGTTAGTGAAGAAAAAATTTCGGTGAATGCTGATTACCGAAGGGTCGCTTGTCGGACAAAATATTTGTTTTACTATAAAAATAAAAAGTTTTTGATTTCAAGTTAGTTTTATTTAAAAATTTGATTTTCTTTGTGCGCGCTACTAAAATATTTAGTTTGTTCGAGGATCAAAAATAAAAAAGTTATTTTACATAAGAAATGACGGATTCATGGATAGTTTAAGGGGGTTTCTGGTGTGAATCAAAGTCCCGAGTGATTTAACGATTACGAGATTGCGATTCGCAATTCGGCGAGCTCGATGGCCCTATGCCAATTAAACATCGAGGCAAGGTCGTTCGTGTCTCTTGAATCTTCGTCGTCTTGTTTCTCATTCTTGTGTAATTCCCTCGACAATCGAACATTTTAAAACTTTCTCCGCGCCAGGCTATAGCCGAGCCGACTCCGCACCGCGGATCATCATCATTATCATCCGCGTTTGCCAGAAGAAGTCGTGAATTTCACTCGTGACTCGGTAAACACGAGGTGTTGTGGCGGTACCGGCGTGCGAGATTCGAGCAGACGACGACGTCCATTCCAAGTGAAAGAGCCACGAGCCCGACAAGGGAAAAAAATCCGTGAAAGACTACGAGGAAGTGACCATCGGTGAAGAAAACAGAAGAGACAGTTTTAACCTCTTCAAATACAAATATTTCTGATGCAATTTTATTTTCGTAATTTACGAAAGTTACGAGAGAGGATCAGCAGCTCGTATTTGATCACGAGTCTGTAATCACGTAGTCCACTCTGTCGGGTCGCGCTAAAATCGTAAAGAGAGATCTATGCTACGACTAATAAAACGTGAGTTCACGTTTTCTTTATCTTCCAAAAGATATGATTTCCAGTGGTAAATTTTCCCCTTTGAGATATTTTAAATCTGTACAAAATTATCTTCATTTATACGTTTAAGAGTTATTGCAGTTTTCCTTGTTTTTTTTTTTATATAGATATTTACGAACAACACTGCAATTGAATATAAAACATGTATGGATCAACTTCCAGTTAAAAATATATATGGCATACGTGCCATGCTACAAAATAATACATATGCAATAATATTGATCGAGCGCTTATCAGTGTGAATCACTGCATTAATTTTTTATTGTCGAAAATCTTTAAAGTATCACACGAGTCTTCCATAAAAGCTATCTTACGTTATGCCGAATAAAAACAACGCGTAGCTTCAACCGCTCCTGTTGCAATGCTAAAAAAAATCCCGAGAGCGTTGAAATGATATTTCTTGACATAAGTTATATTACCGATCCAAGGCTAAATCTTTGATCGTTCTGTGTCAAGGAAATGCGTAATGCGTACGTGGTTCTATAACTTTGATTTTTATTGTCTTTTTATTTGCTGCATGATTAACACTAGTTTGCTTTTTATTGTATTTTTGTATGCTGCGTGATCAACACTAGTTTGCTATTTATTTTCTTTTCATCTGGATGCATGATTAACACCAGTTTGCTTTATATTGTTTTTTTTTTTTTGTGTGTGCTGTACAATTAAATATATGCACGGTTAACAGATATTAGCCAATGTGACAAGAGGAAATATTAACAAAACTTATATTAACGCGGGTATCGAGATTACAACATTTTTGAGAAAATATTTGTCATTCTGTCATAGGATTTTTGAATCTTGTGTTGAAATATGAAAGAATGCATCGAGAATGTTTGAGTTTTGTTGAAGAAAAATGTGATTTTTCGTCGTTTCTTTGAAGAAAAAAATAATGAAATTACTACGATGAGTATTGCGATAACGATTTTCAAAAATTTATTTAACGGTTACTGAAAAAGAAATCATTTTCGAAATGTTATAAGTCGCGGAAACTAAAATTGTAATTTTCTTAATGAAAAAATGAATTTTTTGACAATTTTGATAATTATCGAATCGATATTAGTTGAGAAAATAATTTTGCGAATAAAAATTCAAAACTAAATTTAGCAAACACTCACCTCGATGCTGTAAGACTTCTTGATGGCGAACATCTCGCGATTCTTTTGAGCTGCTGCAACTGCCATCATGATCCGCGTTGGATTAATCGATTGTTTGCCTTGCACAACAATACTTCACAGCTTCTCTTTACTCGGACGAATATTTTCGCGCTTCGAAATAAAACGAAAATTCGCCGATAGTAATATAACTCGCCACGATGTTGTATCAACGATCGTTGATTGGGCCTGATTCCTCTGGTATGGACTCACTGCCTCGAGCTTTTTCAAGTTAATATTTTATCAGCGACGATTATCAGGACAACGAAAACTTAGCCGGTTTTTGGAGTTTCGATATAACTAAAATATATCGAAATATGAAAAGCGTTGGTTCACGGGGTGTCTAGGAACTGCCTTCGATTACGACCACAGTAGTTGATCCGCCAAAACAATTTGTTGTTTCTGTCTGCCGTAATACGTTGTGGAAGATATCAATGATATCTTTCCAAAGATATGTTTAAGAACGTTCCAATTACTCCTCGCGCTGTCAACCAGTTGGTCTCCTCGACACTCGCTTGTTTTACTTTTAATTTACTTGATGTATCCAACGACTTGTAATCGAAAATCCTCACGACTGGGATTTCGTGTCCTGCTCTGGCGAAGCGAACGAGCGAATGCGACGTCGGGCGGCTTTCAGCTGCATATAAACGTTGCCTCCCTTCACCGTCTCGCGCCGGGGTCAGGGGTGCCCCCACCCACGGGGGTTTCGGGTGGTCCGCGCGCGCCTCGACTCCCGCGAGGTCCGCGATCCCCTTCGTCGCAACACGCGGTCCTCGTCCTATAGTACTTTCGTAACACGCGCCGTACCGCTCGCGCCCGTAAAACCCACGATTCCGATTGGATAAACCTCGATCCATCGCCCGGAGATCCCAGCCCGAGAAGCCACGGAATCGCGCGATCACGGTGACTCACTGTCCGGACTCCAGCACTTTGTCGTCCGCGAGATACGAGACACCGCACGCGCTGAGCTCTTCATTGTCGGCACACCGACAGACGCAATCTCGGAATAAGCATAGCTTCCTGACGAGTGTCAAGAATTTTAGATGTTTTTTTTTTACCAGTGTAGATAACAAAGAAATATTGCGCCAAGACGAGAGTGAAACTTTTCATTTTTGTAAATAATTATTTAGATTAAATCAGTCGTCGATAGCCCTGGAAATTAAAGCGTAATAAAACGCAGGTTGCCTCAGTTGCATTTTTCAACGGAGACGATAAAGATATTTTACTTCAATACAAAATTTTTACTTTTATACATCTTTTGGAAGTTTCATTGGTGATTTTACCATTTGTCGTTGGCGATCCTTCATACGTATGAAAGAAGATCTCATCACTCGATACGATGAGAATCGTTGCCTGCATTGTTCAGTTCCGAAAATATAATTGTTAAACAAACAAAAAAGTTCATGAATTTTTAAGTTTTCATTGTTAAAAATGAATTTCTGGAGCGTTACACGACGGAGATTGCATGATACAACAACATGAGTTTTGATAGAATATTGAAATTTAAAAAATATTTATACAGGGTGTCCCATTATTTAAAATATGCTCAAATATATCGAAAACGAAGAATGTAATTAAAGAATATTTCGGACAAAAGGTGTTGTATACGAAGGGGAACATCGGACAAGCATATCAGTTTTTGGGTCCGGGGCCTCTGGTTGGGCCCATTGAAGCCCAACTTAAGCTTTTTGAATAGAACCCCCAAATTTTTATTGCATTTTTTTTGCTTCTAGTTAAATAATGAATAAGTTTTACTCCGAGTAATCTTTTGTTTTTTGTCTTCGAACAGGTCCGAAACGTTATTCGAAGTTTTCCCGCGAAAAGAGTGACGATACGTCAATCTTTTCCAATTAGTCAATTAAAAATAATAACGAGTTCTACGATAAATAGTTAAACATTGAAGAGTTTTTAAGCATTCGTATGCATTGTTTTTTAAGCATTGCTAAGCGTTTAAGAATTTCATATAAATTTGTTAGTCAAGTCAACTTCTCAATCGAGGTGTTCGGTTTTCAATTTCTTCGCAAAAATCGACGTATCGTCACTCTCTCCACGGGA
Source organism: Cylloceria caligata (assembly GCA_963942595.1). Classification (NCBI taxonomy): domain Eukaryota; kingdom Metazoa; phylum Arthropoda; class Insecta; order Hymenoptera; family Ichneumonidae; genus Cylloceria; species Cylloceria caligata. The sequence goes on along the minus strand of OZ012709.1, from coordinate 44,575,381 downwards.
AAACTTCGAATAACATTTTGGGCCTGTTCGAAGAAGAAAAACGAAAAGTAACTCGGATTAAAACTTACTCATTTTTTGATGGGAAATAAAAAAAATGCAATAAAAAATACGGAGTTCTATTAAAGAAAACAACAGTTGGGCCTCAATGGGCCCACCAGAAACCCCAAACCCAAAAATTTATATGCTCGTCCGATGTTTCCCTACGTATGCGACAACTTTTGTCCGAAACTTTTTTCAATTAAATTCTTAGTTTTCGATATATAGTCTGACAGCTGGGACGTCAGACTCAGGATGTAACAGTCCTATTTTTAAAAAATTATAATGGGTCCGGAAGTAATAGCGATTCACTGTGTATTACGTTTTATTTGTTTATATCGGTATGGATTAAAACCACTGTCAGTTACAACGATATTATATTGTAAGATCCTACAAGAGTGAATAAATGGAAAAGAATTGATCAGCTTGGGCATATTTCTCAAATTCACGATAGTGAATCGTACGACTTGGTTTTGTTAATAATTTATAATAAACAGTAAATCTATGAATACGTTTCAATTCAAAAGTTGTAATAAAACTTTTAAAATTTCAATAATTCAGCTCAATTACTTTAACGCAAGAGCCTCAACGCATGATTCGTAAAAAAAATTCAGATATTATAATAGATTTTTTCATTCGGAAATAAAATTCATTTATTAATCGCAAAATTTGTGAAATATCGTAACTTTTCAAAGAATTCTTCATGTACCGCAAAGTTACTGCTATCAATGATTTTTTTTATCTTGTGCGATCACTTGAAAATATAGAAAATGTCTAGATGTCCGACTGTTACGAGCGAACCACTAAAATCCCTCATTTTGTTAGGAGCTAATAGGTGGAAGGGAAGGATCGTGTGTACGGTGAAGTAAATCAAAGGATTCATCTTATTCTTCAAGAAAAAACCCAGATTCTTTCCCGGGACAAACACAACCGTAGAACAAAATCCAGTGACCGCATAAGTCGTTCTTAGTCACCTCCGAACAAGAAACGGTGAAGTGAAATTTTTTTTTAAGAAATAATAATTCCTATTCCTCGTTTTACGTCTGAAGAGCCTTAAAGTAAAAAAATAAATATTAAATTGCCTCTCATTTATATTCCGACACATGAAATTCAACCAAAAAATTCAAAACGTTTCGAAGCGAACGATGCACGTGGGATTAGCTTCGTTTTCGTGAGTTTATTACGAGATGTCAACTAGCGGTATTCATCTGGGATGCCGATATCTGTCCTCGAAGTTCAATGAATCGTATGTTTTGAGAGTTTAAAAAATATGGAGACCAACAAGTGCGAGCGCACTTTGTCTTGTGCGTAAAACGCGTGTTGAAGTAAATCTATGAAGCGGTGTCGCGCGTGACTATTAAGTAGCAGTATTTAATGTCATCAGCGTACCGTCGTTTACGCGTTGGTTCGTATATAGCGAAGAACCGGTAACCGGCCGTGGGACTTTCAGTGATCGGTAGTATTAACAACGTGAGCAAACCTCTCGCTAGTCACCGCGTTCACCGCCGTAGTCTCCGTGGCCAGTAGGTAATTCCGGCTACCTTCAGACGCGCGACGTAGATATCTACACACGCGTGTGCATATGATCTCGCTCACGTCACGTACGCCTCGATTGCCAGAGGCGCTATCCGGGAACCCCGGGAATCTTGCGTTCTCTAATTCTCTCGAACCGGAATTCTGTCGTGCGCTTAAATCGAGACTGCGCCATTTCGATCGGTGAAGAAATTCATTCGTCATCTCTATTGTTTCAATAATATTTCTGTATTAGTTTTGCAGTATTTAATAAAATTTATCAATTAACGCTCCGATACGAACGATACACAAAATTTCAACGTTTTCGTACGGAGCGCGTATGAGAGGGTTAAAAATAAAAAATCATTACATTGCGTTTTAATTGATCAATTTTATGGAATTTTATGGCACTCGAAAATATCTCTTCGGAGTAATTGAAATAAATTCGAAAATATTCCATCTTGATTAATGTAAATGCCATTTGCGAGGAAACTCTTGCGTTGGAATATTAATTTGACAATAACGTTTTGTAATTATTTGCTTTTTTTATGGCGAAATTATCAGGGGTACAAATTGAAAATGCGGGTTTGATAACAGATGGCGTTACTAACGCTATACGCATCAGGCAGTACTGTGACTATGTTCATGTCAAAGCTACGTCTTATAGCTTTAATTTTCAGTATGTGTCAATTTGTCGCAGTGTCAAATTCATAGTTTTTTTGAGCTCTCAATATGTCGAGTTTCGTGCCAACAAAACAGCATTTGCGGGAAGTTTTAATTTACTTCTTTAATTTGAAGAAAAGTGCTGCTGAAGCACATCGATTGGTCTCCGAGGCTTATCCGAGTCATGTTCCATCGGTTTCAACGTGCGAGAGATGGTTTGTGCGGTTTAGAAGTGGTGATTTTGACGTTGAGGACAAAGAGCGGCCGGGCCAAGTGAAAAAGTTTGAGAATGCTGAATTGGAGGCAATACTCAATGAAGACTCGTGTCAAACTCAACAAGAGCTCGCAGATTCATTGGGAGTGACACAACAAGCCATTTCCCATCGTATAAAAGCCCTCGGAATGATCCAAAAGCAAGGACATTGGGTGCCGTATGAGCTGAAGCCGAGAGACGTCGAGCGCCGTTTTTTTGCATGCGAACTGCTGCTCGAACGGCAAAAACGGAAGGGTTTTTTGCATCGCATTGTCACTGGTGATGAAAAGTGGATCCATTACGATAACCCGAAGCGCAAAAAATCATATGGTTACCCCGGCCATGCATCATCATCGACGGCCAAACCAAATATTCACGGCGCCAAGCTCATGCTCTGTATTTGGTGGGACCAGCTGGGTGTGGTGTATTATGAGCTATTGAAATCGAACGAAACCATCACAGGAGCACTATACCGAACTCAATTGATGCGTTTGAGCCGCGCACTCAAAGAAAAACGGCCACAATACGAGCAAAGACACGACAAAGTAATTTTGCAACATGACAACGCTCGGCCACATGTTGCAGCGCCGGTCAAAACATACCTACAAACGCTGAAATGGGAAGTCTTACCCCACCCGCCGTATAGCCCAGATATTGCTCCTTCCGATTACCACCTTTTCCGATCGATGACACATGGCCTAGCTGACCAGCGCTTCCATTCTTACGAAGAAGCCCAAAAATGGGTCGATGACTGGATAGCAGCCAAGCCGGCCGAATTTTTTCGCGACGGTATCCGTAAATTGCCAGAAAGATGGGAAAAAGTTGTGGCTAGCGATGGACAATACTTTCAATAATTCATTTGTTACCATTTTTTCAGAATAAACGTTCAAAAATAGAAAAAAATCCCGCATTTTCAATTTGTACTCCTGATAATATTTTTAAATATTATTTACGTTTTTGTTATACCAAACAACGAATATCCAATTTGATGACACTTTTATGAAACATCTGTAATTGAAATAAGATATGGTTGCCATTTCTTTTGTATAATGGCATTTGAATCGTTAGAAGAATCAAACTCGAGAGGTTGCATCGAAAGGAAAGATCGTTAATTCAAATTTGCAAAAAAATGATTTACAATTGATTCCTCGTTTGCTCGCTTCAAGAAATTTACGATATTTCGATTTTGGAATCGATGTATAACAAACATGTTGGGAATCTATAGTTTCCATGGATTCACTTTAATATTGTACGTCACGAACTATGGGAAATATATATTCCCATAACACACTTTGTCTTTTCTTTTCAAGAGCTCAATGCGTCAATGCATATCCGGTGTCTAGAGCTACCAGGTTCTTTAAATATCGTTAAAAATCGTCATTGTTTACGTTTGTTTTTTTTTTATTCTAGCATACCCTAGTCGCTGCTGTTTAAAATGAAAAAGACATAGTTTTACGAGTTGATCTTTCAATAGTCAACTGCATACACAGTACATTTTTGCTTTTTTAAAATAGAATGAATATATGTTATCATTTGTAAGAACCATGATCTATTACACCAAATTATATTTTTCGAATTACATCGAGTATACAAACACTGTTTTTCTTCTCTCTACATCATTTATAATACAACTAAGGTATAAATGTACGAAGTATAAATAAATAGTGCCACCATGAGTCGCACCATCGACTCGGTACCAAAGAATCATTGCGTTGCTCACTTAGGCGCTGAGAACCATGTCGGTGACTAATAGCCAATGACATTGTCCGTTTAATACTTTAGAGCTACTTTTATAGATCTAATACTCAAAAACTACGCAGCCACCGACCTAGTACTTGGATACCGCGTCATCGTCGACCTGCTTACCGAGTACTACGTTATCTTGGACTTGGTAACCGAGAAACAAGCCTACGTTAACCGGTGTTCAAGCATCCTGTCGTGTCGCAAGAAGATACTGTAATATTAATTATAAAATTAAATACAATATTAATATAATATTAAATGAGTCAGACACTAGAAATAAACAAACCGTCGGTAAATACATAGAAGATTCGGCTGATAGGACCTAAGCAAAAGTACAGCAGTTGTTGTGTAAACCGTCAAATCTATTTTTAAAACGTACTCGAAGTTATTTCATAACCGAAATTAAAAGAATTTAATTATAGATTCACAAAAAAGAAACGAATTCTAATTCAACATAACGTTCTTCGAAATCTTACGTGTACGATTATAACATAAATAATTTTGTTATTAAATAGAGTTATTAATTTTCTGTTAATCGCTTTGACAAAGACTTTGACGTATAACGGAAATCAAAGGTCACTGACCGCGCACAAACTTTATGAAATTGGGTCCCGCTTTCTGGTATGAGTGGCGGGAAAACTTAATTCCTACGTCATTATCATTGCGGATTTGGCATTTATTGATAATCAATGGCGATGGAGGTTCGTGTATCATTGCTATTTGTCCCAAAGAAGAGGCCGGAGCCAAATTTCCAAATTCAATCTTCTAAATATTATAAAATGCAGAGATTGGAAATACAAACTTCCCAGAGATCTGCGAAAGGGTACAACGCATTTACGCTTCACTCACGTCCTTCGACTGGACTTTAATCTCTCCACACGTATGCCGCTTCTCGTTGTTCCAGTAATTACATTGCTATGACAAATGATTAGCAGAATAAAAGCAGAATACGAAGGGGAAAAGTATGTAAGGAAAAAAATATTAACTCGAATCCTCGTTCCTTTCAGGAAAAAGGATATCGGCTCTGAGTGTAATTCCCCTGCGGTGTAAACCGTCTACGTGATTTGAAAGCACATCGACGACTTTTTTCCCTCTGTTGAGTCAAATGCGTGTTTCCAACGTGACTGCGACAAAAACACGGTTCCCAGTTTCCGCCTTATTTTATTTGTTAGTAATATATTGATCTATTCTGATTCTTCGACCTCAACTGATAGATTCAACATTCTTAGTTCTTCGTTTGCACGTGACGCGTTGCGATTAACGAGACGGTCACTTGTCGCATTTTGTTTCTACGTTTGCGTGCTTCACAAAAGTAATTCAACATAGTAGTAACTGAAACATGGTAGTTCGTAACTTCCGCTAATGATACAAAATTAATTTTAATACAAAAATATCAGAGAAGTTTTAACATCGCTCCTTCGAATAGTCCTGTTAGATCGATGATAATATTCACAATTCAAACATTTCGGTAATTTCAGGAGAATCAGGTAAAAAATCAACCGAGATGACCAGTGTACGAAAAGCTGGTGTTATTCGTGAACTGAGAGAAGTCAACAACCCAATGACAGAAAATTGATATTGATGCTCGATATGGATGAAATTTTCCGCAGTCATAAGAAAATTGTATGCACGACTACAGAATAGATCCTTGATCGATCCTTCCGACATTTCTCGACACAATGCATACGTACCGCTACCACGATATCGAGATCTACTACAGACAAAACCTGATCTTACTTTCATGTGCCAAGGCCACGAGTGGAACACCGAGGGCCCGGTGAGACCGAGTGGCACTTGCTCTACGCCATCAGCACTTATGCGGTGTATTACAAAGCCGGTATCCAGCATCAACGAACACTAGCAAAGAGCAGCATAGCAACGGAGTGTAGGACACGTTACATTCCACACATGACTGGTTAATCCAGTTTCGTTGCGATTGGGACGCATACCAGGACAAGTTTTATATTATTATGAATTTTTTTAAAAACAACGAAAATAAATCCAACGAACTCCATGACAGCTATGACGGATATCTTGTTTTCGGATGGGGGATCGAGAACCACGACTGTCGAAGTCTCTCAATATTTGTCTTCGACTGTCTAATAGTTCAAGGCTGTTGGGCCGACGTATGTGTACGTGATTCTTGTTTTAAATAATTTTTATGGTCATTATTGACTTTGTGTGCCTCGAATCTCGTTTATCATGCGCAAAAAGATTTTAGTGTAGACATCTGTATCGGATTGCGGTCAGATCGGACGTAACCTCTTGGAAAATTGCTCATTATACATTGGACACTTCTTTGTTTCAATTCTCATAACTCAGACTCGACGAATTCATATTCCGATGCATCAGATTCGTGACATTTAGATAAAGATCACCTTCGATCGACTCTTTTAAGATTTCATATGTTGCCAAGACCAAGACTCACCGTAACTACTAGTTAACTATGAGGAAGCGGGAATGAAATACTTATTTACGATTAGTTTATGATTAATTTATGACAGTAAAAGATTTTTTCCTGATGCAGAATAATTCACGGAATAAATATCACGTATGCATTCTCCTAGTTGTTTTTTTTTTTTTTTAAAGCTTTTTTTCTCACATATTGTAGAAGAATGCACGGGCAAAAAGAAGGAAATTGCCAGGACATACTTTGGCATTAGAAAACTAACGATACCGGGTGAAACCAAATCGTGAAAACCAACTTATTTGTTGGGCGGTATAACAAATACGTTAACCCGATCAACCTGTTGGTTAATTCAACGTATTTGTTGAACCAACCAACTTATTCTTTAGCCCAACTAAAACATACGTTAGACCAATCAACATGTTCGTTAATCCAACTTATATGTTTAACCAACCAACTTATTCTTTAGCCCAACTAACATGTTGGTTAATCCAACTTATTCGTAAGCTCAACAAAATGTTTGGTTCTTTCAAATGATTTGTCGAATCAACCAACTTATTCGTTAGCTCAACCAATCTGTTGGTTAATTCAACTTGTTCATTAGCCCAACCAACCTGTTGGTTTGTCTAACTATTATTAGTTTTCGGGAGCCTAAATTATGTTGTTACATAAGAATATTGTAACAGTATTTACATAAATTTAAAAAAAAAACTTTTTAAACATTCACTTGAAGCTACGATGGTGCAAAAATCCAGTTTTTCTAAACTGTCTTACGTATAATCGATGAGATCATAACGTATAATTATAATTTCACTCGGTGGTGCAAGATAAAGCTTAGACTGCCTGTCGATCCTCTGTCGCTCTAATTGATTTCACCTTGAAACAACAGTCATCATCGAGTATTTCAAGGCAATTGCAATAACTCTCAGTATCGAAAAATGTAGTGCAACGGTGTAATAGATAACGAGAGCTAATCGTACGTGCATCACAAGCGACTCGGAATGGTGGAACCCAAAATCAAATTATGCCCTTGAATGAACTATAGTATCGTTTGTCTCGTTGTCACGTTTAGGGAAAGTCGGGCATAATTGTTCCGTACACCTGTGTATTATCCGCGATAACTTCCTCAAGGCTCTTGTCTTATGATCGTGAAAGCTACTGTTAAATATATTCCTAATCGCTTTATGTACGCGGTACAATAGAAATTCTTTGTCTATGAGGTAATAATGGATTACACGTTGATGCATACGGATTTAAAAAATGATATTTTGTCGATTTTCTCAAAATTAATTACGAACTTAGATTTTGCTGATACATTCACAGGATTCTAGAAATATTTTACAATTTTATGTAGGTTTTTTCTACATTTATGTAACCATTTATGCTTAGATATTTCGTAAGGAATTCCTGATTGTCTGGAGTCAGAAGACAGAATGAATATTTCGATCGATAGATGTAGGATTAATATTATCGAACTAAGATCACGGAAGTATTATTCAAAGGTCACTGTCAATATCCTATGAATGAAATTTTATTTTTATCTTAAGGTTGACGGACACTCGAGACGCATTTGTATATTTGCTATATCAAGGGCATAGGTTCTCAAATATTAAGATCGATCAGTACTTTGCTTCCTCAAACTTCTTAAAAATTTCCCAAAGAGAAAGAATTTGACATTGAAGTCATTTTATCTTATTCACAAGCTTGAAAGCTGTTTTACAATAATCGCTGAAGACAGTGCGACTTTTAGCACTGATCTTTGATCTGATTGATCTTTATCAATAAAATTTGATATAGCAATATCAAGATAACTTCAATCGGTATATGTTTGTAACAATAGCCATCCCCCCCGCTCCGTTGGTAATTAAAAAATTCATAGACTGCAGAATAAGCGTAAATTTGTTACCTTTTTATATAAATATAGCGTCTATGTCTGGTCAGTACGATGGATATTTTTGCGAAACATAACTCAGGGTGTGATATCCGTGATTGCGATTCTAAGTGCGAGAGAGGCCTAATTGAAATTCCGCATTTGCGAATAACTATAAATATCGGATCTAATTGCATTAAGCAATTAAATAAAAATTGATAAAGCAACCAGATTCGACAATTTTTTTACAAAGGAACTTTGAAAAAAAATCTGCCACGACCCGGGTTTGAACCGGGAACATCCAGAATTTCATGTTGGTTACCAATTATCGTTACCACTCACGCCACCATGATCCTGGCAGAATTAATCTCACACTTTTCTATTATTTTATAGACAATTTTTATTAACCACAGTAATTCCAGGCAAACGATCGTGTAAATTTAACATTTTATATAGATATAGCGTCGATGTTCAGTCAGTAGGATGAATATTTTTTTGCAAAACACAATTCGGGATGCGAGATACGTGATCGCGATTCAAAGCACGGGAATGAGAATAAGCTTTCAATTGCCAGTAATCTATGCAAAATATTAATCAATTTAATAATAAACGCTTTCGACAACATTTGGCGGCATTCCTCGTTTCAACGGAACGTTAATTTATTTTATCTTAGCAGATCGTTAAACCGGCGCACACCGGATAGTCCTCCTCCCCAACGTCTTTTGGAACATATACGTCTTTCATAAGTATAAACAAGAGTATCAATGAACTATCCACAGAACAAATACCTTTGAGATTAAAAACGCGAGTTTCCATAGGGAATAAAGGCCAATATCGTGATTGTATCTTGTGGTAGCAATTATATTTACAAAGTGATTTAAAATCAAAATACTTTTTCTCCGCAACTGCCGATGTACGAGTAACAAGAACGAAAACCGCGACATAGAACATAAATACAAGTTTTCATGTAATTTGTTATATCATAAAACAGAAAAATCTAAGTCATGTTATATGTTACTTGGTCGAAATAGTTAAAGAAATGCAAAAATACTATTTATTTAATTGATTATGAATATTAACTCGACTCTGTGTCACCCTGTATGTTCCACTGCGGTAGATACGTCGCGGATACTGGTAAATGCCAGTACTCGAGTGACCAGTTAACCGGCAATATACACTCACTCGTGTAACTTAATGAACGAACCTCCAAAAAAAAAACATGAATAATCGATGGCTTTGACACAAAATGTAGCAACAGTCCAGCACGAGACTTTGTTGAATTGCGTATGATAAAGCGATTTTAGAATATGACTCATTGCATTAGTCATAATCTCATGAGAATTAGAAATCATGTCCTAGATTGTAATTATATTTTACTTTGTTTTTTTTTTTTTTTATTTATTATATCTTATTGCTTAGTTATTGACCTTTTCACAGAGAAAATGTTTTCTGATGAATTTTTTTGATGTCTACATCATCTGTCATGATATATCTAAATATTGACACGAGACATCTATCACAAATTTGACGTACAAGTAAATCAGCGAAATATGTTTGTTCGATAAAAGCTTAATGTTAAAACTGATACCGATTTCAATACTTTACGAGCCTTCAAATATCTCCCGCGAATTTTCTGTTATTGAATAAAATCTTTCAGGATAATTGAATTACAACGGAGTGAACGGACAATCGCAACAAGTAAACAACAGCAACCAAATGCTAATGTCCTTACAACGTATTACATAATAGAATATTCCAACGACTAAGACGGCGACGGATCGGATAATTGTTTCCTCGATGCAAATCGATCGCTCGAGAAAGCCTTGAGTGCCTCGTTATCTTCGATACACGCGGGGGCTCGATGATGATAATTAACGCTGTGTAATGAAGTTGCATGCATGTACGTGCCGATGAGCAACCCGTCTTCGTATTAAAATAATTTTTTTTATTCTGTAATACGTCTATATTAGTGCGTAGTACATGGAAGAGGCTTCGTTTTATCTTTGCACATATCGTCCTGTACCGTTGAACGAGAGACGAGATTAAACGACAAGATAATACAGGACGCTGTGATACTGCGTCGTTTAAGTATTTTTAATATTACGAGAGGATACGGTCACGTTCGGTAATCGTAATTATTAATCCGTATAACGATCTCGTCATGACATCCATGATTTACAAGAACCTTTAATTGCGGATTATATGAAAACGTTTTAAATGATAGAAACAACCGTGAAAATTATGGGAAATTAATTCGTTTCTTTCTTAATTGTTGTATTTTAATTACATGAATTAAGAAGAATTAATAAAGATGTTTCTATCAATTTGTGGTTCGATATAATTCGAAACGTAAATGTTGTCTCGTCCCAAGTGGCTATCTGAATTAATCGACCCCTGCATGCTGTTTACTCCGTGAGCTGTGTACATATAGTATACACGCAATTGAGATGCATCACTACACGATCGATTGACGCGTTAACAATGCCCACTCTGCCAGTGGCACGCAGGCTCACTTCATCATCGGACAGCATACGAGACAAGGAGATTTTTTATTTTTTTCATAATGGGGGCACGAACACCGCCGAGCGAAATTGCTTGTATACATCATGCGCTCGATATGGAATCTGTCATACGATAGTTGAGACATCGACACAAGAAACAGCTAAAATTTACATCACAACGTAAATAATTGAAAATTTAGTTGTGTATTCGTTTTTGTTATATTTTGTGATTATTCCAGCTTCCTTGTATTTCTCATGTGATTGATATCGAACCTGGCATACAATGGATAAGACATCGATTTAAGAAGCAGCTTAAATTAGGATCACAACGTAAATAATTGAATATTCAGTTGTGTATTTGTTCTCGATATTTTTTGTCATTCTTCAGCTTCATCAAGATGTTAATAAAATCACAATTATTGCTTCATTTAGTGAATAATTGCCTTTCAGAGGCTTTCGTATAAAAAAAAAAAGTAATTGGCCAGTTAGAGACCGAAGTATGTCAATAATTGGAGACAGTCTCTTCCTTAAGCCATAAATCACTGTACCATTTTTTTTTTTTTACTGTAACACAGACTGAGGCTGCATCAGCCTTTAGTCTCATAATTCTTGTAATGTACTGGACAATGACGTCTGTTTACATAATGACACAAGCACGAAGAATGGGTCATTGTCGACATGCTTGGTTGATCTCGTGATCGAGACTCCGCTCTTTTCCGTCTCCTAAACCAACTTTATCTTTTGGTTACTTTTTGTCGCACTGTACTGTTAAGCAGTGGGCAAGCCTTATCAATTATGACCATAAATCGGAATCTCCAGTCATTGACCCAGGATGTTCTTGGAATGGAAAGAGATGTTCGAATGCCTGGTAACTAGCCATTCCAACCAACTGGTCATTCCAATATTATATCGACTGTCTTCTTGTACGTCATTGCTAATGCAATTCAATAAAAAATATATCGAAAAGAAACGAAAAAAGTGAGATTCAATGATAGCGGTACCTCCACAGTCTTTAGGTTTAGACGCGTTACGAATATATTTATCCGAGTTACAGATAGCCGGGTACTGTTTTAGTGGGCGTGCGCCAGAAAATCAAGCGTGTAATGAGCCATTATTAGGTCTCGGGCGAAGCTTCGTCACGTTTGACAAGGTTCGGCACGTATCGAGCACGTGGTCCTGGCTATACGCAAGTCACTTGCTACTATAGATACTTGACAGTATAAAAACAATCGAAATAAAAAGAAGTGAACCTTCCGCCGCTCTCGCTCGATACTTTTTTTTTATTTTCAATTCTCTATTCTTCGCGCTTCTTATGAATTTTTAAGAGAAATATCAACAATCTTGTTTGGCTACAGATTTAACAAAAGACCCAACTTCCCCCGACGGGTTGTCCGAGATTTTCAAGGCCGCGTACCATACTTCGCCGTATAACGATCTCGAGGCTAAACACGTTCGTCGTGTCATTGAGTTTTTAATCTCTATAATGGATCATCGCTATCACCCGCGAAACACGTACCATTATCCGTTAATCGTACAATCTTACTTTAATATGGACATTGATGGCTCCATTTGAAATAAAAATAGAATGTACGACGATCTTCGTTAGTAACTTCTGACATCCATTTAAATCAGTTGATTTCCTCGATAAATATGTCGAGGTAGGTCGAAGTATGACTGATCCATACTTCGACGCATACACATGTCCGGCTCGATGCCCCCTACTTTGGTATATTTACATTTTTTCTTCTTTTACAATTAAATGCAGTACATTTTAGTGAGAAGAAATTTCATCTTCAAACTATCATCGAAATAGTTTTTTCAGATGTCCTAAAAGACGTAAGGATTGTCGTCTATTTTTCGTTATCCAGACGACAAAACAATATCGATGCAAATTTGTTAAGTCAGTGGCTTCATAAATATATCAAATATTTTCATAAATGGTCATGGTTACTAAAAAAGTATTTCAATTTCGCGCTTTTTCCAAACCATTAGAGTCATTATTATTTTTTTTTTTTTTTGTACAATGATAAACATTTTTATAAATGCCTGTGTATCGCTGTTTAAGTTCCATACTTTTTTTTTTATTTTCGCTGAGTCGACTCCCTTAACGATGCAAATTTGACGAACTATGGACTTGTAATCTGTAATTACGTTACCGTGTAGTGACACATTATAAATGTAGAATTGCAATTAGACGACCCCTTATTTAGAACACACGATCGTACTTTTTGCGAATCAAACATATTTTTACCCATCTCTGGTTGAAGTAAATAGTTTAGACCTTGCAGGATGACTGGTTCAAGTGCGTTTGTCTCAGCATCAGACACCACGTACGGTTAGCCTCACAAACTGGTAGAGAAACAACAATGTGCAGTGAGTTGAAGAGCTGGAATGACTTTAATATGAGTTCTGTGCAACGATCTTGTTGCTAGATTTTTTTTTCTTCGACTGTCTTGTTGTGTCATTGAGTTCTCGTACATTGAACAGAGTGTCTCCTTGTAGCAAAAAGATACAATTTTCCTACAATCAGATACATATATTCTTATTTTATTCATGATTATTGCAGTTAATCATACAGTTTTATTGTGTACATGAAACTTTATCAGAATTCGCTGACGAGATTGCTGCATATCCTGTGCGTTTTTAATGAGGCGGATGTCGTCGATGGTTTTAACGATGCACGCTCGATCCTCACGGATAATTTCTTTTATTTTCTCTGCATTATTTTATCATTATTAGCGATAATAAAATAGTGCAATCTCCATTGTATCGAGACTGTATCGCTAAGTACACTTCACTTCTATTAGCGAGGCAAATTAACGTAACGAGTTGACCTTCGAACGCCTTCGAATTTACCAGTGATACCTGAATTTTTGTTACTGCGACGAATTCATAAACCAGACAGCAAGGACGCTGCACAATTATGTACCCGTATAAAAGGTAAATCTACCCGTAATCTGAATCTTATTGCAGCAAAGCTGTGTGACACATAAGGCCAAACGTCACGTTTTAATTTCATTGTGGAATTAAAATAGCAATTGCGATTCATTCGATTATTTGTTCCACAAAAATCCAAAGAAGGACGTTGAAAAATAAAGATGAAAGGAAATTTGTAAGATCACTGGAGCAATATTTAGCTGCTTGTTCTTGCCGAAGGAAGTAACAACGTGGGAGGAAGTGCCGAAGGAAGTGGCAACGTTCGGCCAGATATATTATTTTTATATATCCATCGACAACAAGCATTTGTTACTGAAAATTTGGATCTGAATCTCATTTTTAGCATGAAAAAAGTATTTAAATGCTTTCTCAATCTGCATAATGATGTCACAATTGAAAGTTTCTTCGGAAACTTCCTTTGACCTACGATTTCTCCTGAAATATTTCTCTGCACCAAACAGGATGATGAAACAAGTATCAATTATTTCGTTTTGCTGTTAATAAGAAGACAACAAGTCACATTTTGAAAGAACTTTCAAATTCTCCGTAACAGTTTCCCTTCCGATTTATCGTGGTTCATCTTGTGATGTTTTTCATTTGTCTTTCTGTCTTCATTTCGTCCTTCTCGCTTCTCTTCGATAACAATAAATTCATAATTAATGTGCTGAGAATAAGCTAACGTAACAAAGATGTTGTGCAATAAAAATGGAGTAAATTGTAGGTGAAGTCGTGTGGGTGCTTACAAGAAGAAGGAGGATCATGGCTTATTATGAATCGATGCTATTTACCCTCCATTCTTTGTTCCGACTGAATAATCAACCCAGAATTAGCTACAGTACAAGCATCAACGTCGACATCAGGTAACCCAACTAATCCAGTGACCTCGAAAGCATCAACAGTTAAGTTTCGACCTTCTCCATCATGGACGACCATGGAATCGTGTAACCGCGAAGCTCTGGGTCCGAGATAGTTCCTCGAGCAACTTCCGAGAAACTTGAGTTAATAATCTTGTTTTCTAGTTATCAATGTATCCGGCGTTACACTGTCAGCATTTTTCAATTGAATTATCAATCATGTTCCCTCGCTGTACATGGTATTATGACGTGTGTAACCACGGGGCATGAAAAAAAAAATCTTTGTACACTACTTTGTTGTAAAACTTAACGACGAGAAGAGACAATGCTACCGATCACTCGATGAAATCATTGATCACTCATGAGGACAATTAAACTTTTTCTATCAAAGTATTTAGTTCAACTATTTCAAAAGTCTCAACACGAAGAGAAAATTATCCATGTGGACATCTAGATTTTATCAGCCATTCAATACATGGAACTATGTTAGGGCAGACGATACAAGAATACTTAAAGCAGTAAATAGATACAGATGGTTCGATAAGTTTTAACCAAACTATAGCAAAATACGTCACTGACGCTTGATGACAATTACAAACGAAGCATTTTTAAAAAATGAGTCAAATTAATAATTCCAACCATGTTTGCGATCAAATAGAATACATGAGACAATATTCAATGACGTAGATATTATTGCAAACAATGCACAAATACATTAAACGGCAATACGGATCTTTGACATCTTTTTGTTTGCTTAATTTATTATATACTAGTATCGTACCCGGCTTCGCCCAGGTAACACGGCACGTCGTTTCTGGACATTTTTCGTTTTTTCTTATTTTATTTTTAATGACTTGACTGTTTACTGCTTCACTAAAATGTGAATTGCGTTTAAAAATTCATGTCAAACAAAAACAGACATTTCCGTTCACTGTATCATAGTAACCTTTTCTTTTTTTAAAAAGCGCAAGCTATACCTACTACGAAGAATAACTTTGCTTTTTTAAAAATAAAAATTAAATGTCAAAATTCAATAATACTCTTAGAAAATTCAAATGTCCGTAACTCCTTAAGGACTCAACTTGAAGAGCTGAAAATAATTGCGTTGACCTAGAAATCAGGAGACCTTGCCAAAATGTCCAAGATCACCTTCCTAGCACGCTCCGTCTAGGAGGAGTTTATTCTTTTGTTATTCCGATAGATAGCTTTCGGAATTAGACGAATCAACAAACATTGAACATTAGTTATAAGATAAATAAATAATTTCTTTGGATGCTTAGCACTCATTTGGATGTCTATGACATCATTAAATATTGCCGCGTGCAAAGAATTGAATAATATTTTTTTTTTATTTAGTAATCACGTGATCCGTTGCCCGTGGGTGGGAAAATTCGAGAAAATATTGAATGTTCTCCGTATCCGATTTGATTTACAGATGGAATGCAACAATCGTTATCCACTTGCCGAGATAGTAGGTATCCGGAGAATTCAATCCGGAAAAAATAATTGCCTGAGGACATCCGGACATTGAGTAAAACTGATCAAGAAGTGGGATCGCATATGGCTACCATAGATTTAGAAGAACAAGTACACCTTGGGTATTCTCTTGGGAATCAATCTCTTAATAACGAATGTATGTGAAGGTTGCGATAAATTTCATATATAAATATCCTTCATTAAAAAAAAAAAAAAAATTTCGTCCATATGTAGCAAAGGAAACGATTCTGAAACAAGCTCAGGGTTAATCAGCGAAGGAACACTTGTATCAATCCTGCAACCGATTGAAATCTTTTTCGGTCTTGTTTAACTCAGTCAATCTTGAAAATAACGTGAAAAAGTAAGTTCATTTGTATCTCTCTAACTGAATCAACGCAATTGTTGTTGTTCACCGTGCTTCAAGTTTTTCTCGCACTTTACCTTGAGACGGTATTTTCTTTTTTATCCCAAGTATATCGTTTGTCTTGTCTCGTGGCACGTTTTACGGTGAGTTACCGATGTATGAACGGTTAAGCCGACAAAAAAAAAGCTGTGAATGGACACTGGGCATCATTTTTGCAAATAAAATAAATAAAACATTTTATAACTTTCAGTTAATTATTGTGAGCAATTATACATCGGTGCAATGGATGAAAAGATGTATCCAATGCATCCCTTCCTTCGTATATTTATTTTAGTTGGTCGTATTTTGAATGGCAACAACGTTCGTCCACGACAATACAATAATACTAATTCGAATTTGCTGTTCGGTTCGTCACCAGGATAATAATCATCGTATTTCAGTGGGAAGTGAAAGCCAGTTGCAACTAAAACATTTTTGGGTTACCCTGGATAGCGTTCCTTCTCCTACCTCTCGATATCAGACTTGAGAAGACGATTACGAGAACCAACGGTTTATACATGAGAATCGTGCGAGCTATACACGGAGGGTAAGTAGCCGACAGCGTCACGTGTATCCCATTTTTTATAGGATGAAAAGATGGAAGCCGCAAGCACCCGGATCTTCGCTACGTGCTAGAAGTCATTCCGAGAGGATGAGTGGTCTACGGAAAGACAGTTCTTGATCCTACTATCGTATCAATGTCAGTAGCACTACCTGTATCAAAGGAATACTTAGAATACAATGCTTCTGTGGAGACTCAGCCAGTGATAAGTAAATGATTAAGCATCATTGTATAACGTCCAATGCTTTTTATCGAACAAAAATGTACGATATCTGAAAAAATTGTAAGTTTTTTTAAAAATAAATGATTAGCGAATGAATGACATTGCACAGCGAATCTATAAATTCGCAGGATTATCGTTTTTTGCTTCAGGGGGAGGGGTTTTCGTAAAAAATAATTTTTCCGAGATTTTCATGTCAGAGTACTTGATATGTTCCAAACGTCGAGAAATCATATTTAGAAAAAATGTTCATGCGTGTAAAACATAAAAATTACTATATCTCGAGAACGAGTTGATCGATCTTTCTGAAATTTTGCACCCGAGTCCGATTACAACCTCTGTCGGTTTGCTGCCATTTTTACCTAAATCGCTAATGGGTGTCTCGTTTAATTGTTGTTTAATTTTTTTTTATCGGTTTGATGTCTCGTAAACTTTAGTCAATTTCGAGCTATCGAGCTAAAACTTGGCACACGAATTGACGACTAGAGAACAAGAACTTTTGAATTTGATGAGAATCGGTGCAGGGGTTTAAATTTTATTAAATATAACATGTTATTTAGTTTATCAAAAAAATCATTTTCCATATTTGACAGAGTTTTTTTCTTTATGAGACAGCCAAAATCGATCAACGTACGTCTTTGTACAGGTGACTTTGTCAAAAGTGGAAAATAATAAAGAAGCAACGTGCAATGTTTTATTTTGCATTCTTTTTTCTAATAGGATGCAATACTTACCGATCAACTATTAACTTAAAATGTTAAGAGATATTGTTTATGCGAGGAAGTTGCAGTTTGTTAAAGCTTTTCTTTTTTTACAATTTAATTCCAATTCAAAGTACAACAGTGTAGCGATGCTTAAAAGTTTTACTTCTGTTTATTTCGTGTCCACAAATATGTGTATAAGTGCAGGAGGCATTAGACATTGCACACACAGTATTCTCTGAGATTAATTTTATATATATGCATACGCAAATGCTCTATATCGAACGGAGACAGGAATTTCAAACGTTCAAATATATTGATGTGATATAACGCAACACGCGTTCAACGTGTGCCAGGCGACCTTGTCTCAGTCATGTGTAAAAGGTGCATTGATAATTGCACTAACTCGATCCGTGTGCACTGAGTATGCATCGCATCGAAAATCTATGTGTGCATGAGCCTATGCAGATCGAGACTATAGCAATAATTATCTATCAGTTATTATTATAGTTGTTGTTGTTGTTGTAGTCGCAACGCTCAATCCGGCAAATTATGTATACGCGCAGTCCGATGGGAATGAAGCGGGTCCAATTCATTTGACCATGAACTCTTTTGATCATTTGGCAGGAGAAACAGGGTTTTAGACCTATCAAAACCGATTTTAGAAATTACAATGAACTGTAAGATATCGAAAAAAATGTTACTCCGCCAAATCGTAAATATTCAATAATTTTATTGAAGAATTTTTTATCATAAAAAATTACGAACTTTATGATAAACTTTTATTTCTATTTAACATCGTACAACACGACTCGAGACAGAGAAGAATATTTTTTTAAATATCGATCATGCAGCTCATTTCAAGCTGAACAAATTTCATTCGAGTCATTTCACGATAGGATCAGATTTATCCAAGATATTAACGTTTTTATTCATCGAAGAATTTATATTTTTTTCATAAATCATTGACCGCAATCAAATAAAAAATTTGTTTCTTCGATATTTGTAATGAATACAAGAGATTAACTTACGATATTTCCTGAAACATGAGATTATTATAATGTTAACCTTAAAAATAATTTTTTTCAAGAAGTAATTTTCGATATTTGTTCTTTGTTATTTTATTTTTATTTTAGGTTATTCTGACCCTATGCGAAGGAAATATAAGCAATTGCGATAATAATTTTCAACGTGTGCCGTGTCCGCGAATTAGTTATTTAAAAAAGCAGATCGGCAATGTATTCTCAACTATTTTTGATTGTTTAACGTAAAATAATACGTAAGATCAACGAGTTTGTTTCCGCAACCAACCGCATTTCTGGCGCCGCTACGAGTCGCGAGATGATGCAACTAACACGGCGGCAGTAGTTGTAATAAACACTTGGATGATACGGTTCCAACTTACGAGTTGTTGCTATAACTAACGGCTTTCTATTCATAACCAACCGGTTACTTATTTCTTACAACGAATCAAAGTACGAAACGAATTTTTCACAAAGGTAAACGACGTTGATGTGACAACTGTCGTGGTTTCTTGAGTGAATGAACTGTTCGAAACGTGATATTTATTGAATGTTTATTAATATATATTATTTATTATATTTTATACGTAGATGTCTATAGTATACGGAAAGCAAAGTGCAAACAGCGAAACAATGTCAATAGAAGAATTCTAATTATTGAAGCGTCGCGTGTGACGATCGGTGATCTTCGATTTTACAAATACATCGGGATACCGGAATTCTAACCTCACTTTTTCGTGTTTTTTTTCAGGATAAACTTATTAATAATACAATACATATCGCAAAAATCATTTGCATCTCTATCTTTAATGTTATTCAACAAAATCTTATACATTTTATTCTTTAGAAAATTGAATTTTCCATTAAACCGTTTTTTCATTCGATAATGTAATACAACGATAGGGATTGGTTGTTTGATTAATGGCTAATAACTCAATTAGTACGAAAGTCTAGTCTCGAGATAATAAACGCGATTAGTTCAACATTCTAATTTCAGATCCAAACCCTCGTCGTACTGATTGGTTGCGTCAATCATACGGCGTTCTGAGGCTGCAATAATAGTTACCCAGACAGACAAACGTGTCGTGAAAACATTATATCGTGGAGCGGTGATAGCCCAAACGCGTCAGGCAACGATACGACAGGCTGGAATAACGGAACGACGTGCGTCTGCACATCTTATACACCTCGGTGTATAAAACTGCGGTACCGTCGCAGGTTCGACTTCAGAGTTGGGGTGCACCCTTCGAAGGTGTCCCAACCCATCGGCGCCATCACTGGCTCGCTCTACATTTATTCGTAGCTGCTTCTTTTTATGATTATCTATCGGTGACAGCGATCTTGCAACCGTTTGATACCCGAAAAGTATAAAGATGGCGTACTTTCTTCTCTTAAAGTGAGCCGAAACATGTATGGGTGCGAGAGAGATAAAATTAACTGGAACTTCACGGCGGAGAAAGAGAGAAATCAGCTTATGTAGGTAAGTTTTGAGATTTCGCTTCGCATTGATACAAAGTATTAAATATTGAACAAACAATAAAACTGAAGAAAATTAACGAACGAAGATAACGGCTACGGGATGTTTAGGCGTTTACGATGCCTAACCGATAAAATTGTACGGTACCACACGATGCCGCAATTATGCCGATGTCGTGCAGCAATTTAAATCTAAAACGATGTACAGAACTTATGCCATCGCGAATGCGAGATGTGAATCGTTCAGAAACGCAAAGTCGCGCCGTCTTGTAATTATAGCGTTATCGTGATGCTATTGACGTCTGAAATTTTCTATATTAATGACACCATAGCAATCGTATCATTTAAACTTACGACATGCTTGACATTGTAGTTCCACTAGCATCGTGTAGCATTAAAAATCACCGACGTGACTATAGCCAAAAAGCATAATAATTTAATATTTTCGAACATTTCTTACGATATTAAAAATTACATTTCAAAAATAACTTTCACTAAAAAATTCACTTTCAACCAAGATAACTAAAAAAAATTGTATCAATGAGACTTTATTTTGTTATATGGAACGCGTCTATGAAGATATTAGACATCGAAAGCTGATAAGTACTCGATAGGATAGTGGTTAGCGACATTATGGTTAGATAGGTAACTCGTACATCACAGATTCAATTCCCCTTACAGCGTAAAATTAAGGAAAAAGTGGAGTTTCCCAGAATACTTTCGTTTCCTCATATGATTAATTAATAATACAATTTGTATTATTACAAAGTATTTTAACAAGCATATCTTTAATAAATGGCAAAGTTTAATAGCAAAAATATTGTTGATTTGTTTAAAAAGTTTTCGCAATACCTTGCAATTATATTATTCTAATTTTATACGGTAATATTGTTGGAATATTACATATGCAGGGATTTGAGCAATCATTGCAAGATTGCTGCAATGATTCAACAATATTGTTAACAGATTTAAAAATTTTCAGGCAATATTCCTACATTCAAGAAAAAAATATATTTCAACGACATGCGAGATGCTCAGAGTAATTTCCAGTAAATTTACATTGCTCCAAGTATTTTATGCAAGATAATACTAAGAAACCAGCATACGGAGACTCGAGCAACGACTCTACAATTTTTTTTTTCTTTCAGGAAATGCTTGGACTTGTATTCTTTTAAAAATATGTATTTACTTTACGACTAATTACTTATAAGTTTCTTCGATATCACGTTGAGAGACCGGCGGAGCCTGCGTATATTCGCAGAGCTGGGGCACACATCTGTAAGATAAATGGTCCCTCCATTAGTGTCCATGGTCCCCTCATTAGCGTCGATGCTACCTCTACCGGACACTTCAACGAAGAATTGAAATTTCAGACAAGTTGAAAAAAAAACCTGATAACACGTGCAGTGAAAATAAGTTAGCAATTCGTTCTGTATATAAGGATTGAAACGAGAAGAGTAAATACATTAAGTAAACCCAAGTTCTTTTCACATTTCCTACAGCACGTCAAGTTCCGAGCCTATTCTTGGTGGTTAGGACACGTCGACCTCTTTGAATGTCCGTATTTCATAGTAGAAACTATGTACAGCCAAGAATAATTACACATTACAATCGATTGCTCGCCGTATAACTTAGGGATATAGAAAAAATCGTCGGGAATCATGATTTCTTTACAAAATTTGATGCTCGGCGGTTGGGGAAATCAAACGCCTGCATGTCCCTATTGCCGGAAGTAAACGTTAGCTTGCTGTTTACTATTAAACAATCTTTAAACATAGTAATAACTGCTTCTTCATTTAATTGTTCAGAGTCGACGAGTCCAATAAAGATTAAATTCGTTTCCTCATTGTCTACTTTTATTTATGGTATTTGTTAATTAATTAGAAACTCCGTCCTGCATGCAATAGAAAATACGAATGGTGATTGGAGCAGGTATCGGGCTCAGCTGTGTCGGTAGAGGAGACACCGACGAGTGTGCGTTTACTTCCTTTTATCCATCAAAATAATTAAAGGATTACATCGAGCCAACGATATTTTAGAAATCTATCTATACCCCGTCAGGTCGGCCTTATAGGAATCGAGAATAGGAACCTTACGCCTTTCTAGATGCCAAGGCAGTCGGTAACATCGGTTGGCTCAATGTCCATTGTAAATGGATATTGCATAAATCATTGTAAATGCACGCTGACAAGGAGATTTCTTCGCCGAAAAATACTAATTTATCATTTATTTTTCATGTCTGTCAGCTTACTTTACGAATAGAATAGGTTTTTTTACATGGACGTCAAAAAATTTAGTAATTATACCGTAAAAAATGCACTCAGATAAGTAAAACATTTTCCAGTATATTTTTTTTCTTACAAAGAAATACTTAAATGTTTTTAAAAACCCCATCAGGCCGCAATGTCATGTACTTTTATCGGCCTCAAAGACAAGGCATCTGATACTTTTATTGAATATTTTTGTTATTATCATCCGCCAAAGATAATTGACTCAACAGACCGTTTATTAACAGGAAACACGAATATCTCAGAGGTATGTTTGATTTCGTATAAATTCTTACAAGATCGGCCAAGAAATTCTCGAGATTCGTTTCTTTTTCTTCTCGACGACAGTCGATAACAAGTCGAGGGGGATTCGTGAATTTCAGGTAATTCTCCGCGCTGTCGTCCCTGGAGAGAATAATACCAACGATGAGATTAGTTCGTTTCTTTATTTCTTATTTTATTCAATCTTCATTACAGATGTTTCTGGGTGATAAAGGGGAATGGAAGAATGCGTACATTCTCGCATTGCAAGCTCTGCTATTACTTACGCTTGGACTTACCACCGAGCAGGAGAGTCAGGTATTTGAATCACGATAGTTGGAAGACGGTTGGCTTTCTGTGATCGGATAACGTTTGAACGAACGTAGAATGGCGCAGGACGGTCTACAATTGATCGATAATGCCGCGGAGATTTCAAGGCCAAAGGGCGATGGCTTCAAGGCCATCGACATATCCAGCTCGGTGGTTTTTCCAGCGGACAATTACGTACTTACACCAGTAGTTCGTATTAGTAGTAGTTGCGTGAGCGGTACGCATCCGACATTCCTTTGCCGCTTATTATAGACGTAAGACGGAATGGTGTAATCATTGGATAAAGTAGCTGTAGGTAAAATCGACGACTATATGGTTCATCAAATGTTCTTCAATGATTCTTTAAAGTATAATTCATTTTTATTTCTATCCATTGTTGTCAATAACACATGATAACTTCCACGATTGATTGCGAGTTCTTAAAAATGTGAAAGAATTGTACAAAAGTGTCTACGTGCTGCTAATAGCAGTCGTACGTCATCGGTCGTTTACATTGATTGGTAAACAAATAAAAAATGTATTGAAAATTAAAATATACGTACCTACTGCTATCACAGCGACCGTCTGATAAATCTCACATTAAGTATGCGATGTGTATTTGCTTAGGCAGTTGCGTTTTATTATATTGACATAGCTGTCATTATTACTGTACACACAATTAATTACCGGAGGGGCGCGTGCGACACCGAACTGATATTGATAAGGTGAATTTGTTAAGCTGCTATGGCTATCGATTTGTCTTTCGCACGATCAGAGATCTGGATATAAAATGAATATCTTTATTTATTCACCCTCTCCATCTCCCCATCGCTACGGTCACGCTTTTGTAGCACATCGCACGCCAGCCTCATACTCCGGTTGTTGTTTATTTCTCTGCTGATCACTTTTTGTTTCCGTCACGATCGTCAATTGATTCCCATCTCGATCATCCTTTCTTTATCCTCCTTATCGCCATTTGGTTTCCACGCGATCGTCTTTTGTTGTCCGCCACATTCGACTGTGTGAGTACTGTTAAAGTGGCTATGTGAAGTATCGGTGTGAGGTGCTTGTGCGAAGTAGCTTAGTTGAGTGTCGGTATCAGATCTCTGCGCGAAGTACCCGAGTGATGCCTATGTGCAACTTTTCTATGTCAGATATTTGTGTGCGCTGTCCGTATGAGAACGATGCGTTAGATTTCTGTGTTTTTGTATACGGCTGAAGCATGAGATTTTTTAAATATTAACATAAATGCAGAGAGAGATAAGTGAAAAGAATATTTATTGTACGTATGTGTAAATGATGAATTGATTTATAAATCAATTTAGGTTCTTTAGGTGAGATTCTTCAAACTTAATCCAAGCCCTCTTCTTGTATACAGCGGTGACATTAAAAAATATAGCTATATATACATATACATATTTGTATATAATAGAATATACAAATATAGCTTAAGTGTTGCTCGCACAAACCTACCGCGATCGTGGAGCCTAAGGGGATCTTTGAGTTCTTCAGATCCGGAAGAACTTGGAATAATCAGGGTCGCGGCACGGGCTAGATTCTTGTACACGGTGGTCGCGATGGCGATGAGATATTTTTATTATATAGATATAATAAGGTTTCGTACGACTCGGTAGCTATGCGACCTCGCGATCTATCGTTAAAATTTCTCAGTCTCTATCAATAATACCTCCCCTTGAACCTATAATCGAAACCCCTGTTCTTACGACTGGAACGGGGGGGGGGGCTCCAAGGTGAACTTAGAATAATACGAGCCTCGGGAGGAGAAACCTCTCTTACATGACCCTCGATATCCACTCCTGTGTAAAGCCCAGAAACAGAGGGCTTACACTCTTCCGGTCCTTTAGGTTCTTTCTAAGGAGTATCTATATAAGAACGTATCGAAGGTTTCGATGTAAGATCATTCAAAGAGGTTCGAGACCTTTCTACCGCAAAATAATATTCAAATTTTCGGAACAAGTATCATTCTATTGGTCTCTAACTAGCTGTAGGAGTGCGTAGTTCTACGTTGACGATGCTGATACGGTCGATCGCTATTTCGTGGAACATATAATATTAATATTTCCATTCGGTGACTCTTTTAATGTATCGGTGGTGGTCTTCTATTCTTAGTACACATATACCTGACTCTGTCGTTAGTTGAAGTAGAGATTTAGATGCTTCGAGGTCGACGCAAGTGACAGCACAAGTGAACAGTATTCAGGGTCGACGCAATCAAAGTAAGAGCACCGAGCACGATCCGGACGATGATCTTGAAAGTGGTCAGTCCAACATGCCGCCTCGACAGTCAAGGACGCAAAAAATCGGGTCCTTAAACCTGACTCCAGGTCCGTTTTTGCCCGAGCTCGTAATAGCTCCATGGTTTTCTATGTAAACACAATCTCTCTCTCGGTGTACCATGGATTACGCGAATATGTAAAGAGTAAATCCTCAAAGGATAGAGTCAGAGATGCAAAATTGTGCGTACGTCTTAATATTTTTTCAAGTTACTGAATAACCGATCGTCTCGTGACGTATTTTTTAATCATTCATGTTTCAATTCAAAATTGCGATCAGCGGATATCATTCGACCGTCATCGGTAAATTGAAAAAATTCTATAAATTACATTTATACCTTGCGTTATCATATTTGTTTCATAAATCTAATGTCTTAATTGAGTTCAACGCGCGTCAACGATTCTCGCAAAAAATCAACTGCTGGTTATTACCAACTGATAAAAAATATCCACTATAAAATAAAAACAAAAAATTATGCAAAATAATAAAAAAAATTAAAAAGGGGTATTGCGTGCCTGGGGCAAAAGATCCTCAAGGTCTACAAGGGGCTTGTCGGTACGGACGATCTCAAGTTCGCTTCACGGTGCCAGAGCCAATCGCATTTCGCTAAAATTTATAAACACACGGACTACAGACATATTATATATACATATACCTAGAGCTACGTCGCATCCCAATATATTTAATGTCAGCGAAAGTACGACACCCGAAATCGAATCCGATACTTTGGCTAAACGGCAAGCGTGCTGAACCTGCACCACTGTACCGGTTTTCATAAAGCGAATAATACGTTATTCGCATACGAATTAGTCCAGAGAGTTTAATTAAAGTCAAATTAGACTGAATTTTTATAACTCAACGATTTGTTTACGTTTGCTTCCTCATGAACAAAACTTTGTTTTCATGGAGAAAAACTTTTTTTCGATATTTTCATGTCAGGACACACAAAGTGGTGTGAAACGTGGAGAAAAGTCGTTTAGAACAACAATTCCGGATGTGTGTGTGCGTGTGTGTGCGTGTGTGTGTGTGCACACGCGTGCTTCGAATCCCATAAGTTTGCGGCAATTTTCGTCTAAATCACTAACGGGTGTCTTCACTTTATAGTTGTTTGAATTTTTCAAAAAAAGTATGTACGCTCTTTGCTTTTGTAAATTTTTAGCTATCGAGTTAAAACTTTTTATAAGAATGGACGAGGCGACAAGGTTATTCGATATTGAGTTTAGTATGAATCGATCGAGATGTTCAGACTTTATTGAATCATGATTTTTTGGTCATTTTACGAAAAAATCTATTTTCGTTCTAACTCTCGTAAATTTTCATTTAAAATACTGAAGGTTAGCATACTAATTGGTTAGGGTACAAGGATACTTGGTCTTGAATTTAGTGAGAATCGATTAAGGGGTTTAAGCTTTATGAAAGTTGCAATTTTAACAAATTTTTTATTTTATTGAAAATTTTAATACCATTTGCTCTATGAGAAAGCCAGAATTGTGATAATCATTCCTCGGAGTGAAGAATCTATTGATTGGCGAGAATCACGAAGAAGGACATTTCAAATTTGTGCGTTTTTTTTTTCATTTTCACGCAGCTTTTATGAGAAAACGAGAATTGATACTTTCTCATAGAGAAAGTACTTTGAAAGTCTCTGTGAAAAGTGAAAAATAATGAGAAAGCAATGTGCAAGTTCCTACTTTCCAGCCTTCTTTGATATATCCGCGGTTTATACGCTATAATTACAAGAAACAATTTTACTACATTTTTATTTATTTAATTTAACCTGTATCAGAAAATATGTAAAAGTTATTTAGCGACGTAATGGTAATGAAGAGCCGTATGTGTGAATATTCGATTACAGATTTAAGGGATAAATCTCTAAGGATTAATCTCAGGATTTTTATAATCTGAGGTCAATAGGTGAACTCTTATAGGAAATTCTCAACTTTGTATTTTTATTTTTGTCAAGAAACATTACAGCTTGTCAATAAAAAATGTCTGAAGATTACTCAGAGCAGAGTCGAATCGTTAAACGCGAAGAATCTTAATTGATTTCCCATCACCAATTCCGCCAAAAAATTATCGAATCCTCAACTATATTTCGATCACAGATAATTAAATGTCGTGAGATATTTTATCGAAATTTTATCGCCACCTTGATCCGTTATACAAACTCCTTTGTCATACAATATCGGGAGATTTGATAATCGTTGGTAATTATCAAAAGACGATTGACTCATTAATTAATTCCAATTTATCTATATTTTTTTTCGAATCACACCTTTATCGAATAGTACGAAGCTCCATTACACAATCTGTTTTTCCATGAATCGAACTTGGAAATTTTTGTTGATCACGATTTTTCCCATAGTTACTTAACAACTGACATAAGTGGTACTTCCAACGAAGATACAATTGCACCAGTAAATTTTCCTCTCAATCTCCGTGCTCCGGTACGTACTTCACCGTCACCGTTTACGACGTCGTCACTTTTTCTGCAAATAATTGCTACGACAAAATGATTAAACGTTCGTAGCAATCCCAACACCCGGAAAATAACAATGTGATTCATGTTCGAGGCTCGTTTGTCGCTCGTTACAAAAATTAAGTCAATAACGATTAACTCACCATTCTACTTATAAGTTATGGGCTTTACAAGAAAAATGTAAATTTCTCATTTTCGTGAATCAAGCAATGTCCCGTTAGGGCACACTTGGTTGGTAACTTTCCCTCGAGTGAATAAATAAATAAAATTATGTGCGCGTTGCAAAGAGCTTCTTAATTCTATCGCGCGAACGTCGATGAAATGCGTGAGAATTACGATTAACTGCATCGATTGTTGTTTCAATTCGCAACCGCGTGTACGCACAAGCTGTGCTATCATAGGCGTTATATACACTCTAGTTCGATACTACCACGATGACGACGTCACTGCTAACCCATTTTATTGTCACCTTGAGGGTGAAGGGACTCGCTATACACCAGCAACTTTAAAACGATCTCGAGCCTCACGATATTATAAATGCGATAAACAAGAAGAGTGAAAGTACCCCAATGATCCACAGACCGAGCTCTTTAGGACCTTGTACATGATGTCAATACAACGTTTCTGAAAATCATACTTTGTATCATCTGTATCGAATATTACAGAGTGTACTTTAAGCCCAAAATGTCACTATCTAATTTTTTAAATTTATAATTATCGTTATAAGGGGACGATCGTTAAAAACGATCGTCCCCTTATAAACGAAATTTGAGCCTGATATCTTAAATTTGCGAGAAGGACTTAACAACATACATCACACATCACACGCACGCACGCACGCACGCACGCACGCACGCACACGCGCACACACACACACGCGCGCACACACACACACACACACACACACACATACACACACACACACACACACCTGCATATCCATCCAAACCCTTTTTAAAATATCTTTTGTCGACTTTTCAAACCATTTTGAGTATCTTGATATAAAAATTTTGAAATTTGTTTGTCACGACAACAAAATAAAAGAACGAAAAAAAGAGAAGAAAAAAAACCAAATTCAGTTGAAAAAATATAATAAAATTATATAGTAACAGGGAGATAAAAAGACGACTTTGAAAAAAATATTTAAGAAAAGAAAATGTATTTTTGCTCTATTTATCTGATGATTTTATTGTAAAAAGAAAATCTAGAATTCAAGAATAAAATCGTTCGAGACTGAATCATTGAGGTTGCAAAAGGCAAATTAATTAAGCTAATGTTAATCGATCGTATTCGATCGCTTTGTCAACGGCGTTAAACTCGAGGTGGCGATCGATATATTTGTTGCGAAATCGTGGGAGAAACGATCTTGGGTTTGAGTAGACGCGTACGCTGTACGATCACTTTGCAATCGCGTGCCGCTCGTTTACTTGTATAATATCGTTATTGCAATTGCACATATGTACGGTTGTCGATTACACAATCGATCGATACAATATATTTTAATGAGTTAATGGAGTATAACTTTGATAATCGATAGTTCGATAAACGTCAACGCTTCGGACAAACGTCAAAACAATCTTTTCTATTCATTTTCGTCTCTTCGTAATTATAATTAGGGACGCAATAAGTATATTGAAAATTTGCTTTGTTATCTGACACCAGGGTCATATTAATTACTCTGAAGAATCTTTAGTTTCCCTTGCGATCCACCCTTACTCACAACAGTCGACCTTTTCTTTTAGAATATTTGTTTAAGGAGTTACCGTTGTAAATCTTTCAACGACTTTTTAATTTGTAGTTTTTAACATTTTCAACGTCGTAAATAATTTAATGTTAAGTAATTGATGTTTTCACTAATCGTTGTCTAATGGTTTCTTATAATTTAGTTTTTTTCGAGAAGCAAACTTCCCCGAACTCTCAGTGATTCACGAGCCTCGGATATGTAAGCTGCAGCAACAGCGAAGCCGGAAGAGGAAGCGTCGCGAGACCGTTGTTGCCGTAAAGAAATATAGTGAGAGGGATAATGGAAAAAAAAATAATAGCAACTCGACGAGAGATCAATGGAGCGTTCTAATCGTTGAGGCCTTGAAAGGTAACGCTGTGATCATTTGCACGTGGTAGAAAAGAACAACTAATGTGCCTAGAATCGGTTTGATAGAATTGCACATTAACAATTTTATTTTATTTATCTTCACCGATATAAGGTCACGAAGAAAATGTACCGAAATGTTTTCTTAATTAATCACTTTGATAATATAATCGTATCAAATTGTTAAGTTTACTATTTTTTCGTATCAGAACAGGATTAATTTCATTAAAAAATAAAGATAATTAAATAAAATGAATTATTTTATTGAACTTTTCAAATGAATTAAAAATCATTTCGTCGGCTATTCCGATGAGAAAATCTATTGAAATATTGTTAAACCGTTACCGATCAATCTCATAACACGATTGTCAAAGAAAAAAAAATGCCCAACGTTAAAAAAAGTTCAATAAAGTCTATAAAATTATATGTAATTTTATCGATTGTCATTAATTACATTTTTGTTATTAAGATCGATATCGAAATATAACATTTTTTATACTAAATATGAACATTAATAGATGTGTGTACGCATTTTTGTCTCGTTGCCTCTTAATTTTAAGCAAATAAATTCTTAAAAAACTCATAGGCCCGTCAAATGAATTCGATAGAAGGGTAGGGGGTGAAAAGGAGGCCAATATTGTGCAATTGGGGTATAAATACGGTGAAACACATGGCCGAAGAGATGTAAACATGTTTAAACGGCGTAAAGAGATCTTAGGGAAATCGTAGAATTGATAAAGGAAGGAAATTTGAATAGACAAAAGAATGATTGGAAAGAAAGCAGAAAATAATTCAAGAAAGGGAAGAGTCAGGAATCGGTTAAGGGGTTATTTCAGATAAAATTGAAGGATAAAAATATAATTTAACATTTTATGCGAACGATATACATAAAATGTCTTGTAATTGGATTCGATGTAATGTATCAGGACAAACAAAAAATAAAAACTACTACTAGTACAACTGCTAAACGGAAAGAAAAAAATGGTATCAGGAACAACAGTTGTAATCATTTGAACTATAACTAATGGAGATTATATGGGCAGTGAGTGTATGTTGTTAAGAATACTACGTAATTGTAGTAAAATCACTATTGTAACTTGAAATAGCGTCAGAAGTAAAATAAACACCAAACCATTATTGCTTGTAACGTTCAATGATTAGTTATCGCTACTATCCTACACTGGTAATTGTTAATAAAATTCTATTGTGATCCTTAACGCCACTACCAACGGTAAATGCACACGGAGAGACAAAAATCCTTTGTTACGACAGAATAAAATAAGAATAAAAAGTATTGGTGGCATTAAGGCGAGGCAAAACCTCCATCTTTACACAGATGTGCTGCTTCTCTTTTACTCTGCCATTAGCACCATACTAGACTATCTCTTTCACACTCATGGGTGGAGTATAGAAGTTTCGACTCCATTGAAAAGTCAACCAAAAACATATTTTTCTGACTCGAGAATTACTTTTTAAAAATATATTATGCTATCGGCAATCGTTGGGTAGCAGTTTTTATCGAAAAGAATGTTCTTCCTGTACATGGATTTGAAACTAACTATGACCTATCCACCTGGCTAACTACCTAATACGCTGACGCTACCGATTACGCCATTCGACTACCGTTGAATTAAATACATCTCAATGGCATAATAGTTGTATGAGATGTAATCTCATTTAATTAAAATGTAATACCGATACTAGATTTAATTTGATAAATCATTTAATTCAACACAAACAAGAGCGGGAGAAAGAGAGAGAGGGCCCCGTACGTCACAATGCGTGCGATCACAAGTATCAGAAACGTACATTTCCTACATTCGATGACAAATTCGATTTCGTTCAAAAATAGGTCTATTTTATGATGAAAATAACAAGAATTAAATCATCTTAACCGCAATTCCATCAATTAATCGATTGAATTGTCTAACATGAAATTATAAAATTCTTTTGATACTTTTGGCTCTAACCAGATACGTCGGTGTCTGTCATATTCCAATATGATAATTAATTTGTTCTTTTACTCAGTTTTCTTAAGGCAAGTAAAATCAGTTTAAGATTTCCACGAGTTAGTTGATTATTATGCACACGTAGTGCAGTACAATGATTGGATAACAGCGTTGAATCGTTTGCTGCCAGATATC
The DNA here is from genome assembly GCA_963942595.1 of Cylloceria caligata. Classification (NCBI taxonomy): domain Eukaryota; kingdom Metazoa; phylum Arthropoda; class Insecta; order Hymenoptera; family Ichneumonidae; genus Cylloceria; species Cylloceria caligata. The sequence continues at coordinate 44,542,901 of OZ012709.1, read as the reverse complement.
CTCTTCGTGAGCTTCCCCGAAGGCTCGATCGACGAACACAAACTATACACGACTTAGGCAATATACGTCAAACGTCAATTTTCGCTGTATGTACTATTATGTATGATATCACAAAAAAAAGTCTCTGCCCATCACTTCTCACCTAGTCGAGTGGATTTGTTGTACGAGTGTATCCTCTGTGATCTATTACAAGATTCTTAACGTTCCTTGAGCGTTCTCGAGTCATTGACGATCGCGCATTTTATTAACTATGGCATAATATACACTGTACAACGAATACGTATGAATAAAGATGACATTAAGGCTATGTAAACGTTACACAGAATCGATGGATCGTCGACGGTACTGCAGCCTCGTACTTTATCTTCCAAGAAAACGAGAAACTATTCGATATTATTCATCTGCCTGATGGAGACCAATTACAATTTCATTAATTGTATGAGAAAAGAATTAAGGGACAAAGATTGCATCTTCTGTTTCAATAACCAACGGGAACAATCAAGTATCGCGTGCTCGGGTAATGTGATGATTTAAAAGTGATTGGGGGTAATGCTGGTCATTTGGTAACACCGCTGATCTTTATTCCGAAGAATTTAGAAGAAAATTCCATGTTCGGACTTATTTATCCCGGAACGTGAATTTTGTGAGGTAACCACTAGGATGTTACTCGTAAATATATTCACTAATGGCATTTATTTGTTTAAATAATGAACGGTTTCTATGTAATAGTGTAAGTATTAACGGTATTTAAAAATATTGTTATTCTGCTTTGTTAATTTTTGTCTTCAACCTTTTATTTATTTTTTATAATCGATGTTTCCTTAAATCTTTAGCTTTTTAAAATGTTTATCTTAAAAAGTAGAGGGAGATAAATTGTCGCTTAGCTGATCTGAATTATCCATTTTATGGATAATTCGATTATCCAATATAACACTATTGCAAGCTGCTATCGCTAAACGTGGAACTGTCAGGTCATTACGACTAACGTTCGTCTCATCGAGTTTCGTTCACTCGAATGAGACACACCTTGCAGAATGTGGTAGATTTCTTTATGTTCCTGTTCACCCTAGTTTGACTCTTACGTGGTCAGGCTAAACTCAAAATCGCGTTGGTATTTAATAACTTTTCCTTCGACTCTTTACGATCTGCATCGAAAGCGAAACTTGGAGGATCGAGCAAGGTTCTAAATTTCAACTTGGGAAGGCACAGAATGTATGCTACCTGTTTGCTTATTCGTTCTTGAGATAGCTGGCTTCGCACGCAATTGTCCAAGGGTAATTAAAAAATGTCATGCGAGACAAGAATAATGAAACAAGTATAACGACGCAATTTAATTGATCGGTTCGAATGCGAGAATAGAAGGAGGAAACGGAGGTGCGGGAGCAATCGCAAGAAATCGACAAACAGAGGCGAGGTAAGTGACAAAAACTTGAAATGTTTCAATTGCAAATTTGTATCACGGGGAATGACGGTGCCTCGAGTGGAGGCGCGCCATCGGGTACACGTGTCATCGTTATTGAGCAATATGAGTCAATTGTGTAGCAATGAATTACAGCTTTTGTAAACTACAGATCAATTTTTAACTATTTAATTTTTTTTTTTAAGGTAATATATATTTCATGAAAATCTTGCGCATTGCTTTCTTATTATTTTTATAACTTTTATGAAGCCACCTCTGTGTTAAAGTATATGTCGTTTCATTTTGGCAATGTCGTAGACAAAACTTTGTGAAATAAATAATAAAGATGCAACGTGCAATTTCGTACTGAGTACACTTCTTCAGGTATCGTACACGCCAACGTCATTGATTAAAATTTATAAATTTTAGCGAACCAACCATCAATAGAAACTAATCAACCTTTTGTTTTCAACATTTCAAGATATTAAAGTTTCGTGGTATTAGTTGTCACGACAAGGATTTTTTTATTAAAATTCGATAAAATGCAAATTTTTTATAATTTCAATTCAATGTTTAATGTTATTGCATTTGTTATTATTACATCATTACATTGATTTGTTATTACATTGAAACCTTGTTTAATGATAGTTCACATGTGAACCAAATTGGGTCCCGATATCTTAAACATTGCGAGGGTTAGAGTCTTAACAAAAAAATCTTATACACACACATACGCAACACACACACACACACGCGTGTACGCGAGCTTTCATCCAAACGTTTTGTTTTGAAACCATTTTGTCAACGTTTTACAATATTTTGAGTAACCTGACATAAAATAAACAAATGGAGGAAGTTTTGTTTCCGTGTACAATTTTCGTTTCGGAATATTTAAATAGGTCTGAAACGTCCAAAAAATCGGTTTTAAAGGTTGTATACAAATGAAAACGGTGCCAAATACATTTGGTATTGAATGTGTCTGGAATCGATAAAGGTTTTCGTATCTTATGGGGTTTAATATTGTTTGAAAATGTGTATGGTTGATCGGAACAAAAAACAAATTATTAATCTAATAACAAACTAAAATTGTTAATACGGGTTAAGTAGCTGTTTCACTTTATTAAATGCAACTTTTTTGGTAAATTAATTACAGAAGTTACAGATAAAATTTGACGAAAAATTACTGTGTAAAGAAAAAATTATTACAACGGTGAGTATATCTTCCGCGCAAGAGTTTTAAATCGAAATTCCTATACGCGGTTCAGACACAGTCTTCTTATAAACAAAATGAGACTATCCGAATCCAATTTATTCATCGGTTGAACCTGAATTCTACGACAAATTGAAAATGACAAAAATATTTGCATTCATCGATGCACTACAGAAAAAAAAAATTTATTATGACAATGAACTATTTTGCTGGATGACTAATTACCGATAACTAGAGTGATTACGAAAAAACATTATTCACGAAATTCAGAACGTCATGAAATTCAAATCCGTGAATCACAAACAACGATAATTAGATCGATGAAACGTCCCTCTCATCGATCCAATTATCAGTTCGATGGATCGAGTAATTATGGAAATACAGAGATTTTAATCTTTTAAGATCTTAACACACACACACACGCGTGCGCGCGCACACTCACCCACCCACACATTCATTCGGATCTTATTTCTACAGTACATGATAAAAAATCACATAAAGTGATTAAAAAAAAACAAAAACTTTTGGAAATAAAGCTCCCTGTATGAGGTAGAAAAAATAAAGAAAAAACGTCAAGTACCATTCACGACATCTCCATCGGTTTCTTTGAAGAACTATTATTACCAATCAACATGACTCCTTCCCAGAATCGGTTGGGTACTACCCGGAACACCGACAGAGGAACCGGTCTAGCAACGACCTACCTTACGACGCGTTGACACACACCAACCGCACGACGCCTAGCAACGTATCATAGTAGAATTGAGATTCAAGCCTAGTGTATACGATATTTTCCCAAGAAACACATCAAGAAACGATTGACGCGTGATGATATGTCGAAATCACATAACGTCACGCCGAAATTTATAAAAGCAAACAGGACTACCGGGAAGCCCCGGTTTATTAAACGACCGTAGGTGTACTAATTGTAAGTTTCCGTGGGAAAATATATAACGCTACGTAACGACGTACGTTATTCAGGTTTTACAGCGAAAGTAATTGGACATTTACGCACTGAATTACTTTTCTCGCAGAGTTGTATGTAATTTTTTTCTGTTTTAATGTTTTTTTAATACTAGAAACTTTTTACGTAGCTGGAAACATCGTTGAACTGGAGAATTTCTTTTAAAAAAAAGTCGTTTTTCCTTTGGGCGATGCCTTAGATTTTGTAAAAGATTATCTCAACCCCGCAAAATAATCGATCGGTATCTTCAAAATTGCTTATGACATTTTTATTTCATTTTTACCTCATCATAGGGAAAGCTACGGTATCGTGAAAAAAAAATTTCTCGTGATCTTGATATCGAAAATATTTTTTAAGTCCCAAAACGTCGAGAAATCGTTTTTTTTTAAATGAAATTGAGTGCGTTTGGGTGGAAAATTTCAATAGATATATCTCGAGAACGGATTACTCGATCATCAATAAACTTTGCACACGGATCGAGTCGCAGTTCCCACCAAGTTGCTGCCATTTTCAGTCAAATCGCTAATGAGTGTCTCACTTTATGTTTGTTTGAATTTTTCGCAAAAAGGAAGTACACTTTCTAGCTTTTGGTAATTTTTAGCTAACGAGTTAAAACTTTCTACAAGAATGGACCAGGAGACAAGTCTGTTCGGTATTGAGTTTGGCATGAATCGATCGAGACGTTGAGACTTTGTGAAATCGTGAATTTTTGTAATTTTTCGAAAAATATCTATTTATGTTCTAACTCTCGTAAATTTTCATCTATCAAACTGAAACTTGACATACTAATCGGTTAGGATACAAGGTTACTTGGTCGTGAATTTTATGAGAATCGATCCAGAGATTTAACTTTATAAAATTTGCAATTTTACTTAATTTTCAATTTTATTGAAAATTTTTAATATCACTTCCTCTGTGAGGAAACCAGAATTGAGATAACCATTATCCATTGAGGATGTTCTGTGGATCGGCGTGAATAACGAGGAAGTGCAAATTTCAAATTTGCATGCTTTTTGCTTACTCTATAAGGTAAAAAAGTTTATACGAAAATGTGTTTTTTTCAAAATTTTCATAGCAGAAGACTCAAAATATTGTAAAACATCGCGAAAAGTGATTTACAAAAAAATGTCCTTATGCGTTTGTATTAAGATCTCGAAAAATTGAAACAATTCTTCATTAGTACTCGACCGAACGAATTGTCAATTGATATTTGTGGCACACAATTAATGCAAAAACGTCTGTTGTTTAATATAATTTTCATAAAAATTGACCAACTGATAAAAATTTTATGACTTTTTGAATGTTGTGGAAAAATGTCTATAATTATTCTAATTGCTGCAAATGTTTCGTCACCGAACTGAACATTTTATAACAAATAGATTAATATTGAATGACGTTTGGGATTGAATCAGAGCCAAATTGCTAAAATGGTTTGGTTTTTATGGAATTTTTAATTATTAAAAAAATGTAAGTTGTCGCTCTCTGACTCACGTAAATTTAAATAAGTTGAACTAAAAGTTTGTAGAAAATGAAGATCAGTAAAAGGATTCAGATTTTGTAGTAATTGAAATTGTTGAATTTATGACAACTTCCGAAACATCTAACTTACCGAGCTATTGTTTCATTCAATATTTTATTATTTACAATTTTTGACAAGACGTTCTCTATGAAAAAAAAACAAAAATTAATCACTGTACTTTCTCACAGAGTCAACTCTGTCACTTATGTTGAAAATAATAAAAAATTACCGTGCAAGATTGAATGTTGCATCAATATTTGTTATCCAATCAAATAGCCATTCGTACAATTTCATAATGTTTCGTACGTCCATCAGCATTACAATTTTATTTCAATGATCTTCTTTCTCTGACCGCGGTAGATTTTTTTTCTAAGAATTAAAATAAACCGGTTGTTGACGCATTGGAAATAACATATTCTCGTTCTGCACTTGTGCGCCATCGTTATACCGGAGGGAGGTACCACTGAAGTATTTTAAGCACAAAGATAAAAGAACCTAAAAGACATTCAGCGAACAAGATTGACCAGGTGGGGAGTAGTCGGTGCTGGGGAAAAACCTCTGGGCTTCGGGTATTCACCGACAGTAACAAGAGAGTTCAACGACTGGTTAGGATACGCTGCACAGGTATGCTATTACCAGTCGTTGAACGAAAGGTTAACGAGTGCTACTTTCCATCGGTATAAATCGTCATTAATGTTAAATAAAATATAGCAGTATTTCGATAAATATATATTAAAGGTTATGAATCATATTGAAAATCAATGTCAATTTAGGAATAATTAATTAAATATTAAAACATTAAAGCTTTATATTAAATAAATGACTTCATTTACCGAAATTGTTTAAATTGTATAATCGGGCATGCACGTTTGATTCTTTTTATTTCTTTTAAATCAATTGAAGCTCTGAATTTATCAAATATAAATTCGAAAATTTAGATTCGAATGGTTTCAATAATCGCAGATAAGTCGATCATATTACTACCACGATAATAATGTTTATTTCACATTTATATAATTATATTGTAGAGTATCAGTGTACGCATTATTGCTCATTGGAATAGAATGGACGTATAAATAATAATACTGCTTCAACATATAAAGTAGAAACAATTGTGATAAGAAGATGAGTGGAGAATCTTTGACTTTCCCTCGTGTACGATATAACGTTCTGGTATGAAAACTCAAACACGATAGTTTCGAAGATCGACGATATTTCAAGAGAAAGGTCATTCGGTGCGAGAATATGTCGACGAACGTACTTTACTATCAAAGAGTACGAGTACAACGAGCTTGGAGACGCATTATTACAGTGTCGATACCGAGTGGAATCTACCTCAGAACGATAAGTCAATCAGCTACGCCGATTACACGTCAGAGTAATACTTACGAGTGGGAAAGGAGAAAACTATAACCTGTGACAATGAACTTTTCCGTTGATCAATTTATCCGCCTGCAATCCAACGAGACTGAAATGCTATGCGTGTATCAATTCATACATTTCGCGTTGATAGAAAAATCCATAAAACCCAAAAGTCCAGGGTCAATCACGATCAATAATCAAACAAGAATATCATAAAATTGAGACCAAAGGATCATTAGGGTGGCAACTCTTAGCTGCAATCTCAGAATGTTATAACAAGATGATTAGTCCCTCGTTTTGCCTCATCGTCTCTGAATATCGTTTACGCGGTTCTTTACACTTACATAAATGATAACTCGACGATGTAAATGAAATCCAGTTGTAAATATTCCAAGTGATCGCTTATATTTTTAATACAAGATTCGCAACCGTCAATCTTAATAAAAGTTGACTTTAGGTTAAATAATTGTATTTTTTGTCATTAAAAAATAATAACATTGTTCAATTATGTAACAACAGTATATTTTTCATTTAAAAAATGTATCATTAAATTTCTTTATATACATAGAAAAAATATGTCTTAAACTTTTTAGCGAAATTCATCATCGATTCGTGTTTTTTTTTTGAATCACGAATTTTACGTATCAAACGATAACTTCATAGAAAACTAAAAAAATCTTACAATTTAAAAACTATGTAACAACAGTATATTCATTGCAATGTCTTAACTATTACACAATTATTTCTAAACAATATTTAATTAATTCTAAAACTATTAGGGTGTGTGAAGAATTTAAAAAAATTCAATAATGAAACTCAAAGATATTTTTTTTATTTTGTATCTTACTCTCGAGTATAATGGAAATTAATTGACCGTTGCTTCTCACAAAAAGACGGTTCTAGCAATCAAACTTAAGGAACTCAATTTAATACAACATAGGCATTATTTCGCCCCCTTAAATTTCATCTTTAAGAAATATTTAGCCCAACGATTGTGAGAATCAGCAATATTTTCAACCCTTTGAGTGACGATATATCAATCCTAACGAATATATTTGTCGATACATGCGTAAGTGACACTCAAAGGATTAATTATATACTCGAGACTGAGAAACGAAGAATGTTTTTTTCTTCTTTTAATATGAATGTTACAACATTAAATCATAGAATTTTTGTAAATTTATGACACACCCTGATACATATATCATGAAAATGTACAATTAACTTAACTACAAATGGGTGGACGGTACTTCAAGACATCTCTCGTCATCGGATGCAGTGATCCCGAGTTCAAAGTAAGAGGATACATCAGTGGGTGAGTCAGGTGTACCGATGATCTTGTCATTAAGCTCGGTTTTCAGTTGTGAACTCGTACCCGCTGAATTACGCTGAAATTCAATGGGCGCACTGTTGAAAACCTGTCCCTTCCGCAAGGAAGACAAGACCTTGTTACCTTTGTTTCGATTATTGCTTCCGACGTGAAAGATGCTCTTGATTCTTTGTGAAAGTCCATTTGATTTGGGCAAACAGCCACTTTCAAGTTTATCGGCAACGAATTCCGTAGTGGAACCTCCAGTTTCTTCAACTTTCACATTACCGGAGTTTGAAAAATTTGACCTCACATTTTGATTTTCGTCCTCCATGCACGTCTTAGGACGTTTATCGGAATGCATCGAGGAGTCTGATACACCGACACCCTCTTCGATAGATTTAAAGCTTTTCAAGGCTTTCAAATACTCCGTAGCACGTCTGAGACTCTTTGGTTCGGTGAAGGTATCTCTTATTTTCTCTTTTGTATAATGTGGAGACGAACGAATAGACGAGTCTAGAGGCTCTTCATTAAATTCTATTCCAAATTGATATACGTAGTTCATATTGTCATTGATAGTGATACCAGGATCTTCAAAAATCTTCAACGTACAAGTTTTCAAGGTCCTCGGTGACTTCCGTGTCCGGATGGACTGAACAAGATGTTGTTCTTCGGAAATCAGTGTTGAATGTCGAGGAGAAAGCTTGTTGTCCGAAGACAAGCTCTTTACGAAATCAATGTGCGATTCTTTCTCGTTTTCACTTGGAGCGAATCGGGGTGTAGCGTTCATCTTTATTCCTCTCAAGATTTTCTTCATTCGACCAGCTACCGCATGAGCATAACGAAAGCTTCTAGATGTCTTTTTGATTTCAGCATCTTGACGTTTGTTTAAAGTGGATTGAGTGGAATCAGGAGTACCAGGAATTGAAGGTGTTCCGTTCGGTAGGGCAGGTCTGAAAGACATGCGATTGGAAGCTTGTGTGGATGTAGAAGTTATGGATCCCTCGTTACAGGTCCATTGATTTGATTTTCTGTTGTTTCTTGGCAAGCTATAGTCCAATTGCTGTGGAACTTTCGTTGAAGGCTCGACCGACGGTGCAGGAGATGTAGAAACTTCTCTGATAGTTTCGAGATTATCAGAAATCCTGGAGGACTCAACGATCGCGTTCGTTAGAACTCTTGTTGGGCCTAACGATAAGTTCTCTGATTCTTGAGACTTCAAGATCTTAGTCGTCCTTTCGGTTGAAGATTCATCCATTGGATTCAATCGATCCGAGGTTGTTAGAGTCGTTGAATGCGTTTCCTCGACTTCGGTAGTCGTCGCTGACAGAGTTCCGTTTGCCGGCTCGATACAAGATTCATCGATCGGATTTGACGTTTCAGTGATCGGTAGCGTTGCAAAAACGTTTCCTTCGTTCGTTCTTGGCAATCGTACCTTCGAAGTACTCGAATTGCACAATCTTGTGTTGGAAATTCCTGAATTTCCGATCTCTGATCCCGAAGGTTGAGTGACTGTCGATATTGACATCAATACTTCTGAATTACCAGAATTTCTTGTACTTTCCGCATTTCTGCCGTCGATTTGGATACTCTCGGAATGTCTCAGTCCTGATGTCATCGGATCAGTGTCTCCCGAGGGTTGAACGTTAGCTTTAGCGTTAAGAGCTTGACTCGAATGTCTAGCTTCTACGATTGACGGATTTTCTTGACAATATACATTCTGTGCCCTTGAATCCTGCGTCGTAATAGTCGACACTGTGGAGTGAATATTCGTTGATGAAGTAGAACGATCCGAGACTCTTATATTTTTGAAGCCGATTATTCGGATACGCGGGTCAGAGGCGCAACTTTCTTCGATGACAGATCGAGATTCGGGTCCTGGGTCAGTACTTTTGTGGATTTCACTTGTCTCACGATCTTCTGTGAAAATTAATAACAAGTTACACATGGCAGGGTCGCATGAACCGTAAGTTGGTCGAGTCAATTGAAAATATAATTTTCTTTTGGATCGATTCAATACAATGTAATCTATCTATGAGCACAACGTCATCACTAAGAATTCGTAAAAATTATTAAATTCTACAACAAGTCTCTTTTATTTTATTTTTCAACTCTTTGCGCTCTAGAGGTGACTCGGCGTTTCATGCGGCAACTCGAGTGACGACTGATTTTGTTTTTTAGGATGTAGAAATATATCAAATATATCATTTGTATACATTTGTTTGTGTGTAAAATAATTTTAGAGTAGCTGTAAAAACTTGCTTAATATTCATAAAATCGTCTCGAGCTGCTAGTTCACCCGCGCAAAAAAATCTTCGAATGCAAAGGGCTTTAATAGTTCAAAATAATTAAAACATTTTATTAAAATTTCTCATTATTTCTTTTAGCGATGGTTTCCGTACACACGCATTACGTGAAAGTTTCTTTTAAAAAATGTCTAAAATTTTTATAAAATAATTCTCTTTAGAACGATTAAATGATATTAATCCCTTGAGTGTCACACGCACATATCGACAAATGTATACGTCGATATCGTTATATTTAACAAAAAATATGCATCAATATTGATATATTCGATAAATATATGGGTCAATAACGACGACCATAATGTTTTTGCAACGGAACGTAGGTAGACGAGCAAGCTTGGTTACGTCCGAATAAGATATTCCGTATGTTGTGTAAATAGAAAGCAGTGAATAGTTTTAAAGTAACATCTTATGAATTAATAATTAAATAAATATAAAATAACATTAAGATATAATAAAAAAAATAATGCATATAATTGGAAGCATAAAATGACACACATGTGTAAGGTCGCTGCGATGCCATTTCATTAAATATTATTTTAATAAACATTACGTTCAGTGAGTTTTTATATTTTTGTAAAAAATAATTATTAAGAGAAAATACGATGATTAGAAATTCAAAAAATATGTGATCCACTTCTCGTTATCTATTTGATTACTCATAGATGCGATAAAATTATTTTGAAATAAAATCTACACTTGAAAGTGTTGACATTTATGGTTTATTTGTATTTTTTTTTTTTTCAATTTCACAATACCAAATGGGAATGCAAAATATTGTTATACGCGTATCATATAAAATGTTTTCTGCAAAGTAGAATAACGCCTATTACTTTTTTATTATTTTTCATCTTCTACAAAACTACCTGCGGCCAATTAGCGGTCTGTCGATCGATTTTGGCTTCCTTACAGAGGAAGCCTCGTGAAAGGTGAAAAATGATTGAGTGGAAGATAATCCAAATCACGCTGTTTGTACAACAAAAAATAAATTAATTAATGAACGAGTGACTTACCATCGGCATCGCGTGGTTTGCAATATAACCATGGAACGACATAAGCCGCAACAGTACCAACACCAACACTGAGAGCCAAAGCAGTGGCAAGAAGAACGACCATTTTCCCCTCGCGATTTCGTATCATTTGCGCTTCTGTCAGCCATTAAGACGACAGAGAGAAGTTCCAAATACACTATTTCTACGAGTACGTATATTAAATCCTTTTAATTTACATCCGCAATCACACTGACACCGATACTGATATAACGTCAATATAATAACGATGTCTGTAGAGTCTATGAAGATTGATACGGAAGGTGGGTTAATGACACTTCGAAATTGTACTTTGTGTTCAAAGATAACTAGCTCGTGAACCGTGTCAACAATAGCAAACTCCGGTCTCTTCCTATCACTGTGTGTATCTAAACAACAGCGTCATCGATACACATGTAGTACGTACTACTTACAACAATATGTGGCCCATTGACAGTGAAGTGAAAATCGCTATTCATATCCCCACGATCGTCAATATTGCTTTACTACGATCGCTACACGAGTAATAACTCTTCAAGATGAATGCTTTTACTTTGTGTCGTAAAGACAGCATTAGTTGGAAGGCGAAAAGCATCATAAAAATTAAATTAAATTACGATAGATAATAAATTATTAATGACAGCAATCAATTTTTTTGTCACTTACTGATAAGCCGATATAGTAAGTAGAAAAATAATTTAAATTTTGAGTATCGAATCAGATTTATGTCATTTAGAATGCTTTAAATAAGATTATTCAGACAATGGTTTAAAAAATTGACGAAAGTAAAACGGGAAAAAAAATTATTCATAACTTTTCGGTTTGCTCTGTGCTACGCGCGTAGAGGAGAAGCGGTTAGCGCGTGTGTGACTTTATTTCTAATGTACGAAACGGATTGATAACTAATTAGTTAAAGCGCCCTCTTCGGGATTACACTCGCAGAATAACTTTTTTTCATATTTAGGAAAAATCCTGGTCCTTTGCATCCAAGATCATTCAATTTTTAAAACAATTTTTGATCTTTAATTCATTTTTATATGACTCACTGTTGTCGAGATCATTTAAAACGAATGTTGCTTTCTAAATTATTACAGATCTTTATGTCGCTTAATATAAAATGGTTTGCCAATTGAAATCAGACGAAAAAGTGTGGAAATCAATTAAATTCACGCTTTTCGTCATTTATAAATCGATATTAATTGATCGAGCATTTCAAATAATTCGATGTTTGGCCATTGATTGCACAACATGTTACATTTAAAATTAAGCATTGGCTCATGTGTTTCTGACGTTGGGTTCAAAATTTCTTGACGTTTTATATGAATTGTCTAGGCCACGGTCCGTGAAGTAACTCGCGGCGCGAGATTCTTGTACCTGAAGGGTTAACGCATAAACTGTTCATTAGAGTATTAAGGTAATTAGATAGTATTTATGTATAGATAAGTTAACTCTTATCAACTGCATATTATTCTTATGTCCACAATCAAGTAAAATTTACGTAAACTCTGTTTATTTGTGAGCTGACACTTATATTTCTATAAAGCCAATATAAAAACGTATTTTTTTATCGCAATTAACTTTTAAACAGTACGGTCAAGTCTCCTTTTGTTCGTCTCAATTATTTTTCTATAAAGTCAAGATAAAAACGTCTTCTTTAACCCCAATTAACTTTTAAACAGTACAGTCAAGTCTCCTTTTATTCGTCTCAATCGATGCGGAAAAATGTACTCTCACGATACAAAAAAAGTCAACATCCTAAAGTCGCAGTAATTGCGAATAAACATCGTGCCCTTGGCAATGAATATTTTTCTTTACAGAAAAAAAATGAGTGTAAGAAACAACGAAACAAATCTGATAGATAATCGAGAATTCGGACAAAACCTTGTCCTCGCTTTAATTTTATTAGCAATAAAAATGTTGGTGCGTAGATCGGTAGGAATCTGGAAATCATATATATTTTCCAATGTTCACAAATTTACGACCAATTGAATACTCTTTTTTCTATTAATTATGCACATCAGTGAGTTTTGCAAATCACAGAGGTGATTCTAAAAATTATTTACGGTTAAATATTAATCTCGAAGTGTACTTTTATCACCGCTCACTGATTTTCTTGTAAAGTATACAACACAATAATAAAGATTGTTCGTCTGCTTGTAAATTATTTATTATAATTTTCATTATTAATTCGTACAAATGATACCCTAAAAAAATGAGTTTCATGTCATTTACATATAGGCGAGTTTATTACAGGATAAAAGAAGGCCTGCAGGATCATACATAGCAGTGTGATTAAAGCAATTAACTGCAATTAGAAAAATACTTTCAGGACGTGATCACCACTCGGAGGCCTAGTTTTGTTTGCCTTTACGGTATGAGCAGGACAATCTTAAGAATGCAGTACTCATCAGTAACAAGACGCACACACAGGTACAGGTAATTTAAGATACAAATCCGAAAAATGTTCAACCAAGTATCGTACAGTTCCACCAAAGGTGTATAGCATAGATCAGAGACGAGTCGAGAGACGCGTAACTATATTCTGCACGTACCGGTACTGCTACTTTGCGAATCCTATGTTCAGGTAATCGTTTCATAGCTCGTGAGTATGCACGCAAGTACGAAGAAGGGATAAAGTGCAGCGTGCGGCATGAATTACTTGCAGTAGCAGAGCACGAGTGTAACACACGGTGGTGTTACAAGGCATTCAGCGACCTCGACCCCTTTGAGTCAGGTTCAACAACGCTCTTCGCGCTGTGCCAACCACAAACCACTAGCTCGTTAATAATCAAGGAATTTGCTAGATATTGAAATCGGTATTTTCTTTCTCTTTCTCTTTTTCTTCGTATGCTAATCCTACTCATTCATTTTCGCTTATAGATTTCTTAATCGTCTATCGATGAATTATTTATTCTTTTTTGTAAAGCAAATTCTGTTATTTGCTGTTTGATTTTTCTTTTTAAACATTTAATTTTAATGATCCATCGTTGATACTTTATAGAGTTGCCGGAGAAACATTTTTTGAACCTGTATCTGTCTAAATTTTTTTGAAAATCTTACGCACTAGTGATTTATCTGTAAGAATCTACGAGTGGAGGAGGCGAGATGATTGTAAGTCACAACCGATCCAGTCTGTACGAACTGGCACAAGGTACCCGGACTGGTTGCGTAACTAGATCGACGTCTTCCTCGCTGGTCGGGCAACATGCATGCACGCACTTTATTCGCGTTCTTGTCCCTCGATCCCTCGAACACCGTGATAAAAGGTGCATGCGTGCATAGGTAACTGCATCGAGACACAGGCACTTGCGGAGTTGCAAAGAAAATCGATTGACGTACTTACAACCGAGTACAACTGAATGAAATTTGCGATATATACATTTTTTCCATCAACGTTTCTTGTATTTATATGATTAAGAGGGTATTAATAAATAAAGGATTATCCAACTCGGAAAGAAGGACTTTATTATATTTAAAATAAATGTATATTGACATACGGCACATTTTTTTTCGTTGTACACTTGAATGTTGCAATCAACTGCCAGGGCTTTCAACGATGAACTCTACGAATTTTTATTAAATTTATGTTACGAATCACTGCTTTGGGATACTGAGTGAGAGAAACTTTGAATGCGCTTAAGGTGTCGATCTGCAGGGTTAAATTAACAGCGCCGAAGGTACGTCGTGTCAATCGTTGATCGTACATACTCGACTACAAACACATAGCTCATGGTGTCTCGATGATCTGTGACATCAGCACCATTCGGAGGAAAAAGTATTAAATATATTTTTCATTTACTAAAACTGGGAAATCGTGCAAATTTTTATTTTTCCATAATAATTGGTAATAATTGTTTATTTTGGGAAATATTTTTAACGCTTTTCCATACAAACGGTGCCTATTCCTACAAGTTGATATTGTATATGCCTGGTGTTTAGTCGCGTGGAAATATTTTATTGCTAGACCAAGAGTTTTCGATTATGGCAAAATTTATATCTTGGAAATATTCGGAAATTTGAGATATGAAACTGGGTTTGAGAAATTTGGAATAGAAATTAATTTTTTTTATTAAATATTAGTTTTAAGATATTATATCCGTAGAATAATGTATTCAATAATTTGTTAAAAGAACATTTCGTTCATGTAATTCGAAGTATGAGGACTGAATAATGTTGAACACCTGTGTAATTTAAACAAGATTTATCATTTCCAAGTCAAAATAATTAACATTAAAGTAATGTTTAACATCAATCTCTTATGGGATCATAATTATCAATTAAATTTTTTACTGGTTTTTGATGTCCGTGTACATAAAGGGTCCCAAACCGTCCAGAAATAATTTTCTTTCTAATGTCCGTGAGCGTAAGCGAGCGCGCGCGTGTGCGTGTGTAATAAGTTTGCAAAATTGCAATAAATATATCTCGAGAACGGGTTATTCGATCATCCTGAAACTTTGCACACCGATCGGGTTGCGATTCCCGTCAGTTTATTGTAATTTATGGTTGTTTGAATTTTTCGAAAAAAGAATATACGCTCTCTAGTTTTTGTACATTCTCATCTATCGAGTTAAAATTTTCTACAATAATAGGTCAGGGAACAAGATTATTCGGTATTGAGTTTGGCATGAATCGATCAAGGCGTTTAGATTTTATTGAATCATGAATTTTCGTAAATAATCTATTTTTTATCTAATATTCGTAAATTTTCATTTATCAGACAGAAACTTAGCATATTCATTGGCTAGGATACAAGAATATTTGATTCTAAATTTGGTGAGAATCGATTAAGGGATTTAAACATTACGAACTTGGCAAATTTATCAAATTTTTAATTTTGTTGAAAATTTTAAGATCACTTTATCCACGAGGAAGCCAGAATTGCGATAACCATTATAAGTAGAGAAGATTACGTTATCGATAATCAATGAAGCAATGTGAACATTTTAAATTTACACGCCTTGTTTACTTTCTGAATGAGAATCAAGAATTAAACAAACAACGAATGTATTTCAGAGGAACATAAAAGGAATATGTTAAATCAATCAACCAGATTTTTATTGAATTAACTGATGATCAATGGCTCCTTAAAATATTTAATGATTCTACATAATTTACAACTATTTTGAGATAGTTACAAAAATGTTAAATTGTTTCATTCTAATTATTTTCCTTAAAGAATTTAATAGAAACATTAGTGAGATGATATATATTTTCTTTTGAAGACTGGAAATATATTCTTAAATACTCATTACGCGTTACTTCATTTGACCTCAATCAAATGTCGTAATTATTATTGGATATAAAAAGATTAAATCATACGTCCACTACGAGTATTGGAATGTCACATTATTTATTCTTCGAATGTTAATAATTGCAATGTGATCCTATTTCCAGGATAATTGTTATTAATTATTTCTTCGATTTCACGTAATCAGAGATGTATATACACGAGTTGTTTGTTATGTGGAAGTAATCAATGACGTATACACAGCAATATAGAAAAGGACGAAGCGCCGGTAAAAATGCAGGTCATACGTCTTGTGCGTTGATTTACCTTTTTCCCTATTTGGGGATTTATCATTACGTGAAAATCTCGTTGGAAGCTCGTGCACGATATACAGATTAATTTTCTATAATGTAACAAGAATTTGTATAAGTAAAAAGCATAATCGTGGGTACATTCTGAATATATTTTTTATCAGTTGGAAGATTTTTTCCCGTCAATCAATAACTTGTTACGTGAATCATCGTAGTTAGCTTCCTAAGGTGATGAAGCAGATAAGATCTAAGGGAGAGATTAATTCTGGTCGGTTATCTTCAAGCTGTACACAGACATGCGGTTATAATGGTCCGCTACCTTGCTTACGTACTCAGCGCCACTGTTTACTCATTTAGCACCGTTGAGCGGCGGATCTTACGAACTAAGTTATGTCGATTTTGCACCGTCTACACAGTCGATTTATCTTACGCACTCGTATGATAATACAGTGTGCGTAGATTACGAAGCGATCGCGTCGTATATCTTCAATTCTGAGCCGTTCATGTAACACGTTTTAGCTATTTACGTATCACCTTACACAAATTAATTTAATTACGGAGAGTCCGTGAGAGTGCGCGAACCCGAGTCGTATTCGAATGTAGATAATATTGTTTTTAAAAAATATCTACAACGTGTAAAGTTCGACAGATCCGGTTGTAAGAGAGCGCGCCAGATACAAAAAAAAATTTAAGGACTGATCATGTACGATCCGCGCCCTCTATGTTCCGTGGATTCAAGGATCAGCGGTGCAAACGACCAAACGCATCCCCGAGTACTTCACCGAAGATTAAAAAAACAGAAACTTGAGTTAAGGCTGAAAGAGCACCATTGTTCAGGTCTCCAGACTTGTTACTTCTTACAATTTAGTTGCTATCGCACTTATCGCGATTCACGTACTTACGTTCTATGGTACAATACGCGTGTACCAGTCGATCCAACAGTCACTACCACAAAATAAAAAAGCTATATATCTGCCGGAGCTTTCTAGAACAACGCGGCCTTGATTCGCGAGCTCCACGCCCACATCCGCGCCAGACTGACCATACCAGGGAATGTATATCCGGTATAGAACGCATACGCTCTATGGTCTATATCGACTATGTACGCGCTTATTGTCCTCGTCTGTCGTCATTCACGAAACGACAAAAACCCGCATCTCGATCGGTAATCGATATGCGTCGATAACAAACGGAGGAATAAAGAGGGTCATTGAGAGACGTCAAAGAGTCTCGATCACTATATATGACTAACGATAGTCACTACAGTCAGGTGCACAACCATTTCGAGCCAAGGTCGATGAGCGTATATAAAATAACAGTGAAAAACGATCGACAACAAATCAATCGAGTTTCATTCGTCCAGATATTCTTATAAATCGTTTATCACACCGATATTATAATAAATATAATAATATTTTATACCTCGACAGTGCCTGCCCCCAAGATATCCACTTTCCGGATCATTTATTTCATTTATTTTTGTATGTAATTATCGGATGTATGTAATTAGGTAATACGAGGTTTCTCAAGTTGAATAAAAATGATAATTTGATAAGTTTTTAATGAGTTGCTCACACAAACTTGGGCAGAGTTATAGAGTAGAAGCATAAGTATCGACCACCCTTTAAGATTTCAGGTTATGAAGCGAATATAGTTTATTAATTATTTATTATTATTAACTATTTATTATAAATAGAGTTTAGTTTAATTATTTTCTATGTATGGTTCTTTACATCTTTGAAGAGCCTTATTTCAATTTCAATTCTTCTCCCGGCTGCTACAACCGTGTTCCTCGCTATATCGCACTCGTCGAGGATCGATGAAACTACAGAAAATCTGTTACCGAGAAAAATAATCTGTTGACGCAACCAATTAAACAATCTAACAAATTTATCTTGGTACAAAACACCGGGATTACAGTAAAACGGATGAAAAATTATTTCATTGGTATTGGCGAGAAATCGAACAATCGTTATATTACGCTCCTTTTGACTTGCTTAATTTTTACTCAGACTGCTGCAGATTAATGTAACCCGAGCAGAATTACAATTACTACTTGGAAGCACCGTCCGTTTAAGTGATTCTATAGTTTAAGCACAGGTTAGTTACGGAGTTGCTCCGTCTACTTTCTTAAAAACTATAAATATTTGCTGACTCGTTTTGCACTGGTCATCATCGACAATACACTTCTCCTTTCCGATATTCCTCAGAATGACTATCAATATAATTACTTCTTCATTAAGACGAGTTAAATTAAATATGCACAAGGTAAATATATTTAACTTGTGTGTAAAACTCGGATGTAAATAAAAATGGAATAACGCAAATTGTGAGCGTCACGTATTCGTAAAGAATACAATATGAATACAGATTATGTGGATAATCACGCGTGTTTGACGACAATTCTCAGATTGAATTACGTATTTCGCAGATGCAACTTGTCGTCACTTAGCGAGTAATCGTGCCTAACGTGGATGCATTAATAAATTAATTGACATTTGGAAGGACACGAGGAACGGTGTGGATGTCGGTTATTATGTTATTAATGCTGTAACTGTTTTGTACTGTGTTTATTTACATCTCAGAGCTGAACGGTAATCCGGTAGAAGACACTTTAACAATGCTTTTATTGACTTTTATTGCGTGGGTGATACTCGATGACGTGGTCCAAGACTCGATTGGAATACAATGAAACGGATCTCTAGTCAGGAGATCCATAGATCTGTACACGTGGCCAATAGTGTAACACTTCACAGTCTAGATAGTCAGACGAGATATAATGCATCGTGAATCTCATTAATATTAGGAACGACAGAGAGACAGACCCGTTGGCTCAGCCATTTCACTAACTGAAATTCCATGTAAATAGTTAATATATGACACGATACAGAAGAAAGATTTGCAACGTATGGGGCGATCTTTTCTAATAAAACAATCGGTGTGTCTGATTGATGGTTGAAAGTCTGAACTATTATAACCTGTAGGTATTTTGAGGGGATGTGACACACCTTTGGACACTGTAATCGATAACAGGAATGGTAATTTTTACTCGGAGCCTATTAATATTTTAAACAAAAACAAATTCAGTTTCCCTTCGTCTGTGTAATCTGCAGTGGAATTTACTTTTTTTCAAACAGTTTTAGATATTGGCTGGGTCCAGGGGTGGGAGTGGATCGTATCACCTTGTGAATCATATCACTCAACAAGTATTGTATATTTGGTGTTTTTCTTTAAAAACGCAAAAATTCTTTGTGTCAATTTAATATTTAAATCGGACCTGAAAGATCCATGGATAATTCGATCGATGCGCGTGATACTTTGCTCGATCGATACGCAAATTGTTACTCTATTTTATCATAACATCGATCTGAACTCTCATATCCCGTATCAGCAAACCGAGTCTTGTTGAATGCAAGCCGCAGTTACAGAGATCTTAACGATATAATAATGTATATTACTATGTCCACAGGACTCTGTATAGTCGACCTTGCTGCAGGCTTCGGTTTATACTATATCGGTAGTATTAATAACCGGTGGGAGGATCTATATACCTAAATTCCTCTGGGAAAACCGGTCGACTCGCCGATCCCAGAGCAACGTTTATAGTTTTATATACCTCGCGTAAATACGACGGGCAGAGATGGATTATTAATTGACGAATCAGATCGAGTGTCGCTTAGACGCGAGTCAACACCAACGTGTTTACCCACCATCCACACGAGGAATGATCAAGGATCCCCGTAGATGGACTGGACGCCTTGATGTTGCGTTTTGCCTAGACTCCTGCGATCTATCGATCGCCGCGCGTATACCTGCTTGCGATACGTGGATCACTTGACACTCTCATTTCGCTAATATGATCATTTCTAGTGACTTTATAAATCCCGATGAAAACTCCATCTGCAGAGACACCCGGTATTTCTCAGGATCGTAATCAAGAAAGTATTAAATATTGTTTTGTCTTTAGATTCTTTACGATTATTTTATTGCTTCCGGATAGAGGAAAGTTAACAAACTTTCCTCATAAGGAAGTACATGTAAAAAAAATACAATTTTTAAATGAAGTTACATTTTTGTGTCAGAGTATCCTTATAATCTTCCAGAAAGTTAAAAAATCATATTTAGAAAAAAAGTTGTGCGCGCGCGCATGCGTGCATGTATGTACGCGCATGAGATTTGTGAAATTGAAACATCATTAACTCAAGAACGCTTTGATCTATAGAACTAAAGCTACTAAGCCATATAGGAGGTTAAACCCGGGTTTCCATTTCGTTGCTTACAATGATAAACATTTTACATTGCCTTGCATTTTGTTAAAAATGTCTGTTAACCCATCGTGGTCACTTGGGATCATACGGCGCATTTACAGGGCATTTACAAAGCATTTACAGGGCATTTGCATATCGGTAAAGATCCAGTTTGAATTTGACACGCCGACACTTTTTGTCAATGAAAAAATCAAGATGGCATACCTATTATGTAACATTGAATGGATTCTTTCATCTCGACTGTATTTTCCTTAACAAATAAATTCCATCTGCACTCCAATATCGTGCATCAAGATTTTTAAGTGATTCCTATGTTTAATTCCATCGTGAGGAGGCTAAAAAATTATGTATACCGTGCAACGTTCGATAATACTATCGTTGATTAATCGCTCTCGAGTGTCGTATCGATTACTTTCTTTATAAACTTATCCCTCGTTTTTATTTTTACATGTGCACCGTTATTCTTAAAGTTTAGGCAACTCGTAAGCGATCAGGCGTTATGTATATCAAGACAACGTAAGGTCGAGAAGGCGTAAAATTCATTGATATTAATATGAATGATTGATCTGTATGACAATCATTTGCTCGATTTCAATTATAGCGAGGTCGAGCCTCCGGAATACTAAATCTTTTGCTGTCACGTACGACCGCACGAGCCTGCATGCATGCTCTTATGCTTTATTCGATTCTTCGTTAAGATCTGCAATGCTCATTTCAAATAGTATCGGGAAGTTTTAATAGAATATTCCTGGTTGAGTAAAACGATCGATTAAAAAACTAAGCGCGCTACATATTAATCGTTTGTTTATACATTTTTTAATTTCTTGTTGATAAAAATCTATGCAAACGAATTTTATGACAATAAATTCAATGAGATGTATATAAGATACATTTCTTCGTCGACACTGTCGCAAATATGGCTACATCCTTCGAAAATATTCGGAGACCGAGTCAGAATTTTCAAAAATGTTGAAAAATATTTCAGTTGCTTGCCTCGGTAATGGAGCTTTCAAAGAAATCGGTATCTCAGGTCAATAAAATCAAAGATATGTTGCAAAATTAGCGCTAAAATACGCAGCTGTTAGAAAATCGAAAAGATATTGTAAGTTGAAATCTCCAGCTTGAGCTGACAAAAGCAACCGTATAGCATGTTTCGAACAATTTTCTGCCTTAAGTGCGCTCAGATACCGCACATAATAATAATAATCGTGCCAATTGTAAAGCGATTAGACCGTCTACTCTCCGTGTCTATGTACGCAGTGGTGACATGCCTTTATATTTTATTTCTTTTCTCTTTCTGAGTCACATGTTTCCTAATTTTTTCGTGAGGAGATGATTTACCCAATATTAAAATTTATATCTGATAAATCGATGAACAAAAAAAGTGTTCTGTGTCCGAACTTTTTGTAAATAAATATTAAATTCGCAGATATCACCATTCTGTCATTTGATGCATTTGATGATAATTCGAAGAACGAGTATTACAATCATAATGACAATTATATTTTAAGTTAATCATCAGTTCATTTATGCCCCATGACATACAACGTCTTGTATGCATTTGTAGATAGTTAAATTGTCAAAATTAAAGGATGACGCGAGCTTTTAACAATTATTTAAAAAAATTAATTCAAAAGGTATTTATTTATTGCAATAATAATCATTTATGTTCATTTTCTGAGCTAACGCTGATCAATTAATCTCGAAATATTTATTATAAACCTATCAAACATCTGAACTTAACTCAACAGGAGTGGACTTTATCATTCAGTGATTGTCCAATTTGTCACAGTCAAATATCAACCATCGTTCGAGAGGCGTTGATATTCTTGTACAAATGTATAATGATCATGACCAAATGCGTGACTATAACGGACAACTTACAAACACGAGATACAGTCAGTAACAAAGTTGCCAACGGACAACTCGCTACATGACACACTCGGTGAACTATACGCAGTGCAATATTATATTTTCCATGCAAAGTTACTTGAAAAATTATACTGTACCGCTGGAACCACGCCTTCGTAACAAGGCTAGATTTTTATCGATTTCTCGTTTGTATTCCTACCAGCAAGAGAAAAATGTAGCTACAGTCGACATTAGCTTCTCATTCGTTTGCGCTGACGATTAATCGGACGTTGGGCTTTCGAAAATGTAAAAGTAGAATTCACACAGATGCGTGGGAATATGTTGAATATTATTTAATTAAAAAAATAATAAAAATTCAAAGCTCTTGCAGTGCCGTTAAACCAACGATCACGACCAAATTATTTAACTTAAAACAAGAACAATTGCTCGATTGTTTCCAATCATATCACTTCCTGAATTTCGTAAGATAAACATTGCAGCTCGTGTTTGCAGATACGTTTAGTGAAAAGTACATTAATTTATAATGCTTATAGCGTTTATGTATAATTTTTTTAATTTATCTAAAATTAAATCGTTAATTTGTAATAAGTGGAAAATTTTGAAAATTCTCCTGTACATTTAATAAAATTGAAAAATAAATAAAATATATTGCCTTTACTTATTTCTCTTTGTACTGATAAGAAACAATTCTTCGACGTCTGTCAAGCGTTGAATTCACGCAAGTGAGTGAACGATAGAAGCACGCACGTACTGCAGCTCACATGTATATATGCATTGAGCGCGGACGATTAACAAATCAATGACCGCATCGACGCGTTACGCACGGTGTCTGCAGCTTGCGTATAAAACACGTACAACATTTATATCCAATACTAACGGTACTACTACAATTAAGTACGCGTATGTCCAATAGCCAGTGATTATAAGATCGTTGGTAGAACGAAAGCCATATGCATGAACGCGGGGATAAGGGTACGCGTCCGAGTGCAACGTATGCACAAGTGTTCTATGCATCGTATCGTTCGTTCACTTTGTATTTTAATACGTATTTATCAGTAACTAATATCATGAACCAAACTGGTTGTCTGAAACAGGACAAGGAGAGTGATTTGATGCGGGCACCGTGGATAATGCGCAATTTGCCTTTGCGATAACGTGACTAATTTAATTGACATAAGATTTTTTTGACTAATTTATCAAATAGATAAACCGGATTTTAAGACTCCGGTGGTCTGATGCTCGAATTAAATTAATCATATCAATCCATTTTTCATACTGTCAATTTATTATTTTAATACATAATGTGCAAACTGTCGTTCCAGGACTATGAAGAATGTTCACAAGAAGAGTATTCTCGTAACAAGGATATGGTTTTAGGAATATCCATCATAAAGCTATGCGCTACTGAACACGCAGTCATGGTTCCCATGACATAGAGTAATTTATTATGCAGTTGTATATACAATATTATCGACCTTGGTTTTGTAGCCTTGAATTTTTGTATAATGTTCACTAGAAATTTGCAGATATACGTTTTTTTCTTTATGTGCTTAAGCCCTTAAGTCTTCACGGAAGCAGAGTCCAGTTGAAGGCAGTCGAGCTGTACACTCTTGTGTCACTTCGATCCAGAACAATTCTTAGATTAATCTGCGAGAAGATTTCTTTAGGAGACTTGGAATAATCAGCCCCTGAAAGGGATCGGGGGGATCTGTCAGACCCCAGAGACTTTTCGATTTTCCTACACGGAGGCAGTGACGAGATTTTTTTATAATATAGAAAAATATATTAGGAAGTGTAATTTTTTACTTTTAATTTTATTTTCAACTTCTACACTTTCAAGTATAAATTCAAACTTTAAAAGGAATGTAACGAAAGGGAGTGATTGAAAAGAATCGAAAATAGTGCGTCACTCGACGTTTTTTCTCAAATGCACCGCTTAGACTTAATTACTTGTGAATCCCTTTCACGTTGCATTTTTTGAGGTTGAAATTAAAAAGTTCAACTACTTAGAGTTTTATCTTTATTCAACACCGATACGGGGTATTTCTCTTCAGAAAAACAGTGGAATATCTCAAAAATCTTCAATACAAACGCTGTTGAGCTTCTCAGAGTATACACGATCGTCACGCATTGACAACTTTACCGATGGAGACGTTAACTAAAAGACAACTTAAATGTTTACAGACAAATCCGTAATGCTTAATTAACATAAAATTGTAGTCAATTTCGAGACGAATTTAATGAACAAAAAGCCTTATACTTCAATGTGCTATAATTCCGATGAAAATTCATTGATTGTACAAGATAAAAATATTTTTCTAGCGTGCGAATCGTACGATTATCACGATACGTTAATTCGCGGCATTAAAAGACGAACTTCGCCTCTTGTATAATATTATTATTTATTAAACATAACAGTTTGTTCTTATTAATTTACATAATAGTTTTTAAAAAAATTTATCACTGTTTCCAACATTTTTTTCTTGGAAAAATTACGCTCAGAATTTATCGAGTGCAACACTTGAACGTTTAAAACTCAGTTTATAGCTCAGTAACAAGTTAATTAACATTTTGTTAAGTAGTTGTATCGTCTAATACAGGGGTCTCCAAACTTTCCAGCCTTAGGGCCATACTGATTACTCCAGTAAGTTCCGAGGGCCAAAACCATATTATCATTGTTGCCGGTGGTAAAAAGTGAAATACTCCAAAATCTGTCCGCGGGCCGAATGTGGCCCGCGGGCCGTAGTTTGGAGACCCCTGGTCTAATATAACACGTATATAGCACTTAACGGGGTACAACCATTACTTTCAAGCCACACATGTGTTTGAATTTAATCTAACGGCAGAATTACCCTGAATATTTTTAATTGTAAAGTTTACTGTTTTACCTGCTTTTCTTGAAAACGTTTACTTTATAAAAAATTAATGTATTGCAAACCGAAGTATGAGACTATCAATGACTCTGGAGTCGTTGTCAGGTACTTGAAAATCCTACAATACTTAAGCGACACAATTTACTTGAAAATTAATATGAAAACATATGGAGACGGATAAAAATGAAAACTACGGATTTAAGGTAATAAAAGCGATGATATTTTCAAGTTTTTAATTTATGGTTGGTGACAAATCCTCATAGATTTATTCAAGATGAGGTTATGTTTGACTTTTTGAAAATATCAGCTGTTGGCCGTTATCTCAGAATTGTTCGTCGCGACTTGTCATTCTTATAAAAACAAAAGAATTTTTTTGTAACGCGTGCATGAAATTTTGTGTTTTGTATGACAGTTTTGCGGGACAAAAGTGACCAATTTCATGGCAGTATTGAAAATATAGATTCGCGCATGCGCGATCTACAATTGCCTTACTCTCGTCTCTTGGAAGATATTCCGTTCACTTTAGTCCCTGTTTTGCGGAACGACAACGATAACAGCGCCGACATCGCGAACTATATCGCGGCAAGCAGCTATGTTCAGTGCAGTTGTAGCAACAAATTCATTTGTGTTTACACCGAGATTTTGTTAGGGTTATAAAAAGAGAAGAAAAGAAATTAATAAAAATAAAGTTTCACGAAAGTAATTGATAAATATATAAATGATTAAATTTAATTAAATAAAGAGTTTAAAACGCGATGATTTTTATATGCTGTTCTCTTCGACGCTTTCTATTAAATAATATATTTTTCTGCATCCCAACTCATCATTTTAATTCAGGAAACAGCAACGATGCTTTGCGTGCACTTGTTACAAAAAGTACTTGTCACACTATTGTTATACTATTGTTTTCGTTTAGTATTAAATGAATACCATTAGATAGCAATTTCATTTTCTTAACACGTTTGATTCTGACTAATCCGACCAAGGAGAGTTTTTCATAATTAAAACTTGATTGTGTGGATACGAAAAGTCGATAAATAGTGCCTACGGAATTTTTTAAATCGTTGCATAAAGCTTTTATTTATATAATATAAAAATATCAGATCTCAAAGTTCGATTCGAGCTGATGAAGGACTCCTTAAGGCTTCTTAAGCCTATTTTATTTCAAATTAACATCGATCTATGTTACCTTACTAAACCATCTATTACTAAAGTGTACAAGTAGCAATAATGTAACGCTCGGTTTTACAAGCATGTAAATATCGAAACGAACAGGTTTCGTCATTTTGGTGTCATTAGATATCGCACATTTTTTGTGAATTTTTAATGTTTCTACACACCGCACGTGTGCGCTATGGAGACCACGTTATCCCTTCTCGCTGCTATATAAAGTGGCGTACCAAAAATCCTTGTATATTTCCTCATCCAAATCCTACTTTATACCGGACGATCTCTCTCGGTCTTATTCCACGTAAGCTCCATTTCTACGTGGTCGATGGAAGGGGTGACATTTTTTGCCCTTCCATTTAAACTCCTTGGAAATCTCACTCGCACAAGTCTTGGTCAAGTTTCTGGTCACGAACGACCCGTTTCCATGCCTTTTGCACTCGCGTTTATATTTATGACGTTCGCACTTGAAGTCGTGACGATTTGAAAGAGCTAGTCGGTATAATCTTAACAGGATTATGTAAAAATCTATAACAATATATAAAAACGTTAATGAAGATATGAAATTTTTTAATGTGATATCATATATTATTAACAAGGAGAAGAGGTTTATCGATCATCAGATTCTCATAATTCCCAACGTTTATCACTTGAAAAAAAAGGTTGAAAATTTTTTTATTTATTACAATTTGATTAATCGCTCGCTATCGATCTCTTTAAGCTAAATAATATTTTTTATGCATTCACGGAATAATTCAATCTCTATATAAATATATTTACTAAAATATATTTTTATAATTTGAGAGACAGAAGGAGGTACGGCGATAGAAAGCGAGTTAAGATGAGAGCGATAAGGAAAAGCCAGTAGATGGGGAAATCGGCAATAATGTCAGGTGCGAGACGAACCATATCAGTTTGAACGAGAGCGTAAAAAGCATGGCGAGCAATAGCGAGCCAATTGGAGGGATGGACGATAAGAATATGGCTGAAAAATGACACAAACTATTACAGATAAAACACAAAAGCTGGAATTGGGTCAGGAACCTGGACAATCTGTTACAGATTAGATGAAACAGGATAATGAATCGCATGAGAACTCGAAGAACAGGACATTCGGAAAGAAATTCGAGATTTACACCTAGAGGTTCAAGAGCGGAATAAAGGAAATGTATCAAACAATGATGAAGAGAAAAGTACGCTAGGATGATGTAGAATGGTTGAAAGAGAAGAAGACTGTACTGAAAGAAAAAAATGGTAACAAACTATTAACAGTGACAACTATTAATTATTAGTCCATACGAATATTTTTATAGTTATCGTAACTATGTTTCATTGGTTTTACGATTGACTGTTATATACATAATAGTATATGCAACTGGAAACATGTACGCATCGAATGAAAATTGGTGTTTGTCACTCGACAGTAGCCAGAAATATCACGAATTCTGTGAGTGTAACGAAATGGTGAATCGGGAAAAAATAGATAAGTAGTAAAAAAAAAGAAAGACAGAACCTGGTAGAAGCAAAGACGGCTACTGCAAGGGGCTGACATGCCGGAAGAAATAAAAACTCTACCGCTAAGTCGCGCAAACACGCATGAAAGAACGTGAACGTCAAATAATTCCTAGGACGTTCCGAGAAGTAGCAGGAACTCAATGGTAGGTTTATCGGATCTGGAGATACGAATCTGGAGGCCGAGGCCAGTGGGCTGAAACTCTATTGGAAAAGAGAGCGTGCCACATTGGGAAATCGAGGAAAGAAGTACACTGGAATCCATGTTGGAGGTCGTAGTGAAATGAGAGACGAACGAGTGATGGAAGCGTAAAAAGTGCATCTCGAACACCGCAGGGTGACCACGAATGATCGAGTATAAATTTTTCCTCACATTTTTTACTCAAAATCTCATGGTTTTTACTAATGAAAGTAGACAAAATGTATTAGGCGAATTGAAATAATACTACCGCGCTTAATTGGTCATGGAAGACCAATAATTGCGATTAAATGGGTAGATTAAATTAGTTCGTTCGTTCAGTGATGTTTTTTGATCGAAATATTCATTTAGATTCGTCATAGTAGAAGTTCTGTTTTCAAGAAAAAAATTCATTCCGAGATTTTTTTGTCAGGATAATTTAAAATATCTAAAATGAAACGTTGAAAAAAGGGGTTGTGAAGTAACGTCTTGATGCACGTGTGTGTACGTGTGTGTGCGTGTGTAAATATAAATGTTTATACCTCGAGAACGACTAGAGCAATCGAACTGTTCGATTGTAGTCATTTTTGTTTAAATAAATTCAATAATTAAGATTTTATTGGAATTAAATTTTTTGAAAAATTTGAGTAATCCGAATACGATATTTTTTTTATTTTTCCACATGATTCGTTAGTAAGACAGTTGATTGAAACTGTCACAGACCGTCAGGGTCCATTACTTTTTGTAAAAATCTATAATAAACGAAGGATCTTGCTTGAGGTATAGAGATCGAGCGCGAAGGCGTATTTTTCATCATTGACTAAGCGGGGTCCCTGATACTCTCAAGTTCTATTGCGGTGAAATCATTTTAAAAAGTTTTATTAAACTCTGCGACGGATAAAATACGCAACAATTGAAATTTGTATATAATTTTCCAATTTTTTATACTCAACTTCCCTGAGACTGAGAAGAAACTAAATACAACATAACATAGAAAATGAACGCACACAACATCTTTTTTTTTTTACAAAACAAAGTCTCTGTAATTATTTACTGATGGACAGTGAGTTGTATAGTAACGTAAATCTTAGCAATAAAACCAACAGAATTAACTTCCAAGGAACTCCGTTGAATTTAACACGAATTGCCTACGACGGTGAATGCACAACTGACGCATCGAAACAGGGGAAGAAGGAATGAAACAGTATTGAATGAACAGATTGTGCCAGGAAGATAGAGAGACATTGGAACATATCTAAGGGTATAAAAAGGCAAGAAAAGGAATAAGAACAGAATACGTGGGCTGGGATTGATAATTGGAGAGGGGACTGTCGGAGAGCGAGAGGAATCGATGACGGCAGTGAGACTTAAAGGGGAGCCAAGGGCAGAAATATGTGGCTCTGCACGGGAATGCAAGGAAATGGTAAGGAAAAGTAACCATGAACGGGGGAAGGGCAACAGCAAAGAATAAGAAATAAAAATTAGAATCATGAATCGAATCGTGAGAGGGGAAGTCGGAATGAAACAGTAGATTGTGGCAGGCAGATAGAGAGACAGTGGGTCATATCTGGAGGTGTAAAGATGCAAGAAAAGGGATAAGGAAAGAATGCGTGAGCTGGGATTGATAATTGGAGAGGAGGCCGTCATAGAGAGAGAGAGAGAGAGAGGAATAGATGACGGAAATGAGACTTATAAGGAAGCCAAGGGCAGAAGGATGGGGCTATACGTGAGAAATCAACGAATTAGCAAGGAAAAGTGACGGAGATGGGGATGGGGAGGTTAAATATGAATGATTAATGAACAATGTAAGAGTCAAGATAAGCATTAAGCTAAAATAGCTTAAAGGAAAGTGCGAACATATAATTAAAATATTTGATTGGTATTGTTGAAACCGTGTAAAACGTAAAAGATAAAATATGGTTAATACATGTGAAATGGCAAGGTACGAATTTTGGTAACTAACTAACAACCAATACCCAGTCTCCAGCCATAGTTATCATAGCATATTACTGGCTCCTGGTTAGATACTGGGACCTTTACCTTAATGTGAAGGGTGAAGAATACAACGGGTTCATGAAAGGTATAAAACGCCATACATGGAAATAAAACTTATTCGTCTCTTTGTTTATTGCTAGATTTCCTAAAAGTACTAAAATGTAATATTTACCTTTGAATTCTACGATACGAACTTTCTGCGTTAACTTTTCGCGGATTTACTAGTTGTAACGTCTATCAAGTTGAAATATAATTATAATTCTTGCTAACGGCGTCAACATTTAAAAACAATTCCAATTAATTAAAGTCTCAATACGAAAGCTTTTTTTTCCTTTGGTCGTGAGGTACGAGCAGGAGCTAATTCTAAAGCGCTGAATGGGAATTACGTGGTTCGTTGCCACGTAGCTCCTGACATATTCTATTCGAAATTCTTTAAGTCATGACTTAATTAATATGCGAATCTCGATTCTCTGTCTTACGTCGGAAAGAAAAAAATTAAACGTATTTTCGGATCGAAGAATTAGACCCTTTTAAGGTAATTTTATACAAAATATTATCATTTGACTTTTTTTCCATTTATGAATGTATAATGTACGAATTAAAATAATGATGATAAGTCACATCCGGCGTCACTAGAGCTTAATGAAGTGACAACGTACTCGAATAATTATCATAGATATCGCTCGGCTTCGATATGCGCTGCAGCAGCAACTGCAGCAACCGCTGTCTCAACTCCAATCGATCGAGTTTTTTGCCCAGCCTCCGATAATTATTAACAATTCAAATGGGATTGCCACAATATCACGTTCCGGAGGCCTGCCTTGTCCGCGACCAATAGCAGCGGTGCGAGGGAGAGGGTAGCAAAAGCAGCTTACAAGTATCCATACATGTTCTATAAATCACATTATAATATTTAAATCTCACGTGGGTGTGATATCGAGCACTAATGAACGCTGAAGAAAAAAAAATTTATAAAAGAATCAGCACAAAAGTAATTAAAAATCTTGCTTTTATCTCAAACGAGAATTTCCAGAAAAATCAATCAACGTATCAATATACAAAACGCAATTAATAACCTCAACACATCGTCAATCTTAGTTGAATCAACAAAGTAGCGTGTTTTTGTAATGAAAAAAACAAAATCCTTACCTATTTTTACGTCAAACTTAATTGAAGCAATAAAGTCACTCGTTATTTTCCATCAAGAAAAATCTTTTCCTATTATTCCGCAGATTATCAATGTTATCACTACGGTAATAATAAAATTAAGTGGATAAAAAAATACGAATGGCAACAAAAAACGGAATTTTTATTTTTGTCGTCATTTTTTTTATCTATTCCATTTTACCCCACATTATCGTTATATACCATTGGACATAGTATGAAGGGGTTGAATGTAGGAATAAAATGAAATAGGATTAAACGGCACGGTAATCGGATTTCCTTAAGATTCTACTTCCCTTGTTCTAGCTCTGGATAGTTAGCTGCTCTCGAGGGAGCCATTTTTTTCTCATTCCCTATATATTCGATTTCGCATAAAGTTCTACCTGATTCCGAGGTTCCCAGGTCTTGTAGAAAGGTTAGATCCAGCTCTCTGTGCAATACATTTCACTGCACTTTGATGCATTCATCTTGATAATTATACCGAGACCTTAGTCATAGTAAGTTGTCGTTGATAGTCACGAGAAAAGATATTTCACCTTATGGTACAATGTACAGCCTGCGAGCGAGTACAATTACCATTTTTATGACTGTTATGGAATATGATCAGATACGGAAGAGCCTTGAACGGAATATTGAAATAGTTCAGTAATGCTTTTCAATAGAGCTTGATTGTGGTTGAGAGATTTAAACGCTTCCTCGAGTACCTAGATCAACCGGAATAAGGCGCAGTTGTTAAATTTTATTACCATAAAAAAATTTTATGGCATTAATAATACAGGTGTCAAGATTTTTGCGCTATCGTAATAACATTCCAGGTGAGCATTGTTAATTATACTTTGAATTATGCTACTAATCATTATACTTCCAACGTTATAGTAACTCGCGTATTTCAATTTCCCCGACGGTGTCCCCAGAATGTTCAACAGTTTGAAGCATCGAGAATTTGCGATAAAAATAAAGAAAAGCTTATTTAATACTAAATAATACTTGTTAATATGATTCCACAAAATTTAGTATAATTAATCAAATAAAATGTCCAATTAAAACTTCAAAGTACAATTGTTCGAGTAATAATATCGACATCTGTCAGATGAGTTTGGAGTCTCGTTTATTTTACTGTTTAACCACAGGAACAATCAATTGTGTCAACATTTTTTTTAATCATCCAAGTTATTATATTACAATGTAAATGTGTAATTTTACATGAATGTTCATTGAGAAACAAATTTATATAAATAATTAAATTATTTTATTTAGTATAAAGCTTCGGATAACTTAAGAGATCTATTTAACCAACTATCGTGACTGATTCGGTATGTGTTCTACATAGTCGGTATTACTCGGACGGTAAAAAAGCTGTAATTTAAATTTCTTTGTCACGACTGATCAGTCTTATAAATAACGGAGCGTCGTTCAAAATCGCAACATCATGTCTCTTGCACTAATATAAATTTTCCACATCATCTCAATACATGATTTCATCGGTATTGAAGGAAACCGCCGGTCATTTATCGCAAACAAAATGGTATCTATCCCCTATTTTATGGTGAATAAATAAATAAAACAAAACAAAGTCCTAAACCATTGCAAAAAAAATAATAAATCGCATTACTTTAATTTTCCGCCATATGGCGCAATCAACATTGATTCCAAAAATTATTTAAAAATTTTGAATAGTTCTATTAGTTATGATAAAATGTATTCAAGCTAAACGTACTTTACTATAATTTAACATTAATTTATTAATTGTAATAAATAAATAGTTTTCTCATTATTTTGATTGTAAATTACGTATTTTCCAGATAGACTTGTGTCATAAGATTGTGTCAGCTTCTCACCCGAAAGCGTAATCGATAAAACCTTTCGCGCAAACGAAAATGTAATAGTTTCTTAGGAATTCAAAGATATAAATATTACGCAAGCCGCCACGTTCCTGTCACCCGTTCGACATATATTTCTAATTAAAACTTCTCATCGCCTCTTCCTCCTGCTGCCATCTATAGCGCAATATTTGCATCACCGATCAATGGTTCACGGATTATCCGCTAGAAGGCCGCGACAGCCGGAAAAAAAGGTTCCTCCGCGCCCGGAACCTGCGCGCTGTAATTCCGGTGGCTCCAGAACAACGAACTAAAGTAACATGGCGGTATTGCGATGTCGCGCCGAGTGCGAGACTCTTGCCTGATATTTCTCTCATGGTTAACGCAGTCTATTTTCGTCACCGTAAATGGCTCTTATAAAGTCACACAATAACGCGCGTGAATTGTGATATGTGCAGTGTTTTATGACGAATGTGACAGCCCTCAGCGGCACCGTAAAGTATCCTGGATTATTGGATTATCGGACGACGTGTCATCGACGGTTTCCTCGGTAGCGGCAGGTACGTAACCCCACATACTTTCAACCAATGAAAGTAAGGACAGATAAATACAGCAACATAAGAGTTAAAACAGAATTCCAACAGTTTAAATGTCAACTAAAACGACAAGTATTTCTGAATGTCATAATATACCATCGTTGATGCGCAAACTTACCGTCATCAAAGCCCTTTAAATTCCTTATTTCCCCGAAAAATAAACATGATGCGACCAAGCGGTGGTAGAATGTGGCAAACTACGAATTTTAATATGTAGTACAAAAGGTTATACATAGAGAATGATATGTAGAAACGTGTATGTCGAAGGTTGGGTGTGTTTCCTGTTGTCATCTATAGGGCATTGACTCTTTACACTGCCTTCCTCCAAGACCACCCAACCCCCCCTTTTTGTCTTCTTCAATCTCATGTCCCTAAAAACGGAACCTATCGGGACCTTGTGCGCCTCCTTGGCCCTACTGTGCGCAATTACAGGCGAACCTACGATTGACTCACAAGCGCTATGTACTCTTAACCTCGATTACTTCTCACGGAATACCAAAGTCTTACCTCACAAACGTCGCGATTTACGTCCGTATTTATGCTCAACATGACAAGACGTCTTTCAGTATTTTTTTAAATATCAAAATTAAACTGCAAGAAATGTTTACACGAAGAGAATTGTATGGAAACAGCTACTATAAAAAAATACACGAGCAACTTCTTTACAGTAAAGTAGATTGGAGATATTCCGAAAAATGTTTGAATCTTTGGTGTACACGGAGATAGTTTAACGAGTTAAAAACCATAGGGGACGTCGCTATGATATTCTTTTCCATATTGGTGGTTTATGGTAAATAAAATAAATAAATAAAGAAAAATAGACATCGAAAGGATTTGTACTTGGATCTTACAATTTTTTTTTTTTTTGACATTTTTTTCTATGAAAAGTAAAATAACGATTGCTCTTATCGTTTATCCGCACCTTTGCCTTCCGCAATACGGCGCAGTTTAATAAAATATAGGAATATTTTCTATACCGATTCCTATACCGTCTAGTGACGGTATAGACTGATTAATCAACAACGTTTGAATGAAAATTTATAGATCAAAGATGATTTTTTATTTCAGAAAATGAACTTTAATTACTTATTTACTACAGAATTTTATTATTACTTTTTTTTTTATCTTTGTTGTTGTGTCGATATAGTTTTATTTTTACCTTTGTTTTTTTTTCTTTCTTTTTTTTTAAAGATTCCCCCGCATTCCGACGATTGTTCAGATATCGACGGAAATTCTATGCATACGAAAAGAGGTAACCGCAAATGTTGTTAATACTTTTTCCGTAATAACCTCGTCGCTATAACTGGCGACAGTTTATCGGCAGTGTAATCAACTTGCGTATGCGCTCGTCGACTGGCCGTGACTTATCACTAAAGCTTTTTGCAACCTTAGAATTCTTAGTTATCTACATACGAATTGTGTACGGTTAAACGAGCGTTACTGTTCTCTTAAGGTTAAATGGGACTTGATTCCGATTCCTATCTTCTCGAATATTACTTATCGGAATTGAATGATACTTTTGAAAATTATATTAAGGTAGTACCAAGGCGTCGCATTGGTGATGATCGACGCGGAGGTGGGCGGTGTGCAGTGGGAGGTTATGTATGACATGCGTGCGCCGCTCACGCGCTATCACATTGTGGAACTTTATCATGAATATCACACTTTGAATATTAATATCTCGGAAACGTATGAGTGAACGGTTCTGGAACCTGATCGAGAGAATTCTAAATATTTTTTTTCTATAACATATTTGTTTTTCATTAAAATCTGTCTGGAGATAAAAGCTTAATAGATAAGAATGTGACATTAACAGACATTAACTCCGGATTGTGTAAATTGATCGTTCTAAAATTTTTAAAAGATTTAAATCCTATTATGAATGAAACTCTATTCGGATTTCAAAAAAATTGGTCTCAAGTGATTCTGCCTGGGTGCTACCTTAAGATTACTGTAAAAAGTTTATGACACACAGCGTTTTAACGTTAAAAAATATTTTGTTTCTTTGATCATTTTTGATAGCAGATCGCTGTCGATAATTGAACTGTACAATTGTTGCAAAATTTGAAAAACGCAAAGATTCATTTAATTTGTGAATTTTTAGTGCATGCGGAAACTCAAAATTTGATTTGTTTCGGGTAATCCGATCAACCGTATCACGTATCACCTTAAGACGATTGTTGCAGGCCCTCCCCCTTTCTTATCCCTAACTCAGAACGATATGTAAAATTATTTTACCTATTTTTTTCAAAAATGCAGTAACGAATAGACGAAGAGTTTTCTTTTATCTAGAAACCCCCGGCGTCCTTGAAAAAATAGGTAAACAGTTGTTGATACCGACTGCGGTATGTCACATAACCTTAAGGCTGGCTAAGCTGTGGGGTGATTTAAAAAATTCTAAACGCTTTGATCGATGAATGCAAAAGGTTAGAGACTCGTAGCTATTTTACTTTATCAACGCCTCCGCTTATCTTGGATGAATAATTGATTGGATACAAAATGTATTTCGAGTAGAAAACGCTAATAGCGCAAGGCTGTTTGTCTTTTTTTTTGTAGGAGCAATCTCTACCGACGTAATTATCTATTAAAGCTCTAATCGACTGTCATATCCGTTCTGGATATTTCCACTTTCCTGGTCTGATAGTGTGCATTCAAGTGATATTTTCCAGCTTCGTACTGTAGAATGCGTTTTTCAATATATTTTTATGTACGACTTAATGACAGAAGGTGCTTAAAATATATTAAAAGGTTCAATAAAAATTAGAAAAAAATGTCTGTATGTATGTGTTTATCCAACTATGAATGTGTTGTGTACGCGCGCGCGCGCGCGTGTGTGTGTGTGTGTGTGTATGTGTGTTACTGAAGAAGCTTTATCAATAGGACGAAAACTTCGCCCGCAATAGAGTAGTTACGTTCCTTTACTTGTTATAATTTACATTAGAATTTAAACATCTGTTTTCGTTTAATTAAATTTTTTATTTTTCGAGAAATGTGTGTGAAGATATCAAGACAGTTTTTGACACTGGATACTTGAGTTGATTCAGCCGTCTTCTTCGTTGTCCTCTCTCTAATTTCTTAAGACCTCAAATTGAAGAATGTAGAAAATATAAAAGAACTCTCTTCAAAGTTTTAAAAAATTTGCAAATTAGTACATTGCTTCCTCACTTTTTTTAGTTCGCAGTACACAAAGCTTCCTCTGCGATAACTTAAAATTGAGCAATATACTTTCTCATAGAGAAGGCTGGATGTATTGCAATTAGAAGAATAAAAAAGGAAGCAATGTACAAGATTTAACATTGCTATTTTTATTTATTAATCTTTTTAACTTCGGTACGAACTTAAATGCACTTTAAAAGTGCGTTTCATAGCTAGTATGCGGTAACTAAATATGTATAGCTTGAAGAGAGTATAATGCCGTTTAGGAAGCCACTCAAGGCCTGACGGAAGTGCTCGATTATGTATCGAGCACCGAAAACGATGGATTGCATCGAAAGCCACCTTAAACCAATCATTTCCTCGCCGTCCCGGATAGCCCACCTATTCGTTTAGTATATTGTTTTGAAAGACGAGGAACTATTCTAATGAATTATTACACGTACGGATACGCGATGTAGACCTCTCCTCTCCCCCACTCCTGAATGAATATGCATGATTTTAACGTTTACATTCAATACGTTGAGTTACGCGCTGCAGCGTACTTCGCATACCCGTGTACACGTATTATATATAATTATAAATTTATAGATGCTTCTTGTATTAGGCTTAAATACTAAATCTTTCTTTTTCAACAAATATCTCAACGGAACAATAAAAAATATTCATTTACATTCGTAAATATGACATTAAAGTTCAATGAAACTAATAAATTGTCGAAGAGAGTGATAGGTCGACTGGAGGTTCGCGTTAAAGTTCATTCACCCCTTAATACGCGTTATATCTACGATTGCGTGTAACATATCAACGAAGACGCGCGTGACGACATATACTGTTAAAGTTGGTACAGCTTTCTTTGTTCTCTACATGTAGAGTACGAACTGCAATTTTGTTGTTTGGTTTTCGTTTTGGAAACCTACACAGGTGCATTATGGTAACAGATGTGTGTGTTTACGTCATCAGCGACAATGATACCCTTTTAATTAGCTGTCGCGCCTCCATTAATGATGAATTAACATTTTATAAAATGATTTCATTGCTTCTTGTATCAACAAATTTGACGGAGGATACCAAAAAGAAAATGACAGAATCAACTGATTAGCATTCAGCGTAAAAAATTTAAAGAGTTTTATTCGATTTAAACATACGAGGCTAGTTCTGATCGAATTGATGTAGAACAGATTGTTCCTGTGCGTTTCAGTTCCGTATATTCAAAATATTGTTTAAAATAATTGAATAAAAATTTATAATTATATTTACTTTAGTCTCCCTTAATCCAACAAAACGCAAATTGGCTCGCGATCGTGGGACTTTGGTTCGGACCTTCGACCGGTGTAGGAATCATTTCGATTATAATACCCCCCTCTCTTCAAGCATATTCGGAATAACATCAGAAGTTTATCTTATCGAGAGCGAGAAAGACGGACACATAGGTTTATCCGAGAAGCAATTTTCGTGTGTGAAGAAACCAGCAAGGTTCATCGGATAATCGATACACACCTCCCTCTCCTCCTCACATTAAGAAGATAATTGATTTAATATTAACAAATTTAGAATTAGATATTGTGAAATAAATTTTTATTTATTATTACCAAAATTGAGTTAAACGAAATAAGATTTTTTTAATTGTTAATAATTTTTTTCTCCCTTTATTGAACCAAAACAAATATTATTCAACTCAATTAATATTTAGTTATAATAAACATTTATTTCGTTATATTCGACTCTATAAATCGTGATCTATAAAAAGCGCGCCCACACTCAACATTGTCATATTTATGGGCAAAGATGTAATGTAACGTACCACACGTAGCTAATGATGATAGAAAACTGTAAGTTCCTCTGAAATTGTTATAGTTAGGTAGCTTACTTCGATTTTATAAACCTCGCCTTACCTACGCATTGGATCGTGGAATCCAGACTGACTTGGCCCGGATTGGTCTATAGTAAAACTCCCAGAAGGCCTTCTAGTTCGATGTCCACTTGTGGAAGTGGAAGTCAGAAGTGGCTTCGCATATAAATTGATACAACGGACTCTCAATACTAAAGTTATTTCTGTAATTATTTTTAAAAATTCATACAATACCTTTAATATAATAATAACGAAATTAAAAGATTTAAAAAATCAGTTTTTTTTTTAAATCAAAACACAAAATTGATATTAATTTGGGTTTTTTTTCTACAAATCTTGAGTGAAAATATATTTTTTGAATTTGTCATTTCTACATTAACACGGGCGAAAAAGAAAATCTGGCTTGATCAGGCCTCTTGTAGAATCTCAGAAGTCCGTACAAGACATTTTCATTGGAATCACTTTTATAAAATCAAGCAAACTAAAAGAATAATTTTTTTCATACATCAGTAAAATGTTTTTTTTTTTTTTTTTTTTTTTTTTTTTTTTTTTTTTTTTTTAACTACAGAAAACGATGTAGAATTATTGATCGAATATTCCACTGTTTTGCAACTAAAACTGATAAAGAACTTGTATAAAAAAATTGTTAATCGAAGAATGAAATGTCAATGCGTATTTTTGTATTTAAAAATATTTGAATAGATATTCCTTGGAAGGAATGTATCCAGTAGTTTTATAAAAATTAAAAAGATTAGAAACTAGGCCATTTGCCTCAAATTGGAACACGGTTACGACCTGACCTTAAAATATCTGGTGAGCAGAATAGATCTCAAAAACAGCAAGTAAATCTCAACGATTCTCGTACAGGCTGCTTCGATCATCTGCTATGAGATATAAACATACAACGATATGTTAGAGCCGCGATGGGCGGAGCATGAGGGTTCATCAGGAGGAACCCAAAAGCAGCTTACATCGACAATGCGACATAAAAGAAGATGAAGCTAGCATTCGCCAGCGAAGCAGCACATATGTGCGTTAGTAGGTAGGCTTAGTGTAATATGGGTCATGCGCGCCCTAACAAGAAGGTCATTGCCTCAGGCCCGCGCCCAGCCGATAAAACAGTGAGTTCGTTGAAGCGCTGTCTGCTACCTTCTTTTCCCTCCTCGTGCTATATTCATCGCAGTAATCAAAGTAGGAGACACCCTGCTGGATAGATGTCGCTTCTAGTTTCTCCGGGAACATAGTCGAACTGATACACCCAAAATACCATTTTTATTCCCATTTCCCATCGTTCGATAACCATCGTAAGACTATAATTAAGTTAGCGATTTATCGACCATCGAAATTTATTATTTAAATGACGTATTTTAATCTGGCTCAGTTTGTTTATTGTTAGAGCTTTGTTTTATTGGTTAATGTTCCAAACGATAATGTCAGATTTTCCTTGAGCTATTTTTAGTTTTACAAAAAAATCTTTTGGATCTTTAGTAACAATTGTTAAAAATTAATCACGATTTGAATAAAAAGTTCAAAACAGAAAAAAGTTTAATCAATATGAAATAATATTAATTTTCAATAAAACATCTCGTAAAAATGAGATTCATTCGATTAAAACGTAATAAGATTACGTGAGATACTTATTAAGATGCATTTGATATTTCTGAATTTAGAGTCATTGATTGTTTATAAAGCACTTCATATACTGCTGGTACATTTTTATTTATAAATTATGTTTTTCCGCAACAGCTGACGTCTATTTTTTTTTAAAACGCTTATCTACAATTATCTTCATGTATTCGTCACGTACGTTTAATGATTTAAGTATAGTCAAGTAAACGGCTGCAATTACGTAGTAGTAAGCAATCGATACACTAAAGAAGCCCGTTGATCGAGGTGCCCAGGGTTCAAGGCCAGTAGAGCAGTACTCGCTGCTTCCGCTCCTCGGCTAGTAGTCGCCGTCAATGTGTTCTCACGTCGCTTAAATACGATAGATCAAGATTGTGATTTGACCGCAGCGTTTTGCTATATATATATCTTGTCCAACTTAAAATTAAGTATGCAAATATATATTCTTTTTTTGAATATATATTTATACGATTGAGCTTTTGTAAAGCAAGCGATCCATAATTATTTGTGATTTTCTGCGCAATTGGACAAGCACTTGACTTTCTAGTTTAGCACTTAGTTAGCATCTAAAGAGCACCTGATGTCGGTAGGTAATAAAATTTTTTTTTCAACTCGTAGACTACTGCTTTACAGGAGTGGATTTCCCCGTTATTGGCTATCATTATGATCAGACAGAAGATATTGCTTTCCTTTCATCTCAAGAAGATAGAGAATCAAAACTGTAATCTTAACAATAACACTATCTGATAATAGCTACCTCTTGGAGGTTATATAAAGTCAGCTATAAATGCGAAAGATCTTGACGATAGTGGTGGTACAACGTCGTTTGCACTACGTAAATATGTCTGAAACATGGAAGTGGCGACTAATTGAGTCACTGTGTTAATAGCAACTATTCCACCTCTTCCTGTACAATGTCATACAAAGTCATCGTTATCATTACGAAGATAATTATTAGCTGTTACGTACATTTTTCTGTTTTTTTTTCTCTGACATTCCTGCTTCCTCTCTCTCTCTCTCTCTGCTTCCCTAAGTTATCCACGTTAGACTCTTTTTCTTTTTTTGTTGTCGTTCCTTTTCATGCTTTCGTAACTGCGCATTTGTAGTCATCGTATGACTCGCATCATCAATTGCGTATATTCGTTGCTGTATATGCGCTGTACGTGCTCTCACTGATGTAGAAAAACAGACATTGCAACGTCACAGTGTACAAGTAGTTTTACTATTTCTATTTTTATTTTGTTATATTGCAGTCACATTCTCATGATTCGTGTATTTTTAAATATAATTTACAATTGTTATCCAAAAAAAGATTTTATTCGCCATTGCCTCGAATTGATTTAAAAATTCTAATTTACAAATTTGTAAAATTGCTATTTTTTATTAAAGCAAATAGTCAGTGGTGAATGAATGAACGGCAGAAGCTGCAAACATGTATTTATCACGTATAGTTATAAAATCCATTACGCTGTTAATATTAATACAATTCATCAGGTATGTGTGGCTTCTCGCTACCCTACTTTTATGCACTTCGTAATCTTATTATAAGATTGTTGAGGTTATTTTTTCTTCTTTCGCCCCCACTTTATATATTACAGAGCTTTGTGAGCATTGTAAAGCTTCATTGTGTCTTTCGTCGATGGACTGAGCAACGAAATCCGAATAGGTATGACCAACTGTGTACGGTACTTGGCCTTGACTTAACCGTGTCCCCGATACGAGTTTGCGCCGTGTTCAGTTCTGATCCGACATCGAACGAGTCGCGATTATGGTAAAAAGCAGACGATAATGAACCTAGCTACAAAGAACTCGTGCTTACGACGCACTTCGATTCATCTTCCACGAGAAAGTCAAGTACAGTGAAAACAATGAAGATAGTATATCTCTACATCTAGAAAAAAAAACAGGAAAAATAAATGAAGTACCGACTTGCAACAATTGTACACAGTCAAAGATAATAAACCTCGAAGTAGAATGTACGATTGGTGCCTTAAACCGTTATCGTCATTTTACCATTTAAAATGTTTACAAACAAAAGGAACATTTCAGTATCTTATATTAAAAATAGTTTTAAGCAAAGTGAGAACGGTAAATGCGTTCTTCTATTGTGAAATTAAAAATAACGCGGCACAGATTATAAATGAAGAGCAACTACAAAAGAAATGGAATAAGGATGCTATAAAAAATATAAAAACGATGATATAGTTATGAAAAGATTGAAGGACAGCAATATGGACTCATGTCGTTTTAAATAGAAATGTTGGCAAGCGTGCGTGTCCCAACTGACCAGATCCAAACCCTGGGGATTTCACTCATTCATGACTTAACTTATCTATTTTGGCAAAAAATTATCCAACTCCTCTTGAACGCGAATATTAAATTGAAAAAGTAAATGTCGTTATCTATTTTTATAATATATAGCCATTTATATAATTCGTTTACTTTATTGAAAAATGTAAACATAAGTCTGGATGTTGATGAACAAAGCATTAAAGAGGGCGAAACACGCCTCGTAATATAATGAAAGAATTATAAAATGAATCCAAGTGTGTTGTGATCATCATTCCCCGTAATTTCTGACCTTATTAGTATCATTGTAACAATTCAGTGAGGTTATGTTTCTCATTTCCAATTCAGAGTACATCAGTTTCCCATTTCCAATTCAAAGTACATGTCTTCTATCTTTTGTTATTACTTACTGATATAGAGCAGCGCGTTAACACGGACATTTATTTTCCGCTGCTGATTTAATAACAAATATGACACTG
Organism: Cylloceria caligata; assembly: GCA_963942595.1. NCBI lineage: Eukaryota > Metazoa > Arthropoda > Insecta > Hymenoptera > Ichneumonidae > Cylloceria > Cylloceria caligata. Next base: position 44,499,422 of record OZ012709.1, on the reverse strand, counting down.
ATTTGAACTTGTTTGTAGCTGCTTCCCCAAGGCTACAAATTCGAGCATGAATAAAGGGAGAAGAATGGTGAGCGATATTTTGATATTTCGAGTAATTTCGTCAACCGCGAATTCAATAAATCGATCGTTGCCATCACTGAAAATCTACTTAAGACATTAGCCATTGCCATCTCCCCCTTTTAAATTCAATATCGTACTCGAAGCAGTTTTAATGGAATATTTTAATACAGTAATGCGACACGGTAGGGTGAAGTCACCGGTAAATGAATGAAAACTTTTTAAGGGCTCATGAGAATTTTTTATTTGTGGATCAAGATTTACAGTTGAATTCGTCCATTTTTTTTTGTTCTTTGGCATATCCCATCGAAAACTAACTTCGATCGAGAGTGTAGGTTAGTTTAACTCGTTGATTCATTAGTGTTTTTAGATTTATTTATTGAAATGTTTTCTTTTATTTACTTTGCAATGAAAATACGATATTTTGAAAGATCCACATAATTCCTTGTACAGGTTGTTGAAAAAAATCGTCGCAGCTTGTCTGAAACCTTCCTCGTATGTCTTTTCGTAAAAACATATATCATAAAGAAGTAGTTACACCTAACTGTTAATTCACTGGTGACTTCACCCTACCTCGACGAAGTAGTAAATAATTCATGATGATAATGTTTTATTCGGTTAAGTTAATTATTCGGGAGGTCTCCACTTAGTATCCTGTCCTAGCTGAATGTTGTCCCCATTCACTAATGTCCCACGCATTTAGTGCATACAGTTGGACCTCTTATACTTTATGAGTTCGGAACAAGCGGCTTCTTTTAACTTGTCCTTCCACTCAAACCCTTGCTATGCTGCCAGTTGAGTTGGGTGGTGAGCGGCACCTTCGGCCGACTATGCGTTACAAGGTTATCTCTATTCGAATAGCGGCAATTCCAGGAGGCGAGCGATTGGTGGAGGCAGCAGTGAGAGGGAAAATATAATATTCGAGAGGTTCGTTTTATGTAACCTACGAGAGGTACACTATAAGTTATTAAAATATAAGTTAGCAGAGGTTCCACTGTATACGAAAATCGATTTTCCACACCGAGCATCAGCGCTCTGCGACAAACTGTCGTTGGTCGAGTATACGTATGGCCGGTAAATACGAGAACTTACCTACGCCAATCGTCGTGACATCCGCCACAAGATGTCACTGAATACTAGCGCTGCAACAAAATTATCGCAATCGAATTGCGCCGCACTCAGCTTCATTCCTGACTGCTTGTATAACAAATGAACAAGTTAGAAATAAACTATTTATGCATCTCTCTCATGTTACGAACTAAAGCTTGCATTGGATAACTCACGAAAATTTCGGGAGATGAAAAACGCAGCAGTCTTTTTTGTTTTTTACGTCGAACAAATGAATATACTTTGCATAAATGTAGATTTTAGATGCTTAAGTCGTTATTGGCGATTAATGCGAGCAGTTCATGGTTGTATTTTTATTACGTAAGCGCGATTAGTTAATTTATGGTTGCAAATAAAATTGAACAGCAACAATTTACAATAACCGAATACAAATTTACATCTTAACATTCAAACAATTAATTACTAAGGATTTTTCTATACCTCTGATTATGAGGCAAATTGTATAAGTTACGATCGAATTTGCACATGAATACTAAGTGCATGGACGTTAATGAATGCAGACAATATTCAGTGAAGACTGAATACTACGTTCAGAAGACAGAATAATTACCTTAATCAACATTACTGCCTCGAAACATTCCTTTAAAAATGTTGTTTTTCTTTTTTTTTCGTTTCAATCTAATTCGACTCAAGTGGCAAATCGCAAAAAGTGCCATTTTCAATTGAAAGGCAAGGTGCGAAGCACTCGCCCAAAGAGCCGTCTGCATGCGCTACAGTGCTCTCATACAGAAATAAAAGATTGCCGGCGTTACAGCCCTCATCTTTTATGCCAAATTTAACATTAAACTAACCTTGTTTACAACGACTTAATTGGTAACCGAACATAGAACGAATAAAACGACACTCTCTGACAAGAATACCGCGAGTCGATACGATATATCATAACACATCAACTTTTTACGGAAGGTTACACAGTTTTCTATATATTAATAAAGTAATGTCTTATATTTTCTTAATCTGTAAAAATATGTTGCATATGCTAAAAGAAAATTTTAAACGAACAGATATAACTGGATAATATAAATTCGTCGCATACAAATGGACTTGGTGCGATCGGTTTACGTTGTAGATTTAAAAAAAATGATATTAACATCTCCAATCAATTACTATTAAGGTAAATGAAATGTACATAATTGCATAGATAATAAATACCTGCTGCTAGGGATGATGCACTCGTTGCAACCAATATTTAAGGCGTGGTGAAATCTCCATACTTACACAGATGTGTTGCTTCTCTTTTACTCCGCAGTGAGCGCCATACTACCCTGACCCTTTCGCACTTATGGGTGGAATATAGTCGTATCGCCTCGCCTTGATGGTTCGCTGAGAATTTCTAATAAATATTTAAAATATACTGTTACGTTTATGAGTTTTATTTACTGGAAAAATGAGAAGACTTCCCATCCGTTGAGCTGTTTATGAAATCATCTTCCGTCTTGCAATTAATAATGCAACGATTTCATTGGCAAGCTTTATTCCAGTAGCACAAAACTAATTACCTACTACAATAAGCATTCAAAATGATAGCCTTCAATGATATTCAAATAATTTATTTATCTAAGCTTATCTCTTAAAATGCAATTTACTTGAGTACACGAGGCCCTTAGTACATGAAGCTAAGTAAATAAATGTATAAACTATGAAACGAACTGAAGCATGATGATCCAGTGCTATTGATAAACTACTATTGAAATGAATAGACAAAATGATGTAAAAAAGTACGACCCTCTGATATAAAATACCCGTCTTCGACTGGTAAAGCCCTTCTGACGTTAGGATACGAGATATTTTATTAATAAATCTAAAGACTCGCGTTAATGCCGCGCTGAATATTTTATTGTAAGGCACTCACGACGAAAAGACTCGATAGCTGGGAGTGCACGGGGAGATCAGGACGTACATACTTAATTAGCCTGAAGGATGTTCGCGGATTAACTGGGTCAGGCAGCACCAACTGACGTATTTACACGGCTGAACGGGTGATACGTATATTTTTAGCGCACCCTCATCTCTCCGGGTACTCTAACAGGGCATTGAAAACAAGAGGAGCTTTTATAGATGACTTGCTACCCGGCAGGTATTTCTTCTTTTTCTTCTTTTAGTTCGATCGGATCCGTAGGACGAACAAAGGGGTTCCTATCTGTCCACCAGAATAATCTGAACGACCAACGCTAAATGTAGCGTTTAGTCGTAGGTCGTTACTGCGACTGTCATTGTGTCGTGGTTTAATGTGTTCTTGTAGTTGTATTATGTTTGGGTTGCGAACCCATATGGCGTTAGCTTTTCGCTAACGGAAAATAGCGCTAACGTCTGAATGAGAAGAAGACCCAGTCGACATACGATTGTAGATGGATGGATTCGGAACTACAAGGATCGCAGAAAAAAGCACTGTGCGTGCGATCTGAGAATAAAATCACCATGTCATTGCTTTTTCTAAGTACGAGCCTCACTTACAAGCACGACGACAACCTCTTACATCGCGTTCGTCGATGATCGATCGACAGGTCGCGTCATCATAAATACGTCAAGACTTGCAGATGGCTTTCGTCGTACGCAGTTACAAGAAAAGTATACTTTGTTCATAGTTGCAAAGGCTATATTAGTTGAGTATACTTTCCTTACAGATCAGGGTGCTGTTTATGATTTTTTTAAGCTTCAAGCAGCATCGTCAATATTAGGAAATGGCTTCATTCATACGTAATAAGTAATATGCATGTACCAGGTATATAAATATGAAACCGGAATTTGCCCATAGATGGCCCTAGCTGTCAATGTAGTTACCGTCAAACCGCGTCATTGGCGCCATTTACTCGTTGACATCTCTGACAAAGATTTTCAACTCACAACAATACAAGTTTCATACAACAACATAGTTTGTAATAGCGTTGAACATGTCGATTTTTGTGCCTAGAAACTACGATTTGCGGACAGCATTGATTTTTTTGTTACCAATTGAAGAAAACTGCTGCAGAATCGCATCGAATGCTTGTCGAAGCTTACGGTGAGCATGCTCTTGGTAAACCACAGTGCTTTGAGTGGTTTAAAAAATTCAAAAGTGGCGATTTTGACGTGAGAAACGAAGAACGTGGAAGACCACAGAAAGAGTTTAAAGATAGGGAATTGCAAGCATTGTTGGATGAGGATGAAGCTCAAACGCAACAACAACTCGCGGATCAATTAAATGTGACACAAGAAGCCGTCTCCATACGTTTGAAAGCCATGGGAAAGATCCAGAAGATGGGAAAATGGGTTCTACATGAACTGAATGAAAGACAGCAGGAAAACCGAAAAACCACTTACGAAATGCTGCTCGATGGGACACGCACTTGCTGAGCAGCGCTTTACTTCTTACGAAAATGTACGAAAATGGCTCGATGACTGGTTTGCCTCAAAAGAGCAACCGTTTTTTTGGCGTGGCATCCACAAATTGTCAGACAGGTGGAAAAAATGTATAACTAGCGATGGGCAATACTTCGAATAAAATATTTTTTATCATTTTTATACAATAAACGTGTATTTTTTATACAAAAATTCCGGTTTCATATTTATAGACCTGGTATATAGTGGAGGGCAATCCTAACACGAATTTTTTTGTCTAAAAGAACGATTACCAAAAAAGGAAAAAAAGTGGGCTGAAAGGAATCAAATTAGTGTGCGATAAGAGGTGGTAAAAGGAATTTGTAGTAAAACTAAATGAAGAATGGCCGAGAGAAGAAGAAGAAAAAGAAGAAGAAGGGGACATAGTTGGTTTAAGGATGAATGCAAAGAACAAAGAAATAAGATATGGAAGAGTCTAAAAATGGTTTTAAAAGAACAGAGAGAAGCAGAGAGAAAGATACAGAGGAAAGAGTCAAAAGGAACTTGTTGATAAGGAAAGAAGGGAATGGATTGAGCAAATGTCGATGAGAGCAACAAATAGTAAAAAGATGTAGGAATAGTGGGAGGCGTTGAGATTCTTTACAGATTTTACAAAATATTTGATAGGACAACACTTTTACGTTGGACGAGGGACGAGATAAGTATCGCTCGAATTACGTATGGCAAATTAGATATCGCAGTACCGATTGGTTCGCTTCGTACTATTTATTTTATACATTTCTTGATGTGGAGGTTCGATTTGTAGCCCTTTATATTGGACTGCGTGCAGTTAATATGTATAAATCATGTTTTATACATATTAACGTAGAAAAATACTGTGCATACGTCAATTCGAGTTCGATTGCTAAGTACTTTAGGCTCGTATACGGGTCATGCGGATGGAAAAAGTTGCCCCAAATCTGACGCTCGAAGTATGTTAAGCAGGCTGTGCTATTCGTTTCGTGCATAATGCACCCCAGCGCCACTTGTTCAAAGCTTCGGTACAGCATTGACTTGTAAACTTGTATATGTATACCATATATACATAGATACACAGCCGTGTTTTCGTTAATTCTTCGCAGACAACCGTCGATGAGACACTCACCCAGGGATACCATACGAGAGAAGGTGTCGCGTATGAAAAGGTATTTGCACCAGTCGCGGAGATTTTACCACTAATGTACAACTCTGTACTGTAAATACGGCTACTGTCAAAGAACACGTTGAACGTGTACAACTAACTTATCCTGGTAAGTCAAAATACTCACCGTGCGTCAACGTGTTTGGTGTCCGATCCAGAAGAAAGTACGAGATGAAATCCTCCCGTAGACCTTGCTCCAGGCAAGACAACGACTCCACCAGATGCGAAGATTGCAGAAAAGTAGTATATGTCGCACCGCAATGCAGATGACGTCCCTGGTTTTATACTATCCATCGGGTTTCATGTTTCAGATGGTATTCCATTGCATGTACGTACCACGCACGAGACTACCCCCGTCAAGATTCGTGATTCACCCCCAGACAAAGGACCCCGAAGAGGGTGAGACGTTCATCGTCTTTCAGTATCTTAAGCGAGGCTAAACCGCCACCCACAAGGACCAGAGTGTATCTATTGTTCAGACAATCGTCCGATACGTATACTCGCTGCTTTCCAATCTCGATTATACTCTGTACTCCCACTTGATGTTTGATGTATCAAAGGCAAAGGTGAATGCTGCAGCTTTCTATATACCATTCAGAGGTCAATAATTCGTATTTGATATCCTGATGTACATAGCGGCGAAGCAAATCAAGTGGATATTATAGAATATATTATAGCAACTGTTATACCATACGGTTTCTGCGTATTTGTGTACCTGTTTCTTCCGAAGAACTTCCCGTTCACCATTTGCACGTGGGCGTCGTTAGTAATAATCATTATTATCGTGAGTAGGTGCATCAGGAGCACATTCAAAGACTTGTGATTAACGTGAATTATTGAATAATCTAAATTACGTTGATTATTGTACCAAATAAGACTAAAATACTGAATGTATCGCGCGCGCGCGTGCGTGCGTGTGCGTGTGTGTGTGTGTGTGTGTGTGTGTGTGTGTGTGTGTGTGTGTGTGTGTGTGTGTGTGTGTGTGTGTGTGTGTGTGTGTGTGTGTGTGTGTGTGTGTGTGTGTGTGTGCGTGTGTTTTAGAAATATTAAAATTTGTTCCCTGTTGCTATCCTAAAGGAAAATGTAGTCGGTAAACTGGAAACTACGGAATATGAACTTTTCAAGGCCCGTATTCAAAATATTTATAGACAAACATGTAAAGAAAAATAGCAAAAACTCTGAAGATAAATGGATCACACCTGGAAATTTTATAAACATGGAAAACCTGTGTACATGAAGGATTTCCTATCGATGATTCACTATATACATTAAAGACGAACTGAAAAAAATCTTTGCCGAGATGAAAGAAAAGTCTTCATATCGCATTCCCTCTCTGTTGTGCAACTCTGGTCACTCCACCGGCTGATGATTCCCACTGTTTTTTTTAATCATTCCTGCGGTTAAAAATTTGCCGCCTAAATGTCTTGGGGCTTTTTTTTTCTTGTCTGTATACCACGTGCGATCGAACATGTACTTTAAAGCTCGTTTCACCCGTGCACGAGTTTTATACGCGATTCGTTTTTTATTATTTTTCTCCGTCGTCCTTTCGTTCTGTCAACTGTGTTGTCATACACGCATTCTTCATGCAGAACATAAGACTTCTGTGTTCGTAGCATTGACTTCGGGTTATTACCCGCCTTGAGTGTCATCCGCAGACTATACAGCGGTTCTATAAATAATATCTCGACTGACTCGTCTCCGTCTACCTCTGGTTACCTTGCCCTCTGCTCAAGGCAAGTTTCCAAAGAATTTTCAGTTTTTCTTCTGTGGTATTTCTCTTTAGTAACTCCTTTAGTATATTTCTATAATGTTACAACAGAAATTTGTCACACTTGAATGCTTTTTTAAACCGAACATATAACAAAAAATACGAAAAGATAAAGATAAAATTGATTTAAACTTAACCAATGAAATCAGTAATTGAAAGATGAATAAAAACCGAGAGGCAAATACGTTAAAATATAAATTTCCATGTCGATTCTTCAGTAGCGTCATCTCGATATAATTGTTTTATAAATTAAACAAAAAAAAAATGAACGCTCGTATACATATTTCGTATCTACAGTTATCGCAGGGAGTTAAGTCGTTCTAACTCTAATCCAAAGGTAAATTCTACAATACTATCGTAGTTGTATACATTTCATGATTACAGCAAGTTTACTCTTTATATACTCAAACCTAATATGTTGTTAACGACTCATCCGTTCTCAATTCACTTGACTTGGCGCGATGATCCTCTAGACACAAAGCGTAAAATCACCCGAAAATCAAAAGGGTTGAAGAAAGTAAAGAGGGATGAACAAAGTGTCTAGACAGCTCGATTACCCTCAACCAAATTATGTGCACACGGTTGAATTCTCCGCTTTCGGATACTCATTCCGTTTTGTGCAATCTTTTCGCATAGGAGTGAGTTAGGTGAAACGAAAATTGCCGAAAAAAAAAATTATTTCATATCTCAAAGCTATTTTTAGTCGTTTTCTTAATGATTTTTTAAAATAAATTATCAGCTAAAGGAACAATTAATACATTTTTTTGTACCGACTTAACGCTTTACCGTGATTGTACTTTTGTAATAGCGCAACTACGTTTTGCTGTGCTCGTAACTCATACGGGTGCTACTGCTCTCGAAGCTGTTTTACTGTTGCGAGTAATACGTGGAACGCAAGTATATACGTTGACATGAGCGCATGCAGCGATGTACACAGTTACAATGCCCAAGAGTCAGTTATCTAACTAACCGAGAAGAATATATTCTGTATCTCACGGAGCTCGCGGCGAAACCCAGCGGGGTTGATAGCGACAATGAGAAGTTACAGTGTCGTTCAATGCTCCTCCTTCTGTTCAACTCGTGTCGACGACCCTGCCTATCAACGCATTGGACCTATACCTGACGCCACTTTTCAAATATAATTTGTGTTCAGAGTTCAATAGAAATGCTTTGAGGATTCTAGAATTAACTTAAATCTTCCAGAATAAGAAAAGGAACAAGCTGTATAGGCTGTAATGACACAAAATAACTATTGATACGATCATATGCGATTGATCAAAGAGCAGATCAGGAGATCCGGCTAAATTTGGTGCCATAAATTGTCGTTAAGAACTTAAATCTCGAAATAAATTCCAATGACATGGGATTTTCTGTTATTTTGCAATTAAATAATTGTAAGAACAAATACCATCCTATTACACGAGTTCCGAACACATATTTTACACTTCAGTACCGGAAAGTGTTATATGCAGAATGTCTGAGTAAATTGTTTATTCGAATGTTCACTACCTCGTCGTTCTGCATGTGTTGACGACCTTTCCTATCAATACATGATCTGTTTGACATCACTCGTCAGATAAACATTGTACAATCACGAGATCCGGTAGCGACTCGATGCAAATATATTAAATTACCTAAGTGATAGAACAGTGAAAACGTGGCCAAGAATCTTTTACTCGAGGCAACTCGTTTTACCTACATTAAAATATGTTAATACTGTCATATTTATCAAATTATAGCATTTATTGTGTTTTTTAGGCTGCAACTAGATGCTTTAACTTCAAAAAGTTTCGACCATTACCAGAATCATTGCAGTCAGCAATATGCGTAACGAAGATATATTGGTTTGTTATGTCGACTGACGCTACAAACGCTTCATGGTTGCCATCGCGAGAGCCTTCCTATCCACCTCATTCTTATATCTTCACATAGCTCCTTCGTACAAAGCAAGAATTATTGTGACACGGGATATATTGAATCGGTAAGTGAAGGGAAGAGTGTGTACATGCAAGTTGTGGAGGAAAGGTTGTGTGTAGGACCGGCTATGCGGAGCAAAGAGGATTGATGAACCGGGATGTGGAAAAAAGAGAGTGTGTGCAAACGAACTGTGGAGAAAAGTGTGTGTCTAGGACTGGTTACATGAAGAAATTAATGTGGAAGATCAATGATGTGGAGATTGGGGAATAAAGTGGATAGAGGGGCTCGCGTCGAATGCACACTTATCATACATCTGCTAATCACTATCGCTGCACATCTACCAATGACTGTATTCTCTCTACTGCCAGTCACTGTACGCAAAACAATTCGATACTGGAACGGCTGTCATTGAAGTGCATATCGAATATCAATTATCTCAGTTCTAATATAGACGGCAGAGTTATAACGGGGGGAAGAATGCATCGTCGTTTCTTAACTCAATTTAATTATTCGACAACATAAAAATTATTAATGAAAATGGTGAAACAAAAACTTTTCTGTTAACAGACCGATGTAAATTTACTTTTCTCATTTTTCCACTTGCGGGTGTTTTATTCTTGTATCAAGTACTGTAACAAAACTGGTTTTTCCAAATTTCCAGCTAGCTTTTCCCTTTAGGTATAATACATTTGAATTTCGAATTCAAATCCTCGTAAAGTACAAACTTTGTGTCGAAGGACTTACAAACAGAAAAGTTCTTTCGTCGCAACTTGAATCGAGGAGCGAATACATTTATAACAGAATGGTGATATGTTATCTTGCTCGAACGTGATCAGCCTGTCGATGATTTATGTATTAATTGAGTTAATTCACGTCTCGAGCAGAGATAAATAGAACTCGGTACGTGCACAAAGCAGAGATCTGCTACTGGCTGCTGCTTGGCGTATGGAACGAAACCCGCGCAGGACGAATACATCTCGACACGAGGCACGATCATCCGTCGTCACAAAGTCGAGCGGAGACAAAGGAGCTTCTCGTAGTTAGCGTAGGAAGAACATACTCGGGCAGACTCGCATCAAGTGTTTGTTGCTATTTTCATAAATTCTGGTTTGACAAACGACTAAAAAATAAAACAAAAGAATCTTATTGGAAACTGATTATGAGTTGATTAACCCGTTAGGTGTATCGATGCGATAAGCAACGGTATAGATTGCAAATCGAGATTTTAAGTGAATTTTTTTTATACAAGTTAACGGGTGATGCAAGTAGTTTCGTAGTCAACCTCAACCTCAACTTTTGAATCACCGATCACATGAAAAGTAAACTGTGTAACATTTGGCTATTAGTCGAAGAATAGTAGATCACTTATAGAGCATTCGTAATAAGACTGAGCCCTTGGTACTGCCTCTCTCTCACTCATTATTTCACAGTGTAACCTTCCAAATGTTACAAGACTGACAGAGATAAGCACAAGTGAGTGATATATCGTTTTTTAACCGGACAAAGATTTCTAACGCGGACATGTGAACGCAGACAGAACGATTTGAACGGTGTGATTCTCGTTCTCTGGCTAAGTATGTGCAGTCAAAAGATTCAGTCGAGCTATGAGAAATCAGTGAACGTGCCGCTGACCGAGAATCGAGCCTCTTGTCTCGGTAAACTTACTCTCTCTCTCTTTCTCTTTTAATCGTAGTAGAGAGAGACATAAGCTGTCACCGAAGAAATTGGGTTTAGCGGTTGGTCGCCGCCACTGGTATCGAGGGCCAACGACAAGAGGCGCAGCGCCCGTCAAAGGCCGTCACAAATTCCTCAATGACGTTATAGCAAGACTAATATTCCGAGACATTGGTTGTCTCTTTTTAAAGACTTTATCATAGTTGTAACATATCATTCTTCAGATGAATGTCGTTAATTCGATAGAATGCGGTTCACGATTTTCTCCAATCTATATTTGAAAAATTAATTCGTCTTTGAAAAAAAGAAAATTATTAGTCACAGCATTTTCCGTTCCGAGAAGATAAAATCGGATTCTGTTGATTCTATTAAAATGATGCGGACACTTGAATGAAAATAGGTCACGGATCTCGGGGCTTTATGTTACCAACGCCGCCATGCTGTGACCAACTGCTTCAGCGCAGGATGTAAGCCATCGCCTGCATATAATTATATATATATATATATGTGTAGATGACTATACATATATGTATATATAGGCTATTAGATTGTTTGACTCGATGAGTTGAACTAGCTATCTATATTTGCGACCCAATTCGATCTAACAATAAGTAGTTATGTACGTGAAAAGTGGTGGATTAATGTTCACGTTTATTATCGTGTTTCAGGGAACTGACTCAGCCAAAATGAAAGACGAAGTCGAGGATGATGAGGCCTCGGGTACGGCGTCCTCCAAATCGGTACCTGAAAGCACATCTTCTTGCGGGTAAGTTATGAAAAACAAAAATCTATTTAAGATATCTGCAAATAGTTTAGCAAAATATTATGCGTTGTATCGATTCGGATTGATTGATTTATTGAATAGTACTTTTGATGAGTGTATAATTAATATATCTCTAATAGAGAGACGAAGTTATACGAGATCAAAGTCCGTATAACTTTGTATCAACGGAATGAATAGAGTGATTGCATCATAGAGATAATTTTTCAATCTAATACTTTTGATCCATGGAATACGACAATAGAAAAGTCTATATTATTCCTCAGAGATTGACGTAGTCCGGAACTGCCTGAAATAATTTCGCGGAGACTGTCAGGATGAAGGAACGGTATCGCGCATTTTAATTAAATATAGATGCGAGCCAACGGAAAATGTCAAAAGGGAAAAAATGAGACATTTAGAGTCTACAGAGTGTGATGTAGGGTCGAAAATATAACGTAGCTCAAGGTAGAACGTCTAACAGAACACCTCTACACTCTCCGGTTTAAATTTATCGCGGACGCGCGCTCGTAGGACACCTGTAAAATTTATAACAATATATATGGAAATTAAATATTTTATTTAAGTCTTTGACAACGAGTTATACAGTAACATTAAGAAATATGTTTTTTAATTAACTTATTTGTGTTTTATGTATTTTCCGGGTGTCTTCTTTGGATTCTAGCTAATTTTCGTGTATTTGTATTTACTTTATTGTAAAAGGGGTCTTTTTAGGGTTTCAATTAAATCATTATTATGCATGAAAAATCAAATTATCTTATTAACATTGAAAAAAAAAAAGAGAAAAAGGATATTATCCACACATACGATTTTTTTCGTAGTGCTCTGCGAGAAGTGATGTTTGACGGATACGAACCTACGACCTACAAGAACTATCGACCTTTCTAATCACCAAACTACCTAACGACGAGCACGTAACTCGTAATAGCTGCATCGACGATAACAGTCGCAGTCAGCAGACGGAGTCGTACTCCGAAAAAAAAGTAGTCGCGATAACCATTTCCAGCATATGTTGTGTCGCGAATTAGTTACAGAAACGAAATCGAAATAGTATTCCAAACTATTTTCGATTGGTTACCGAGAAATAGTACCAAAGACCAACGATTTGATTCCTGTAACCAAACACAGTGCCGTCGCCATCACGAGCTGTTAAGTGGCGCAACTCTAACGTCGGCGGTATTTGCGACAAGCATTTGGATAGTACCGGTAATCTACCAGTTGGTTTCCATTACCGATCGCTTTCCTTCTACAACCAACCGGTTGGTATGTGCTATGAGTGAAACTTTTCACAAAGGCAAACGACGCCATTGTTCGAAGTGACAGGACTAGGGACTTACAAAAAATAAAAGTGAACGTGGATGGAATATATGGTAAATCTACAGTTAAATATCGTGAATAGATGACCTTCGTCTATCGAAGTATCGCGCGAAGTACGTGCCGATCCTCGCCACTGTAAATAAATAGAAATATCCGTATTAACATGGTTTTTTTTCGTATTACACTGTGAACTGTAGATTGCATCAATCAACCGGTAAGTTCGGGTTGCCATCTCAGTTGGTTACCGTTATTACCGATATTTAACCAACGACATTGTAGTTTCTTAAACCAACTGAGTAATTGGCGCTATGCTAACTATTCCGATTGGTTGTCAAAACCAATGTATCATGCCCCAACTACTTTTGATTTTCCATGCGCCGGGGAAAAACGCAGGAAATATGCGTTTCACTGGCATGGCGCGAATATGCCAGTTTTTATGTGTCTAATGTTCTCCGAATCGATTAAAGTTGTCTTAACATATATCTTAACAGAAAACTGGGTACACAAGTTTGGTGCATCGTTATCTTAATTTTTGTCCTAGTTCGTATATATCAGGTGAGATTTCAGAAAGATAAAAACGTTTTAAAAAATGTGGCAGCGGTAAATTAATTAATCTAATTTAAATATGAAGTTAACTAAAATGACATCGGAAGTTATTTCATTCTTTTGACATTTATTTACATATGAAATCATTTTAAAGTTAAACACATGTTTATTATAGTTTTTTGCAGTCGAGAGTTTTGGAAATAACTTTTTTTTTTAATTTATACGAACTATTGTATTCGAAACATATTTATTTTGCTCCATGAAGAATTATATTACAGTTTCTTAGGAATCGTAGAGCAAATTTATTTACATAAATTTCATATTCTCTCTCTTAGTTTTACAATGGTTCTTTCGGAATATTTTTTTTTCGATATCCCTTGCAACTTGCATCTCGCGCTACTTTACTATCAGAGAGATAGAGAGAAAAAGAAAAGAAATAGATAAAAGACGAACGTACTGCAGCTTTGCAGCTTTCCGCTGCCGCTGGCAACTAGAATCTCGACGACGACGTCGACGTCGACGACGACGACTTGAACGTCGAGGGGGCGGGGTAGTGTTAGCCGATGGATGGAGAGCGTCGGGAAACAAATTGGTGGGGGAAACCGGTGGTAGCCAGTCCACGGTCGACCGCCGAGCTGAACAAGTCACGTTTCTGATTTGCTTCCACCTCGGCGCCGCTCCCGCAAATTCCCGCGCTTTTACGTTTCTCTCTCTCTCTTTTTATCTCTCTTTCTCTCCCCCCTCCCTTCACCCTATCTCTCTCTGATTCTATTTGTTACTCAATTACAATATCGCTGCGGTACTGATATAACTCTGAATATTATTTTAAAGTCACTGTTAAATACAATCCCTTTGAAAAGCTTTAAATTGGTGAACGTCGAGTTGCGAAAATTTACGACGTTTTAAGTGTAAAGTGACGAATGACAGGAGTGAGCAACAAATGGATTACAAATAATAAATGAATTATAATTCAAATACGAGATATGTAAATAGAAAAGAGATATTCCGTTAGATTTCTCGAGAAAAGTGTCAAACTGCTGTCAGACGGTTCGGCAAGTGCTAGATCGGTTTCTGAAAATTATACATCGGAAATTTTCTGTGTTCCGATCGTCAAACCGAGGAATTTTCCAAAATATCTACATACACGCTTGGACTATAATATATATAAGCATCTTGCCGGTTTCTGGGATTCCGAAACCTGCGCAGTGCTCGCACATTCTCCCTTCTTTTTCGTTTGGCAGCGCCTGCTCCGAAACGCGCGGGACGAGGAACAAGAAGCGCGCGCGCTGTGCACGACGAGCTCGCAACTGTTGCACGTTGTCAAGGTCAAGAACAGCGGCGGATATTGCGACCGCAGCGGAGGTCTCAACAACGACGCTCTGCGGTTGCAAAGAATATAGGAAGGCAAATGACAACTGTCGGTAAAACTGAAAAAAAAAACCTAAGAAAAACAGTGTTTAGTTTTGCATTTAATTACATTTATGTCATTTAAATAACTGAACGTCAACGTCAACTATTGGTGAAGCCGGAAGACGAGTATCGTCATAAAAATACATTTGGATTGCAGCCTTTGGCACTTAATTTCTGTCTGTTGGGCTGCTACGTGTGCGATCTATCGATAAAGATTCATCTCTCTGTCTCAAAGCGATTAGATCCGTGGAGAGATATCTGGATCAAGGGAGCTACAGTGTTAGTTGGACTCTTCTCGTATTTGCAAGAGAAACTGATCTCCGTATAAATTTGCCGGCATACGCGACAGGCTGACTCCAACAAAATTTCGAGCAGTTATTTCACTTCGTATTATACGCGCACTATTGTCGTACCAAGAATCCCGTTTCTCTACTACGATATGCCACGAGTATTTGAGATAAAAATTGACCAAGAAACTCAACTGCAGTAGCGTGCCCAGACAGAAGAATCGAAAACAGCACCGAAAGGACAATCGGTGTTTCGTGGTTTTCAAAATATTTGCCGAACAAAAACAGATTTTATTCGAGGGATATTCATTGACCGATCTGAGAGAAGAAAAAAAGAGTGCAGTGAAAGATATTCAAATTGAGTGACGTCATCGACAAACTAATTAGTGGAAGAGATAAATTAAAATCAAGAAAAAGGGGAAAGAACACACGATTGCGCGTCCAAGTCCGGCGATATAAGTGCTGCACAGTTGCAAAAAAAAAAACCTGGTGAAACATTCAATTTGGGTCGCATAGCGGCGAGAAGACGATTAAGTGAGGCAGAAAAAAAACACGACAATTATTCGTTGATCATCGGGGACGAGCGTTTTTTTGACTGCTGTTGTTGACTACAAGCGCAGCTGTAGCTAACTCGACGCCCAGTGAATTAAAGACTCTCGATAGATACGTTATTCACGAGCGAGCGAAGATAATACAACGGGCTTGTATCATTGTGACTTGGCGGATGATCGTCACTCGGCGATTACGCTCTGCCGGGCTGATCCTGACATCCGTCCTCACCACTTTCAATGTAACGAAAACAAAACGTTACGATCGTGTTTCTCTTATTATTCTCATGTCTGTGTCCGATTGAATGCCGTAAATCCGTTTTCTCTCATTTGTGTTCGCGTCACAAAAAATAATTAACAAATGAAAGATAAAGAAGGCGGAGGATTTACCGTTTTCGCTTTATTCTCTTTTATTGAGATAACGCTATATTGTGCATAGCGCTTGGTTTACGTCAGTGATGACGGACAAAGCATATTTTTAGTGTCGTCAAGCCAAATTTGCATAATACAAATTCAAACAAGGGAAGAGGTTAATGGACGAAAATTGATGAGATTGATAAGCCAAAAAAATAAGGAAATGGCCGCACGTACGGTCGGTGTTGCTGCTATTATGCAGGGCGTAGTCATAGCCGGTGCCTTGTCGGTATCGAGCCGCGTACTTAACGTAGGAGATTATTGTCGTTTACTTGGAGGCAACTGTGAAGTTAATTAATCGAAATTGTAGAGTGTCATTTTATTAACTGGATTAAAAGCCGGAGGAACATTGATAGACACAGTAAAACATAGAGGCAATAAAAAGGCGTAAATATGTGGCCGCATCAACAATATATGGATAGGGGATTCCCTGAGGCACAACAACATCCTCAGCATCCTGCGGTTCGATCTTCGCTAACGCCGCCCCAACAGTCCCAAGAATCTATGGTTATCGGAGGACACCATCAGCACCAGCAGTCCATGCCTCTCCTTCAGCAACAGCAGTCGATGCACCCCCTTCAACATCAGTTTTCAAAACAACATCAGCATCACAACAACCCCATGACCCTAACCGCTTTAAGGTCAGTGCAGGTGATACTACTGCTTGGAACAGTATTCGATGATAGGACTAAACTTTTACTCCTAGTCGGTATTGTATTGCTTAGATATCCAACCGACACAATATCTTTACCATTTATCAACTTCCCAGGCTGAAAAATCTCTGCGAGTCGATAGACCCTGGTATGGTGATTAAGGATTAAAGCAGCAGCCTTTCTGATAAATATACGACAATCCAGTAGACTCGGTTCACTCGGTTCACGCGTTCAAATAGACGCAGAGATTTGCTATTTGGGTTGTACTTTGTCTTCACATTTTTATTGAGTTTCGATGTTGTCAAATGACTTTGATTCAATATAAAAAAAAATCCCTGTTGGAATTTCAAGCAGCACACTAGCTAACGACTCAATGGTATTCCTGCACCATAGACTATTATTGTTCTTGCATGACTTTGATATTTAAATGCTGGAAGATTGTTTAGCCGATGCTCGTAACGAGGAAACAAGGATGCTTTGGGTTGCTACCATTGTCGATGAAGTACGTTACGTCTTTCCCACACTATCTTCACCTCTCTCGGTTACTTTGAACTCTGTGAGCCAGCCACTAGAATTCTTCGAGTCGTAAACAGTACGACGTTGGCCGGCATCGAAACGATGTTGTCCTTGCCTCTTTTCCCGCTGCTTTGGAATCCGCGTACTGTATCCCTCGAACTTGGAAGCGGTTCTCAAGTTTGCTAAGATCGTGGCATCGCTTCATCCCATCTTCAGACATACTATCCAGTCATTCCAGTATTTTATGAAACGTAAGTGGTCTCGAGATACAGTTAACTCGCTAGACAGACGGACGCAAACTTACAGTCCCTCGGCTCTGTAAGCTATGTCCATTATAACTTTTCTGACTATACTTCTCTTCGACAGCATATAACAGTATTGTATCTCTCAATCTTTTAATCTCCCCTCTATCCGTCTCTTATTCGTTCCCTAGCTCGCTCGATTTTATTCAGTCGTTGCCTGCCCTTGAGCTCAGAGCTCACTCCCATGAGTTCGTAAAATCATTTCGATGCTTGCGTAATCTTACCCCTCACTCCCTGCTCTTTCGGGAACGTTAAGTAGCCAGATGCCCGCTTGGCTATCGCGATCGTCGCCATAGCCAGACGACAGAAATGACAGCGACGAACACTAATATTTTGGTGCATGCTATGGCTTCGTTAAACCGTAATCCGAACTTTTGTTTTCGTACCTGAAATAACCAACTACTCGACAATTGTCCGTCGCTACAAAATATTACTCAGAATTCATTTGTGCAAACTGTAAATTGTACAAAACTGCACCACGAATCGGAGACGCCGGTTCAATGCGCCTTTTTTATTCCCGAAGAATTTGATCGATTTCTTCCGTTAGATGCGGATTGAGGAAAATTCAAGATCGGCGCCGTAAGTCTCTTGCTTAGAATAGAGCACCCCAATGATAGAAAATCACACACACACATACAAAGCCAAAAAATAAAATATACGATACGATTGTGAGAACTAAATAAAAACTGCAATATTTTGTAAATATTCGCGAGGAGGTTGTTGTACTGGATCGCAATCTATTACAACACTGAACTATGATTGACAGATGAAAATAAGGGGGAACAAAAAATATGTGAAAAGACGCGTCACTGCCAATCGCGACCTAACCACGGCGTTTCAATCTATCGTTATGCATATTGTACATTTTACGCTTCGGATTCTCGGAAACTTGTTACAACGTTCATGTTGTCACAGTTACGTACAACATATTTATGTTTATTTTTTACGTCAATGTTATCGCCGTACATAGTTTTTTGACAATGCTCAAGTGCTCGAGTTCTCAGAAAGATTATTTGTGGTACTACACACGGCAACTAATAACGACTCGTCAGATTTTATATTTTGCGTACAATATGTTGGATTCTGCTAGCTCGTAGGTTAGAACGCCTGCTAATCCTCGTGCTAGCCGATTGGAAAGAGCATTTTAGTTATTCACTTCGAGTTATAAACTGGCTTTAACGGATCAAGATATTTATATCACAGTTCAAATTTGCTTGCTCAACATTTGACAACGCCTCGATGCGATCCGTATCTGAATGCCATACCGAATGTCATTGTAACAATAAGTGATTCACCGGTAATTATCCTCCAACGCCATTGGGGTAAAAAAATGATTCACCTTCGTAAAATAAATTTTCTTGGTGACTCTATGTATTATTTCAAGTATTTTGTTTATTTGTATTCGGAAAGAAAATATTATTTCTTGCTACTTTATTTTCGTTCGAAGGCAAAACGCTCGCTATATTTTGCGAAACTGTGTCATTTTTCGTTTGAGCTTCCTTTTATCCAGCTTGTAAATTGTTTCATTGAACAATAAGACAAATGAAGAAAAAAATTACTCAAAGCCTGTCTCGTCTAGATTTATATTACATTGGTAAATCTTTATTTTTATATTATGTTGTTGTTATTGTATTTATTTATTATTGAAATTACAGCTGCACCTTACAGAAATAACTAAACACTGGTCGAACTTAAAGCACACGTGTTTTTTTACGTTTATTGTGAAGAAGGAACATTTCGTCTTGCGAGAATGAATAACGTCTGAACGAATATAGCCGATTACTTTTATTTATATTTTTTTTCCGAGTCTATAGACCCCAGATGTATGCTTTCTGGCATTGCGCGTGCGACCATTCGAATGTTGTAACTGGCAGAATGCACACTCACCGGTGCGCCGCAATACAACGGGCAGCAGTCATCGGTGCAGTCAATACCCTCTCTTTCAATTGGATTTCACGAAAGTATATCATCGTGTCTCCTTTTGCATAAATCCAGTTTCCAGTTTCTTAAATTGAAAATGTAGAACATTGAGCTTTCAAACAATTATTATCCCCTTTACTCGAGCTATATCTTCACTTGTCAATTCAGTCTCTGACTTTACAATAATTTAGGGATATCTTGTTAAGTCAAAGAACTTTGACAAAATTATTTTTCATTTTCGTCGGGTGTTTTCCAGTTATACCAACGTTGTGCATCATCGACACTCACTAATTCGTTCTGTCTGGGACGGTTTTAGCATCGACGGTGTCCCACCCACGCTTGTCTCCGTGTCTCTGCGTCTCTGTAACCATTCTACACATGTACAATTTCCACAGTCCAAAGATCTTTAACTTCGAATGTATTTAACAGGTATAACACACGCACAGAGTTGTTTCTGCACAACGCTCGCTTCCATTCTCATTCGCTTAATCTATCTCACATTTTATTCACATGCTGTGCGACTTCTCGCCCCTTCGCTGTCTTTGAAAAGAAACGATTGAACTAACGGGAGAAAAAACAGAAGCAGGAAAAAATATAAAGAAAGGAATACAAGAACGCCATTGGAAACGCTCGGACAGCGGACGTCATTGAACGTGTGAGTGTCGCGTTACATGTCTACTCGGTTTTCTTGATTTGGCAAGCAAATTCCACGCATATCCGGTAAAACAAGCGTAGGTAATATAAAAATATATACATTGCTTGGTCTCTGTGTTGTCGATGTAAAGAAAAAGAGAAACGTTAAATTAAGTAAAGAAGAAAAAAAAATGAATACTCGCGATGCTGAAGTGTAGGCGTGAAGCTTTCAGCAAACAACTGAACGTTCTGAGATTTCGTTTCTTTCATTTCTTTCATTTCTTTCATTTGCTTATTACGAGCTTACTGTGTATATATATATATATTCAAGAGCGACGACGTCAACGCCCTGACGACGACCAAGACGCGTGTGTTTGAATCACGCGTCCTGACTTATCCTCCATCTTGCCCCATTCCCTTAATGTTCTTAACGAGACACCGCCATCGACGTCGTCCTTGTCGACGACAGTCGCGTCTCATGGTATTTCTGGCAATTCGAGAAACAGGCTGAAGCACTCCTTTCTTTTTATTTTTTTAGGAAGTGTTGGATAGTCACACCATCCGACTTTAGCAACCTTTTTCTCTTCGCTACCTATTTTGAAGGGTTACAATGTGTACTACCCGAAACGTTTGTTTTTTCAATCAATGCCTACTGTCAAAACGTACACGCTTCAACGATTTCCAAAATTCTATTTAATGCTGTAGCTAAGCCCGCACTGTAACCTCAATGTTGGTGATAAGTATCAACATCGTGGTCACTGGTATTCTCTTTATAAACATCCCTAAAGCTTACAAACCTTAGTTCAATATCAACACAACTAAATCCGTTCATTCCGTTGTAACTAAAGTTCGAACGTTTATCGTGAAAAATGCATTACATACATCGAAGGAAAAATTACCTCCATAAACAAGAAAGTTTATTGAATCTGCATGTAGATAGTTCGCGATGCTTCTATTAAACCGAGAAAAACTATCGTCTGGTAAATTCCTAAACTTCCTCAAGACCCTCGATCGTTCATACGTACGAAAGTTGAAATCTAAACGTATGCGCGAATGCGTGAATAAAGTTTAAATTTTGTTTTTTTTTTTGCCGAGTCTAGTCCCACATAGACATCACTTCCTTTTCTAATTTCGTAATTCCGAAGTTAGTCTTGAATGGACGTGGCAAAAGATGAATGGGCTATTCGCTTAGCGAGCAGTGAGCATCGTAGTGTCGACCTCTCACGCGCACACGTTTTTTTTTTTCGTTACCTGCTACTCACGGACTTGTCCATGAACGTGACAAAAATTTGTAGCTCGAAGGGTACACCCATATATCTATATGTATACGTAGCCTTACTGTATTCTTGAAGTCGCTAGACAGGGAATGATTCTCATTACCTGCGTCGTAGATATAACGACATTAAACCAGACTGACGGGCGTGTCTGTCTCTTTTTCATTTCGCGACAGGGAAGAGACAAGACTTTCAAAATTCTACACTCTCAATTCTACACTCGAGGTACTACACTCTCAATTCGCAGAGTTATTTATTTTTACCGGTGCAGATTCTTATTTAATTGCTAAAAGCAATAATATAATCATTGCGGTTCCTAATTAAGTTAGTTATCAAGAATAGCTTATTACATTAGTATCATTGGCTTTGATATTTCACGTAGAACTAAGTAGTTTTAATTGGATTTTTAATGAAATAACTTATTTGAAGTGAACACGTACTTGAATAACTTATTTCGAGTGCATTTTAATTAAGGACGTTGTCACACCGAAGATGGTAACAACCTTTGAAGCTGCGAATCTCGTTTTTCCAGTGACCGTAGAGAACTCTCGAAGTTCCAAAGTGTAAATGCAGTTCGCTATGACGCTGTAATATACAGCGCGAAAAGATTTTCCCGGCACAAGTTCTCCAAGGATCGGAGTAAACTCGAATTATCATACAACGACGACGAGCTCACGCAAATACCTAGGGCCAAGCGAAGGCCGCTGTCCTACTGATCCAAGTGGAGACCGATTTTTTAAATACAGTAGTTAAAAAAAATGATGGATTATTAACGTTCCGTGGTTAATAGAAATTTGGCAACGTTCGGGTTTTTTTCCTTTATGAAAACAATACAAACGCAGAGATTTTAATTGTCAATTATCAAATATAACTTACTAACTTTATAACTCCAAAAATCGTCATATACCACGAGGGAAAAAAAGTTCAATTTCTTATAGTTTTAGGTCACCTGTTTCATAGTTTTTGGAGTCTTGAGTCGCTGCGTCAAAGTTTTCGGGGTCTAGGCTCATCGCGTCATAATTTCCGGTAGAAAGCTGTAGAGCGACAAACGTTGACGATAAAAACTATGAATAACCACGTAGTTATGGATCTAAACAGCAAAAAAAATGTAGAAAAACGAACCCAAACTCCGAAAACTATGAAAGCCATGACTCAACGAATTTAGATTGCAAAAAGTATTACACCGCGAGCCTGGACTACGTAAACTATAACATAGTGAATCTAGCTTCGGTAAACTCTGACTCCCAAAAACACGAAACAAAATTATAAACAATTCACACTGCTTCTCCAAAATTCGTGGAACTTCCATTTTCACGCAGAGACATTTTGCATCTTACATGTAAGGGAATATGATAGTGTACCTTTGTTCTGATTGATTGACTACCTCGGATGGATATATTAATTCTATAGTAGACGATCACTTTTTACTAAAACATAAATCATATTTACAACATTATTAACATAAATTTGAAAATTAAAAAATAAACCCAGCTCGAGAGATAATAGTAGAACTAAGTAAAAACACGTTTTCACTCTTTCCTGAATTAAGGTGCGTCCGGTTTGTCAATATTATAGCCCATTGAGAATGCGGCAAAAAAATTGCAATTTGATATTTTCCCTGGTGTTAATTAAAAACTCGATCAATTAATGCAGTAGGTAATGAGGCCATAAGCAATAAAGGGTCACTGGTAACATGATACGCGAAGCTGAGCTCATGTCGCAGCCGGGTATGAAATACAAACATAAAACAAGTTCTCACTCACTAGTGCACCATATGCCGCAATCAGCTTATCGACTTACACGAACTATGTACAACCAAGTTGAAGTGACATGACACGCTGACGGGGCTGCTCCGTTGACAACAGATTGCGAACCGTATTCTCTCCAAGCTGGTAAATATTTCGGCAAAAAAAAAAACAAATTAGTTTTTGGTATGGAATGAACCTCATTTTTTGCCCGAAACTTGTTACCAATGAATTACTTTCATCGTTGGTTCACATTTACTTTAGATAGGAAAAACCAATGAGATGATGATTGTGATGGCGGATGTACATTATGTATTAAAAAATAGTGGCAAAGTTTTTGATTAGATCAGAACCTTCTTCAGTATTTTTTTCTTTTCTTTAAATATTTGATACATTCGAATTGCTAAGTGTACACCGACCCGCGTACTTATTTCTTGTATAAAATAAGACAAAGGCAACGTTGTTTGCTAATTTGTTGAGACATCCAAAGTGTAAATGTGTGGAAAGTTTGAAACCCATATGGGGAGTAGTAGCAGATGACAAAACCGAGTTTACCGGTAGAAAATGTCACGTGACGGTGCTGGTGTTGGAGCAGCGATTTTAGGTTAGAGTTTAATTTAGTTGTTCATTATGTTCAAAGTATCTTAGACGAATAAATATAATGATTTTCAACCAGAGAAACCGATTTTGTAATTACGTTCATCGGATTTTTAGTTCATCCAACTATTTTCATAGTAATCGTAATTATCTATAGATGATTTCAGTTTAAATACAGCCCATGCAACGGTAAAAATTGTCGCATAGATTAACAATTAAATGTTCCGACTCAATAGTTACTAAAACTACTACTATTTCTCTGAGTGCACGAAGAACCAAACAAATAAGAAAACAATTTGCAAACTTCTACATTGCAATTTTTTTTAACTTTTGTTCCGTAAATTAATTCATTAAACGAATGAAATATTCTATTTGTTGAAACATACATCTTAATTTGTTAAGAATCTTCATATCCTTCGTTATCTGTTCAATTTTTATTTGGACGAAATCGGAGCATTAACGTGGCCCAGCCTCATCGTTCACGGTGTTCAATCGAATGCAATGCTAGCCCTAAATTTGCTCAGTCCGGGCATTCACCGGCGCTTAAACAGGCGCGATCCGTTTATTCATCGGACTACTCGATTATTTAAATAGCAGAGGCCGGGGCCCGATCAGGCATTTTACATTCGCTTAACCGGGCGTTATCCTTGCAATCGTGACGAAATACGTCTTGCCCCGAGTATGCAGTCCGACCGTGGCGAGATTAATATCCAAAGGAAATAATCGGGTCCCGACTGGTGTCTGGTTGTCTTTTTCACAAGGGCTCTGACTCTTATTATAATTGCGAACGTATCGCTTTTACAGGAATAAGGATAAAAATCTAGTACGTCATTGAGTCTAGCTCGAGCAAATAGTAACTGACATGCTCGTTTTAATACGAGGACGCTCTTCTCCAGTTGTAATGTAATTTGTAATTTATTATGACTCTGGCTCTTTTTTAATTTCCTCTCACTCATTCCGTTATTTATTCGACGACTGGCTAGTCCTTACGGTCACGTTCCGGCTTCGTTGTGGCCACTCGGCCTTGAACATAATTTGCCGCAGCTCATGTAAATATTTGGTAGGTGGCGTCACTCACTATTTTTGTATACATGCTATCGTAGTCTCGTCTCTGTTCTTAAGTGGTGCATGATTTTACCTGTACACCAAAGAAGCGTATCTGCATCCAAAGAACCGTAAGTAGTTTCATTTGTGTTTTTTTTTAATTATGCAATTCCCGCTGGATTCACAATAATGTATGGCTACTTTCAATATTTTTTTTTGTTCATAAGAATTCGTTAATTACAGTCAATAATCACGGGTACTGACTTTCGAAGAAGTTGTCAGGATGTGACAGGTACTGCTACGTGTTAGGCACAACAAAATACAGTCAACCATGGAATTCCCTCCACCACATTCTCTTAGCTGCCACAAACCGCTTTGCAGGAAGTCATAGCAATTTCCTCGTAGTGATCTCCGGTATCAAACTATGACTGTTGAATTATATTAGTCATTGCGTATATATAGTTGTCATTTATCTCGCTGTATAATCATATCAAACATTTCAATAGTGCGTTTGGTACGGCGCCGAGGGAAATTCGGGGTAGTGCGCAGACTCGGCGCAGGCGCTCGCGTATCGGTACTATGCGCAGTCTTGCGCAGTTGCACCGACTCGTCCCGTTTCGTTCCCTTCCTTTTACTACTGATCGCCGGTATGCGATACAGTTGCAGTGGATATGCAGTTGAAGTCTGAGTAAGCGAACCAGCATGGCGATGCCAGTGCAAGCGTTCGGTTTTCCGACCCCTTCCGTCCCCTTCGTTTCACTCCCCTTAAGCGCCCAAGTACCTCTAAGACCAGCGAGTGGAGGTGCAAGTGCGCCGCAGGCTTACTATTTATGACGCCACTGCCTTTGACCCCGATGTCCTCTACTTAGAACATTATGATTCGAGTTGTTCGTACTGCGCGACTATCTGTCTTGTTCCTACTTGCAACACGGTATCAAACGGGGAAAGACAACCCGGGACTGGTTGCGTCATCTATTGGACAGCTAGGAAGAACGTACGGTCATTGCCAGATAGAAGCAGAGTATGAGATAATCAATGTACTAGCGGTTGGCTAAAGTTTGCCAACTAATATTAAGACACATTGGTAACCCAGAGCCAATGCCGCAGCACATTTTATTCTTTTATTTCGACTCAATTCATCTTTGATAAACTTTACATTTTGTATCAACGTATGCATGTAAAACAAACTATTGAGAATTGCTTTTTTTTCTAGAAGCGATGTAATGATTATTAAAATTGTGATTCATTTCAACAATATTGCTAATGAAAATCCATATTTTTTTCAAGTATTCTTCTTCGTTAAAGAACTTACAACGTCTCAAGAAATATTACTAGAAATATTTTTATAATGTCGTAAAATGAAGAAAATATTACAATGTTCGATAATGTTTATTTGTTTTGAAACGAGTGACCGCAATCAATAGCCATTATGATAATTTTCCGGCGAGCTATTCTCTTCGCGTATATAATTCACCTATATAATGCGAATAGTAGATGGCGGGTGTCTACGAATGGGTCGTCATACTGTTGGCATACCGAGTACGAAATAAACGTATGTATGTATGTATGTATGTACGTAGTATCACGTATGTAAGAACCGTGGCCTTGGCCGTCCGGCTAGCAATGTTGTGCCGTAAGTCTCGTGGTTTATAGATATAGCTACGCCGCAGTAATAATCATTAAAGTTGAGATGTATTTTTTTTTTATTAGACGTATTTTTCTTGCTAACTTCTTTTAATTATAAAACTCTACGGTAACTATTTTTAACGATTAATATATTATACTCGGCATCATCAAGGATGGATCGAGCTTCGTGCATTGAATATGTTCATTGGTCACCCGGCTATACCAACACTCATGTACTTGCTCTATTAACTTAAACTTAACCTCACCGTTAACGTAATTTGCTACAAGTTTCTATTGGTTTCAGTCTCCACCGAGACTATCTCGGATAGAATTGCTATCTCACTTACCCTCATAGCGGCTTAGTCGGTATAGCACAACACCTTAAGAAACCCTTTTGCAACCGCTATTTTTCTGATGATTAAGTATCATGTGCTCGATTTTTTAATAATTTTATGTCGAAGAGGAACAAGAATCTTTTCACGTTATTTTTTTACTGAAGTTATGACTCAAGGTTGCTTGAAATAGAACTCGGACTTGAGTTGCAGCTTGATTGATGAAAAGCCAATCGAAAAGGGACAAAATTACTTCAACTCGCAATCTAATTGACCCACTGATTTTTTAAGAAGGGTTTTTTTTATTTTTGAGAATGTAGGTGGACTATTTGTATTCGTAAAATTATGATTTTTAAATGAATAAGAAAGACCATTATATAAAAATGTTGTAAAATATGTCTTTATTAATAGTCTTTGAATGTAAATCGTCATATCTCTATAGAACTACTGTGATCCGAGAGATTAATTGGTAGAAAATAAAAATGCAATGACAGTTTGAGATCTCATGCTGTGAGGTTTATAATTTTTAGTGAATTTTCAGTCGATGATAAGGGTGCAGTAGTTCCGAGAACACGGACACTTTGCTACATAAATCATTAAACTGAGTGAACGTAATGTCTGTGTAACTGTACAACCAATAAGCTATCTTGTATTGCTCGACTGTCGATAGCTGTGCCAAGTAACTACGCAAGAATTTTAAGGTCAAAACCACGCCAATCCTTTTCTGAAAAGTAGCAAAATACATCCTAGTATCTGCTCTTTACTGAACTGTTCAGCTGTGTACTTGTTAGTCGGTAGACCCGTTGGTCTGTTATTGTATTTTTTTTCAATTTTACGAGTTGTATAGATATACACACGAGTCGTAAAACAAAAACCCAGTATTGTTTGGCTCTATAGTCAAGGGATCTCTAGAAATTCTTCGTCATCATTGCATGCTATGAAAATCGCATGACTATCGTAGATTTTTCTTTGATCCTTAAAAATTTCGAGCACCACTCGTAGCTCAAGCAATCAGTGCCTTTCGAAAAAATCGTGAGGTCAAGGGCAGCCCTTTACTTTGATGAAACGTCGACTACAATGACAGCCAAGTATCCACCTATCTTCTACTTTAAGATACATTCTTTAATTTTCAACAAGAATGTATTCTTTAATTTTCAACAATAACTCGTATCGTTAAAAATATATATTAAGATTATGTGTTTTTCCAATACTATTGACCTTAATGGATTGTATGTCCTGCGTATAGCTTGTTATTCATCCAATCGGGACATGAACCTTACTCCTTTCATTATCAACCGCATCCAACGACTAAGAAAATGATGAGACATAAAAAAACAACGAAACAAATAAAAATAAAAATGTATCTCTGTAATTGAGATAAATGCACACTCGTTGCAATCTCGGTACTCTCTAATTTCATTCGTGTTGCCTATATATTCCTTTTATTTCTGCCGTATCGGGTTCTCAGAGCTATCCCCTCTGCTCTCCTTTGCCGCGTTTTCTTATCGCATTCGGCGAAAAGTTCGCTTTGTATATCACCACCGAGTCATATAGCCAACTATGTGCTTGCTGTACATGTACTATCGTATAACCGACCATTATTTGCACACCAATCAACATTTACCACGTAAACTATTACCTATGTACACGTAGATGTAGTACATCTATATATACGTAGTAACGATGGCAAGCTCACGACGCTTGCGCAACAGGTTCCAAGGGCCTACCTCAACGCTCCAGCGTCGCCACTACCACGTCCTACCGCAATATCCGTCGACGTCTACAGTATCATAGTTGTTGTTGTTTTTAGCTTCGTCATCATCGTTCTCGATGATTCCTTTGCTCATAATCGAATTATTCATTTTTTTACTTTTCATAATACGATTATCATAATTTATTTGACATTGCTCTTAAATTTTTAATATTTATCTTATGAAGAAAGTTTTGCATTCCTAAAAAAAAATGTTAAAATTTTGATGTCAGAATACTTGAAAAAATAGACGCGCGTGTCTAGCCTGATTTTTATATCGAATTTTCGCAAGAATTCCTCCACAGTTTCAAATATTATGGAATTTTTTATTTCAAATAAAACGTGCAAGTTATTACTTTTGTAAATTGGCAACTGTCGAGTCAAATAATTCATCGTTATTGAATTTTTAATTCATCGAAAAATTGACATTATCGTAACTGACTTTCGAGAAATTTGAGTTGGCGAGGAAAACATTTCTACCCAAACAAAATAATATTCGACGATCATTGATTTCGTCAAAATCTATAAAGTGGTTCGGGTTTTTAATTTTTCAATTTGTCAACGCTCCAATTTCCGAAAGTGTCAAGAATTTTTTTAAACCAGAATCTAAAGTAGAACCTTAACGTCGCACTCTCCTTTCTTTTTTTTTGTTTTTCAAACAACATCCTCATATGAGGAAGCCAAAATAGATGAACGTCGTTCTTTCTCATTGACATAGCTGAGTGAGAAATGATTAATAATGAGGAAGCAACGTGCAAAGTTGAACATGGCATCCTATTTTCGGATTTATGGTTAAATATTCACGTCTGCATAGACGGAAATTAAATATATTTCGGAATGTATATGTAATTATGTTTCATAATACAAAGTACAAGCTACGAAATTGTATCAAATTGATTTGACATTTTGCGAAACACAACTCTCGGTGCGAGATACGTGATTACGATTCTAATCGCGGGAACGAGAGTCCTAATTTAAATTCCGGATATGCGAATCATTATAAATATCGGGTTTAATTGTTTCAACCAATTAGTTAAAATTTATTAAACAACCAGATTCGACAAAGGAACTGTAGAAAAAAATTCTGCCACGATCCGGGTTTCAACCGGGAACACTTACAATTCTAGTCTGGTGCACTAGACCAATTACGTTGCCGTGGCCCTGGCAGATTGTTGTATTTTAATAAAAGTACAATATATATTTTTCCAAGTGACAACCCGACAGCTGTTTCTTGGTATTTTGTGATAACGTAGATCATTTTCGTCGACAAAATTTTCTCACTGTCAGTATATTTCGCTTCTTACTTTTACCTTCCTTCTATAGTTTTTTCTTCGCGTTACAATTACTCGTTACGTCGGGATCGAGAATCTTGATTACAATCCACTACTGATGAACTAACTACTCGCTGTCCTCGTCCAACGCCTCCCACGTCCAATGGAATTGTCGTTTCCGTGGGTTCGTGCAGTGGCATTGATATTGGTTGGCGCACTTGTCGTGTCAAATGTTACGTATAATTCATATTTTATTATGCATTTCGAGGTAAGAATCGCGGATCTATTATATTATTCTTCATCATCTCAAAATCCTTGTAAAATATCTCATTTTATTTCGGCATAGAGTAAGCTTTGCTTAACCCTTCATGCACCGGCGGCTTTATCCTGGTAACGAACAATCTTGTCTTTCATTGTAATTCGGAAAGGAGTTATTAATTCCTTTTGTTACCATCAGATTAATGATAATCCGATGTTAACTTTCACAAAGCTTTCTCTATGAGGAAGGTTAAATCGACCACCGTACTTCCTTATAGAGGTTTTGTGAAAGGTGCATAGTAAAGAGAAAGCAACGTGCAAGATTCTACTTTGCAGGCTCGTTTCTGTCGATGTTAATTGTGATATAAATTCTGTACCATTAATTTATCAAAATATATAATACTTAGTCTAGCAATAAGATAAGTTTTAGGTGAAAAACATTTAAATATAAATTGTTGCGTATCAGAAAAAAAAATTTGTTATCCGGATGCAATTTTTAAGTAATTGAAAAATAAAAATCTCTCGCTGTAATGATTGCGAATGGCTACTTTCTCAGTCGACTGATTTAACTCGTCGCATGCTACGCAGTTGTAGCACACTGCTTTAGTCATACTGTTGCGCAGTGTGAACCTAGGTGCATGTAATTACGGAAAATTACGGACTTCCTACTTGCACTGCGTTATTTCGCTTCGGTTGATTTACCGGCTCTTGTGATATTCCTCCGTCAGCTTTCGGTTATCTGAACTCAAAATTTCGTCCGCTTCTTTGTACATGTACTTTTTCATTTGGTTCGTAATGGTTATTAACTTACCGATTGGGGTCCCAAATGTTCCTTTTTTATGCTTCACAGTCGCTTTTTTTTACGAATATAATTGCACCGATTCGTTGCAGCTTCATTATCAATCGACTAAATTATTAGATTAAGTAAACATTGAGCGATTGTTAATGTACCAAATTTTACTGGTGAGACGCAACTATCAGTAGGAAAAGTTTGTATGATAATTATGAATTAAATATATACGAGGCATCGATAATATAAATGCAAATGATCCCGAGCTGTTGTATCATTCGGATGACGTTTCGATGATACGAAGGTCGACAAAAAAAAACTGAGTGATACTTGCAAATTTATCTGGTGGAAAGTTTTCAACTCGTTCCAAAACGTCGCGTATGTATAGGTGAAACAGTGTACAACAGTCGCCAGCGATTACAGGAGCAACGTGACCTACGCTATCTTGAGGTTCGAGCCTCTAGAAACATTAACTCTATATATATATATGTGTGTGTGTTCTCCTTTGGTAGTTTACTGATGTTCGCCAGCTTATGTGACTACGTACGATGTTTCGCGCGTCACTATTTTGTACTGTTGCCGATAGTCAATCAACAATAGCTTATTAAAGTATATGGCATCGTTGTTCCGGCACCGAATACAATGAAAAAATAAATTTAAATAAAAAATTTGCATAATAGAACTTTGCACATTGATTTTTCATTATTTTTCACCCTTCACCGAGCCCTTTACCTCTGTGAGGAAATATATGTTTGGTCGATTTGAATTTCTCATAGCGTCAGTAGCCATTACACTTGTTCAAATACTGTGTAGACCACATTGTCTGCTTAAAATTTTGTTGATAGCTCAAGACTTGGTAGACTCAGAAACTTTATTTCGGTGGCTAACGTGCTCGTCGTTAAATAGTTAACTAGTTAGATCGGTCATGTAGGTTTTATATTCAAATCCTACGAACATCATTTCTTGAAGGGCGTTATGAAAAAATCGTATTTGTGGACGATCTCCTTTTCAATATCGATAAAATAATATTATTAATATTACTGCATAACTTTACATTGCTAAAAATACTTCTTGGAATGAATAATTAATTTTAATATTGTTTATTAACCTACATATATGCATATATATTATGCATGTACGCAGGGATATAAAATGCATATCGAATGGACGTAAATAAATGTCGCCTTTACTGATACACCACATCAATGTACATTTGATGTGGAACCCATAGAACATTCAATATTCAGATATGATCGTGTATATAATGTAGATATGGTGTACTCGTATGTACGTTGAAAAGCTATATGGGTTACGACGTCTTTACCTCCTCTACTGGGCATCGGCTTCACCGAATACACGCGTTGCAGATTGCTCCCCAATCAAGGGCACCGTTTGTTACCGTAATTCCCTGCACAGACTCTACTTTTTCTAGCTCCACTCGTATTTCGACTTTGTAATGACGATCCGAGGCAACGATAACGATCCGCGATGTCGAGAAGCAACTTCTACGTAATCACTACTATTATTCTACTACCGGTAAGATCGTTCCGTTTCAACACAGCATCGTCTACAGCGACTACTGTATACATGCAGACCCACGATTGTACCCCCCTGCCAGTGATAAGAGAAATCGCTGTAATCTCTTCGCTGTCGGATGCCGATAACGCGTTATCGCATCTATTGAGGTTGCAACTCCCTGTATTTGCCTCTGTCGTTCATTTTCTTTCTGTCACTTTCTTTTTGGTAATATTGTCTGGGTCTCTTGTGTGTTGCACCTCTATCACTACATGAATACAATTGTCCCCTTCGTTACACGCAATCAATTGTCAATCCTAGAACTATCTTATTGTACTAATGCCGAACGTGAGTTTGTTGTAAACAGACACAAAACCATTTTTTTAGACTTGGATATTGGAAGACAAGAATTGTGTGGAATGATCAATTTTGAAGCTTGTACTCTTTTGTCTAAAGTAATTAAAGGATTGGGGTTTATAAAAGGAAATCTGCGTACGCACATAATAACAGCTGGCCTTTGCTTCTATTAACGAAATAAAATGTAGAGCAAAATGTACGCATCAATGAATGTCTTGTATGAATGTCTTGGTTCCACATAATCAATGAGCAGCTCCCAAGAGGTTAAGAACCAATTATCAGCAGCGGAGTGTTGCGTTTACAGATATCTCTGTTGATTGAGACCAAGCACACAGATTTTTTAAATCAGATTTCAGCTGCTTCGAGATTCAGTATACAAACTAATCTGAGCGTCAGCTACAGCTCCTTATCAGGTCTCGTTTATTCATCGCAATTTCGATATAAAGAGCTGTTGGGATCAACTGGTGAAACAAACGATTATTAGCTGGAACTATGAGATTTTTAGCGAACCCTACCATAGATCATTCATCGTAAACATACACGAGTATGATTGAATGGACTAACGACACTGTGTGAATCTCTCAGTATGGTATATATCCTGGTTGTTTGTTGTTGATGACTATTGTAACATGACCAAATAAGTATCATTACAATCAGTCAATATAGCCGATAAGAATGAAGAAATATTTCGATCGCAATGAAAATTCATAACTGATTAGTCAAGTAATAAGCTTTTAAAGAAAAATCTCCAATATTTTCTTTCTTCTCAAGCAATCTCTTAAAAGGATTGTCTTAAGGTGACAAACTTTTGAAACGGAACTTACAATATCAAAATCTTGTCGCTTTAACATACGTAAATAATAATAATTCAAGTGCAAAATGCAGGTGAAATCTTTAATTTCTCTATAACCGTCAGAGTTTTCAGTGTCTCCGACGAAGTTTCGTTTTTCAATGAAAAATAAAATGAAGATCGCTGAGTCCGCCGTATTGCTTGACGTCTGTCCCGGAGTCTGAATCGGACAGTCGGCTGGCTGATGACAATGATACCTGTATCATCGTATCCCAGGTGATGCTCCTGTTTTTCTCTTTTTTGAATCTGCAAAGAAAACAGGCACAAAAGGTTGTTTAATTGTATGCTGGGCCAATACACAAGGTTGCGTCCTGCAAGCGCAATCTTTTAAAGATGCTTAGTGATTTCCGCGTTGAGATCATCGCGTCTCACGTCTCGTTTGAGACATATAAGAGTTTCGTACAAGCAGACGGAATATAATCCTCTTCAAAGTCCTTTACCAATCTTTGAATCTCATGTATCTATGCAGTTAACGCTATCTTTGTCTGATTCAAACTCGTCTCCTTTCTTTCTGTAGACAACACTTTGCGTACCGCCTCTCGTTATGAAACTGACACTGACACGTGGGCTCTCCCGTCGCGTTCCATGAAAGCTCGGTCTATGTCTCGACATTCTTCAGTGCCAGACATATTAGATTCTCTGTGTAGCGTCTGGTGCAAAAATAATGAACGATGATAAATTCTGAGACAAGACAACTCACCTTGCATTATGCGATACGACGCTTAAGAAGAACCCTGATGATTTCGAGTAATCTTGTAGAATTTTCTTCCTTTCCGTAAGCAGATTTCCACTTCACAGTTAGCATATTGAAATCAAGTTTACCTTTGTAGAAACGTGATATATGCATATATAACTCAGCCTACTATCATAGTAATCAGAAATGTAAATAATTAATCGAATCAATGATGAAGTAGATATTGATCCGTGAACTTTTGCACTTGTATCGATGCGCTGCATCATTCGTCATCTACCGACAATCACTCGCTTTCTCTCGGCACTCACTAACACAACCCGGTGAAGCGCAGCATTTATGCATCGGAGGTTAAATTACTACCGGTGAATAACAATTTTCATCTACAATACAATGTCAATATGATCTTGACACACCGATCAAATAAAAATTGACGTTTTCCGGCAGGTGGTGGTACATCACATTCGGAAATGATTTCTCTCTCTCTCTCTCTCGGTCTCATAGCAATGGACTCGAGCGGTGGCTCCTTGCGGGCGTACCTGCATTCCAGCGTTTATTGCAAGGTCGAGCAACGGCAAAAACGATCAAGTTATGCTCCTTTCCGCCGTTTTCTTTCACGATTACGTGAACGATTACGGAGAACGTTGCAATAGGTAAAGCGGCAAAGTGACGAACTATTGCTTCATTCCTTGAACGAATATAATTACAACTTGTTTTACTGGTTTTCTCGAGATTGAAGAAAAACAATTGCAAAAAAGAGATTGCTTAATGTCATACTCCTTTCAAATTTCATCTTGCGACTGTGAATGATACCTCGTATCGCGATATCAGAAACAGTAGCAAAAACAACGACAGTATAAACAGTATCTTAACCATGCAATACGATTGTCGATATGGGTACTGTCATATCGTATACGCGACGGATTATATATTATTCATGTAACCAGTGTACTATGCATAGTAGGCTGAAGTAATTCCTGACACCTAAGGCTGCAGTCAAAGCGTCAGACTTTGTCTTTGCGAATGAACTATGATATTTTCGTACGCCCGATGCTACCTGGTTTTTATATACTCGGAGGCGACGTAACTGGCGCGAGAAACGGTCGTACTATGCGCCACCTAGCGGTGCCTTGAACAATTATCTAAATGACTATTTCCCTCGTGGTTTATTTTCTTATTATTATTTTTGGTTAGAAGTATTAATATAAAATTTCTTTAATTTCGGTTCCCCGTTATCATTGGCAATAACCGTTCCACATTTTTCTCCGATGCCTACAATGATTGTCTCGTGGCGGAGGCTTCAAAGTAGTAGCGATTATAATATGACGATACAAGGAACTAGTGTACGAATGTCATTGACCACCTTGTTCCCCGTGTACTGATAAATATGCGGAAATTGGATAAATTTATTTCATACAAATTTTCCCGTGATGACAGCTCGTAGTCATTTACACCCTATACGTTGATAAGCGCGTTTCGATATCGCGACGATCAACGAATAAGAAGCGCTATTCACACATCGAGAGCACTTGTGGCCCCTTCGACATCATTATGTATGTGGTGAATATACCCCGTATACATATCCCGCAGAAACACAATATTTTTAAAGCTTGAGACAAATACATTGACATTCACTTGAGCAAATGTTATAGTTTATAGAACTATTATTTTTTTTTTAACATTTATATGAAAAAAATCTAACTAGAAACAAAAACTGTAGAAAAAACTGTCGACTGTAGTACTTAACAAGTTCATATTACAACGCAGTAAATTTTGTTTTATTTGTACAATAATCATTTTAACATTTTTACTTTTTTTCTTAGTTACAATTCAAGCGAACGAGATTGCATTACACAAAAATTTAAACATGAATGTATGGAAAATATGGAAATAGAGTCCGAGAGAAGATGAGAAGAAAAAATCGAGTATTATCTCTTGTGCTATATTCAGCTTTTGGCTGTTCGGGAACGAAGATTGTTGATATTTTTGTATTAAGTAACCGGGTAAAATATACCACAAATGGGAATAAATAGATATCTAACGAGACAGCATTGCAATTTTGACAAAAACACATTTTTTTAAATAAGTAATTTCTTTTACATATTTTTTTTCGCAGTAAGTGCAGTAAAAAACCGATTCTTTTTTCATTTAAGCATTTCATATTGGCGCATTAAACAAATTTCTACTTAACTTAGAAGATTAAAAAGCTGAAAGTCGAGTTAAATGATATGTTTTCATTGATGTACATGTTCAAAAACTTAACATCAATCGTCAAAAGAATTTCTGATGTTGATATAATTAACACGAGTGCAATCAAACTTGAACAATACATTCTCAAACGTTTAAAGTAATATTAAAGTATACCATTTGAAAAACAAACGTGCCAATCGCGTGTTGGTACCTCATAAATTTTCCGTCATATTTCTTATCGTCGTAAAGTTACAAGTAATCTTTTTATGTACCGAACTTTTAAAATTGGGAATATGCATCAAGTAAATAGTAAACTTCCTTGCCACCAGGTGTCTCGACGCTCCCGACGAAGGTGACACCTGGTACTACATCTACGTATCAATATACTTTAGTTCGAGCCTAACTCGAACTGGAACTGTTTACTAATACAAATGTCACCGTTAATGATCAATCACTTATACGTCAAGTATCACACTAATACAGATGATAATATGCCATAATGTACGGTTGTCTATGAATATTAAATACCTCGGTAATCGTTGTTCGACGCGCGTTTAACCTCAAACAGACTATAACAAAACGTACGACGATAAATGCCAAAGATCTTTTGATAATATTATGAATTATTATTATTATTATTATTTATTTATTTATTTAATATTGATGTTATTATGAAATTAAATGTTTTATATATTTTTCTTTTTGGTGAGTGTATAGTTTTGTATTCTAGAATACACAAAACATGTATTTACACCATAAGCGGAACGGTTGTTTTTTTTTTTTTTTTTGATTGCATTACCTTTTCTAATTACATACTTTGTATCTTATGATAAAATAAAAGCTTAATTGTCAAACTTTTGCGGTGATAATCGTGAAACGATGGTTACACGGTGATCACCACAATCGGTGAATTCAATCATCATCTTCGGCCTTCGATTTATGTATTCAGGCTACACCTGTGCGTGTATTTGCTAATATTGTGACAGCGAGTAACATCATCTGACTATCTTGTAAAGATGTAAAAAAAAACATTCTCGCAAGACATACAACGGAATCTTCGTTAATAAAAAAATAAATGGCATGCGAAGAACCGCTGGTCAATCGACTTGAAATACGAACAGAAATTCCAAAGAATTGTACCGTTCGCGTGCGAGAAAACAGTATACGGTATACTAATTAATTTTATTATAATATCGAGCCGTTCGTTCGATCGACTCCTCACTAACTTGTTCGATGTACTTTACACATATTTCCGGATAACATAATTAATCTTTTTTTATTTTCTTGTTTCAGGTAAGTCACCAAAATGGCAAACGTCAGGCGCTAAAATGGCTCGTTTTATCGAAAACTTTTTTATTGGTTTGTATATTTCTACTTTCTCATTGTTGCACACGAGTTCGTATGATCGTACACGGTGCATGTATATTGCAAATGGCTATGCGTTCGTGAGTATAGAGTTACTTTATACTCAGTTCTAAATATTTTTTTGTTATTACATCAATTACATTATGTGCGAATCACTCTTGGAACGATCGGTTCAACCCTATCTCGATTCTCATAGATAGCTTTGTCGATGAATTCGCTTGATTTATATCAAGTAGGTTTGATCAGTACTACCTTTTTATTGCGGCATTCAAGTCCGGGCGTCCTTCGATTGCCAATATACACGAGTCCTGATATTCGTTGGACTCGTAAAACCGGTGAGCTCTTTGGAAATGAGTGCTGTGGACTTTGACGGCGTGAATGGAGGTCGCTTTCTCGCTGTCATCATGCCTTTTATCACGGATATACGTACGCATACCTCTCGATTCACGAATTTTTAGTTATCGTACAACTCGAGTTGCAGAATTCGAAGCTTACCCCTTAAAATTAACTGATTTTAATTTTAACTCTTTCATTTCAATGACTTTTCTTCCTCATAGAGACATCTGTGATTTTGTGACTTTGTTTTACTTAAATATCATATTCTGGATATTCAAAATGGGCCAAAGCGACAAGAAAAGTGGTTTATAACATTTTTCTGTACGCATGAGCTAGCGCGTGTATGAACGTGTGCGTATGTGTGCGTGCTGTGTGTGTCCGGAGGTCTTCCAAAAATTAATTATCTATATAACTCAAGAATCATTGAAACGACAAACCTGAAATTTGACACACAAGTAAAGTAGTAGTACAAAGTAGTTAATTTTGGACAAAATGTATGCAGGCATTCAGATTTTACGAAGCTTTGATTTTTTTTTTTTTTTAAAGGCGTGGTTACTCTTACTTTTGTTCCAATTTTTAGCTGTTGAGCCACGTAGTTCTTAATGACTGTAGATACATTTTAGATTACTTGATATTGAATTTGGCCGTAATGGTAAAAGCAGTTTGAATTTTATGGGATTTAAAGTTTTTCAATAAATTTATTTCATTGCACTAAATCCCGCAAAGTTAGAGTTTTCGAGATAAAACTTTATCGAATATAATCCCACTCAACATTGCAAAATCAGTGAACATTCGATCTGAGTTAATCGAAAATTAAGTGAAGCAAAATGTTTTGATGTGTACTGTACAGTTACGTGAATGAGTTAAATGGAGCAGAAAACATACGATCGGAAATAAAATGCAAGCGTCGTGTGGTGTCATGAGCACGTAGACACATACGCAGTGAAAAATAGCGGTAGATACAAGGGAGCATTAAACTTGCTAAACAACGGCACGAAAAGATAACTCGACTTAAATGGGCAGTTTCAAGTGCCAAATGTATTCATTGAGTCGAGAGATGGTCGGAGCGAGCGAAAACACTGATAGATACGAAGCTGTCCCAAGCGCCAACATTGAATGAAATGTCAGCCGAACATAACAGCAAGATTAGTTCAAGAATCATGAAGTGGTTTATTTATACTTAGAATAATATTGTCTTATCCAGATCTTGCATGGGATACGATAAAACTTGTTCTTTGTCCGTTCTTTCCATCGACTTTTAATTCATTCGAATATAAATTACAACATTTGTAAAAGACTCATTTGTTTGTAAACAATTTAATAGATTGACAAATTCATTTTATTCGTTATTAATTGTTTTCTCTATTGCTAGATTAGTTTATATAATTTTAGTTTAATTTATAACCAGATATATATATATATTTTTTTTTTTTATTTTTAAATATTTGTATTTCAATTGTATATTTTATTCATATTCTTTAGAATAACTTTAACACCTCTGTGTTGCGTT
Source organism: Cylloceria caligata (assembly GCA_963942595.1). Lineage (NCBI taxonomy): Eukaryota > Metazoa > Arthropoda > Insecta > Hymenoptera > Ichneumonidae > Cylloceria > Cylloceria caligata. Next base: position 44,459,552 of record OZ012709.1, on the reverse strand, counting down.
CAAAGACGATTTAAGGCAACTCAGTCAGGTAGAAAACTAAGATTTTCTGCATGTTGTATTCTTTTTTTTCAGTTAACTGATAAATATTATTGAAAATATATCATTTGAGGATTTGAAGGAATAATTTTTATGTCAGTACCAGGACCGATATGTCAACCAGTTGTTTCTTTAACAAGTTTTGGGCTTTTTTAACTCTGCGCAGAATTCAAAACAAACTGCTAGATGGATTACACTCTGTGACGTCTCATTTTTTTTGCAACGATATTCAAGATCGATTGAGTGCAGCAAATATTGAAAAAAAATCAAAACTTTAAGAGATTCATCGATCAAACATTCAAATTATGCTAACATTTTTTTAATCAGTCAATCACTTTGACTTCGGAACGTCAAAAAATAAGTTCCTTAGCTCAACCGATGTAGAAAGTTGTTGCGAAGAAAATGAGACATCATAGAGTGTAATCCATCGAGCGGTTTGTTCTGAATCATGCACAAAGTTAAAAAAAGCTCAAAACTGGTTTACTTGCAAACTGGTTTATTCGTGAACTGGTTTACGTATGAACTGGTTTACACGCTAACTGGTTGACCTAATCGATTCTGACACCGACAGAAAAATTTTTCGCTCCAGTCCTCAACTTATAATTTTTGTTATCACATTTATCAGTTGCCTGGGAAAGAAAAAAACAATTTAACATATACAAAATCTCTGAAATCAAAATTTCTGATGACATATTGAGTGGCCTCAATCCTACCTCATCGTATTCGTCCATGAGTAAAGACACCGCAGAAAATCTGCGATGCTCGACAACCCCATGAAAAACCACACAAGTAGATACGTTGCTCGAGTACAAACATTTATTTCTTAGAAGTTGTTCTTTCGATCATCCGTTACCGGTGAACTTTTAGTAGTATTTATACAAATCTATTTTTCTTCGAAAGGTCTTTTTTTCTTACGCTTTTCGTAAATATCAACGATAAATTGGCAAATTGAATACCGAAACAAGGACCAAAACAAGCAAACTTTAAGTTAATGCAATATGGAACAAGAGATACTGATTCACTATTTTCAATATCTTTTTATTATAGTAATTGTGATTGATTCTCAACTTCTACTCTACTTAATAAAGTATCTTCTTCAATTACCTTGAAACACCATTAACAGTTGGTAGCGCTTCGATGCTTACAATCGATGTTTCCCAGTGGGGTCAAACTAAAAAAAAAAAAAGAAGAAACAACGTCGAATACAACTCGAAAATGTTAAAAGATCCAAACTTTTACAAGAATATCCATTTACGAGCGATTTAATTCATTGCTTCGTAGCTAAGTCGAGCTTAAAGAAAACAAAAAAAAACATGTGTGGATCATTTCTGTCACGATTAAAATGATTATTTTTTTCTTCGTTATATGTAGATATCATGGTATTTTTAAAAATAACGAAACGTCATCTGTATACTAGATGACATTTTGCCAGTGTATCTTAATACAGTTACTTCCAGTTGTGCACAAAACTACTTAAATGTGAGAAAATAATATTTTCCGTATGAATTTTTACTTCGCGGTTAAGTCGTCAAAGCTTCATGGAAACGAGTGCTTGTCTCCACGGTATAATGTGAGTCTGTTCTACAGTTGCTATTGCCACGTGTCACTCGATTAAACTTCCCGTGCTCGTGATAAAAAAATCGCTTAGTTGCCAACAAAGGATGAACTTGATCGTCGACTCTTAAAGTTTTCCAATTTCAATGTCAAGGTTCCGCTTTCCATGCGACAAAGGATCTATCCTCGTTTAACTCGTATACATCTGTGACAAAGCTCCGAGACGTTATCCTTAAATTGCAACGAAATTACTGAAGTAAATTTTAACTCCGTACTATAAATTATTTCCACGCGGTTGGTAGGTTAACTGATGTTGCTAGTGGATCTCGTAAACAATGATATTTTTAAAAAATACTAAACGAACGATCTTAGGCCAGGCACGTGCATTCGTCCAGACATTTCTTCTTCTGTATTTCGAAAGAAATTATTTTCACGAATATGTCTGCCGACAAATCGTGCCGCCTTCGTGGGGTTCTGACTCGTCTCGTATAGCTCTCACTGTGTATATCGTTTCTCCGTTATTCCGAACGGCGACGCATCAATTGCCGCCAAATTATGGTAATTGAGACCCCAAGCCTGAGCTATAAATATACATTTACATATATCTATGTAACGATACATGCATGTACGAATGTTTATATATACATATGCATCTTGTGTAATTACAACGAAGGCGTAAAATACAGATTCATCTACGTCTGGCTTGTGAATATCGTGAGTCAGGACTCGATGGGCGGTCTCATAAAATTAGATATCAAATATTGGACAGGCCAGTGATTGGATTCTTTTTTAAAATAACGAGTTCGCATATTTCCTCTTTCCATTGTTTGAGAATGTATAGAGATCGAGCAGCTGGTCAATGCGTTAAGCTACTCGTCGAATAATATGTCGAATTTCAATAACTTTTTTAAACTCAGTTAGTGAGTAGGAAACTTCTATATCACAGGCATATATCATATATAGTTTCATCAAGTTGTGGTTAAAATGGTACATAAAAATATTAAAAACTAAGAACTCTGCACATTTTGTTGGTCTGTTACGAAATTCCTTCATGATTTTCCGCGCTGACTGTGTACACGATTCCGAGAGCAGGTGTAATATAAAATTAAAAAATGTCATTACTTCTTGTAAACGGATAGTATCGCTAAAAAGTAGGTATTTTGAGAACATTTTGTGGAATCTGGAAATTAGAGAGACCTGAAAAATTAATTTCGCTTTCGGCTAAAAAGTGTTAATATATATTTTTTAATATTGCAAAACAAATTATTATTAAAAAAAACTTATGATAACTTGTAGACGATATTGACAAGATTATGTTTAATAATTTTGAATTTTCAAGTCGATTGGACTATTCATTTTTGAGATACCTTGCGCACTATTTTGAATAACACAGTTTCGAGAAAAACGCAAAAGAAAAAAAGAAACGTGTTTTCTCTGTGATAAACTGAGGATCTTTTTTTTTTTCATTTTACCACTAATTTGCCATTTTTGGACCACAAAGTACAAATCCCTGCGACAAATAAGTGTCTTCAGATTATTTTTGAATCAATCTTCTAGCTTTTATTGCGTTTTGCAGTTGCTGATTCGCAATTGTGATGCTCTTGTTGTCCAACTTCTTGCAGAATTGATTTAACTATAGGTCAATGGTTAAGTTTAAGACGTTTGTCGTGTATTTGATGTTTTTGTATCGATCGGTGAATTTGCTTGCAGCTATATAGGAAACTATTTCGACGTTTTTTGCACCACAAGCCTTTTTTGGCGCTATGAACCAGGTCACAGGATTCAAGTTTTCGTTTTTATTTTGTGCAAATGTTCCATTACAGCGTTTTGGAAAATCTCTCGATGTCAACTGTTCGTAGACATGTCGAATAGTGTCTTAGATTCGTTAAGGAAGAGATCTCTAGGGATAATAGGCTTTCAGAGTGTTATTTACCTTTGCTTTCTGTCACGAAATACGAAGAGACTGCTCCAGTAGGATCTATTTGATCTCATTTGTATAAATCTAATCGACAAAGCAGCCCAAATACCCCAAAACGAATGTAACACAATATTTGAGTTGTTTCTAATGGCAAGTCTGTAGTAGTTTGTCAATTATGCAATTAACTGAACCGTTAATTAACTCCTTCCGCCAAGGCCTTTATTGTCTTTTTTACGGTATTACATCGATGTGTCAGAAAGGTAAATAAAGGTCTTGGTGGAAGGAGTTATAAAAGGAAATCTCTTCGTGGAATCATCATCGTCATTTAGAATCGACGATACCTTTGAAAGCTTTGGATTTTCCATCGCGATGTAACAAGAAAATGGTCGGCAGCGTGATGGGTCAGGTTCGGTGTAGGGGTTTGGAAGGGTTGAGCAATGGGACGTGTGTTCTGGGTGGTACCCGTCTCTGGAAAATCTTTAGTAAAATGAAAAACACATTTAAACCTTTCAATTTTTTAATACATTTTCAATGTAAACCTTTTAAAGGAAACATGACGTACCGCATTCGCAAATAAGACCAGAAGCTGCTAAAGGATATAATGAATTGAAACAATTTTATAAGAAACATATTTATTTATTAATAAAATATTATTCAATCAATATAACAACATATTTTTATTCATTCAAATATATTTATTTAAATCAATTGTACATTGCCTTGGTCTTCTATGTCATTGAGTCATAGTGATAGTAATTAAAAGACGAAGAGTCTATCGCCTGGCTGCGATAATAACGGTAAGTGAGGCAGGACAGGAATTATTGTTTAACATATTAATCGACTGGACCGTGGTAACGGTCCATCAGTATCAATTTTAAACGGTTCTATACACCCTGTAGCTAAAATTATTGTTAAACTTTAAAGGACTGACCGCTGAAGTGCATTAATTGAATCGCTTGGTCACGTGCGACCCAAGTCATGCACATACTAATTTTCGTGGTCGTATTTAGTTCGAATAAGTTCGTACCTTTGAAAAAATAGCCACGAAAATTACCACTGGTAGCAATAAACGAACGTCACAGAGAATTTCCAAAGGACAAGTAGTAACGGTCACGTTTGGTCGGACAACATGTAGTCAAGTTTTTATAGACAAATGGTATTCCTTGTTATAGCTTTTCGTATAAGCTAATTAACCCTTAAGGTAGGACACGTACTACACAAACTATTACCATTTTCTGCCCTGGTATATACTGTATCCATAAAAACTTTTCCCCCTGAGCTGCTACTACCTCGGTAACGCTTCAAACGCCGTCTATTTTCCTTTGTACTACCTACGCGTTGTTATGCGGTAGAAACTCTTATAATTAAAGTTCCTTTGAATCGAGAGTCCCTCATGAGTTAACAAGCCATCGTATCGCCATAGTAAGAATTTCCTCTTCATGTTTTCACCACTATTGCGGTTCACAGAAGTGTATCTTGACTGCACACATCCCTACTCCTGCCTATCCGATCGTTCGATGATTAGACATATCGGAGTGGGGATGCACAGAGGTATGGGAGATTCGATTTATCGAAAGTGAAGATTAATGCTTACAGTTGGACCTCTGATTTATTACCCATATAATTTATTATCTATATAATTACGAAATCAGTTAATTAGTCCTTTGTCGATCGGTGCGTCCTTCGGTGTACCGGAACGGGTTTATGAACTGAAAGTTGATGATTATTATATTAATTTATTAATAAAATACACTTTTAAAGATACTACAGTATTTGCTTATAGTACAGGATATTATAGTACGGACATTTTTTTAACGGATTGTAATGAATATGTTCATCAATAATTAATATCAGGGGTACAAATTGAAAATGCGGGTTTGATAACAGATGGCGTTACTAACGCTATACGCATCAGGCAGTACTGTGACTATGTTCATGTCAAAGCTACGTCTTATAGCTTTAATTTTCAGTATGTGTCAATTTGTCGCAGTGTCAAATTCATAGTTTTTTTGAGCTCTCAATATGTCGAGTTTCGTGCCAACAAAACAGCATTTGCGGGAAGTTTTAATTTACTTCTTTAATTTGAAGAAAAGTGCTGCTGAAGCACATCGATTGGTCTCCGAGGCTTATCCGAGTCATGTTCCATCGGTTTCAACGTGCGAGAGATGGTTTGTGCGGTTTAGAAGTGGTGATTTTGACGTTGAGGACAAAGAGCGGCCGGGCCAAGTGAAAAAGTTTGAGAATGCTGAATTGGAGGCAATACTCAATGAAGACTCGTGTCAAACTCAACAAGAGCTCGCAGATTCATTGGGAGTGACACAACAAGCCATTTCCCATCGTATAAAAGCCCTCGGAATGATCCAAAAGCAAGGACATTGGGTGCCGTATGAGCTGAAGCCGAGAGACGTCGAGCGCCGTTTTTTTGCATGCGAACTGCTGCTCGAACGGCAAAAACGGAAGGGTTTTTTGCATCGCATTGTCACTGGTGATGAAAAGTGGATCCATTACGATAACCCGAAGCGCAAAAAATCATATGGTTACCCCGGCCATGCATCATCATCGACGGCCAAACCAAATATTCACGGCGCCAAGCTCATGCTCTGTATTTGGTGGGACCAGCTGGGTGTGGTGTATTATGAGCTATTGAAATCGAACGAAACCATCACAGGAGCACTATACCGAACTCAATTGATGCGTTTGAGCCGCGCACTCAAAGAAAAACGGCCACAATACGAGCAAAGACACGACAAAGTAATTTTGCAACATGACAAAGCTCGGCCACATGTTGCAGCGCCGGTCAAAACATACCTACAAACGCTGAAATGGGAAGTCTTACCCCACCCGCCGTATAGCCCAGATATTGCTCCTTCCGATTACCACCTTTTCCGATCGATGACACATGGCCTAGCTGACCAGCGCTTCCATTCTTACGAAGAAGCCCAAAAATGGGTCGATGACTGGATAGCAGCCAAGCCGGCCGAATTTTTTCGCGACGGTATCCGTAAATTGCCAGAAAGATGGGAAAAAGTTGTGGCTAGCGATGGACAATACTTTGAATAATTCATTTGTTACCATTTTTTCAGAATAAACGTTCAAAAATAGAAAAAAATCCCGCATTTTCAATTTGTACTCCTGATAATATAATTCGTAAAAAATTATTCGGTGAATCAATTTATTCTAAAATATACTCGATATTGCAACTTTGATTCTAGTTCACACCGTTCGCTACATTTCGGAAAGTGCAATATATCGGGCAAGGATTACAATAACTTATGGAAAATCCTACTGCAACTAATTTCCAATACCAGACACACTCTAACCTATAGCGCAAAGTGACTGACTAGCCAATCGATCTAACTTCACGGTGAAATTAAATTGCGGATGCAAGTCATGTCCTCCCTTCACCCTTCTCTCGCTTTCTCAGTCTTGTTTTCACGCTCGTTCCACCAAACCTCTCCCTGAACCTACTCCACTTTTCTCCTCCCCGGTGTTCCGCGACCCCTCGACACGCTGCCATCCCTCGCTATCGTACCTTCTTTTACCCCTCTCGGTATACACTCGGCTGGGTCCCAACTACCGTTAGCCTCGGGTTTCTCCCGTACAGCAAAAGCGCACTAGCCAATGGAAGGGGATTTGAGTGAATGCTTCGAACCCCTCATCTATCCAACGCCAGACGCCGTTCCGGACCTCTCCTCGCTTTTATCCCATCAGGTCCTACCCAACCATGACCACGACCATGAATTTCGCATTGGCAACTCACGACTGCGCCGGTATTCTGCAGTCTGCCTGGAGAATTGTCTAACACTCGCGAAATAAGTGAAATAGGACAAATGCACGACGAACAGTCGATTCGTATGACTGTTGCTAAACGGCAGGTGGTGCTGGATAGGTTGGCAGTGATCGCGGTGAATATTGAGCGAGCGTCTGATGGACCATTTTGATTATCCTCTTGAAAACAACCAATGGATCGGTACGATGTTCTTCAATAATTAAATTTTGTGTACGTGTGTGTGTGTGTTACTTTACTACCTCACGTTGCAACTTTGCATTCGCCTGTCGATATATTTGAATGCTATTGTTTCTAGACGCCAAAATGTCTAGTTTTATAAATTAATGTTATAAATCAAGTTTAAAGTGTTTGCAGAAAAATTAATATGAAAGTTTAAGAAGTTTTTATGTATATTTTAGTCGGTTCACGTGTTCCATTTTTTTTTTTGGTCTTTCGACGATTCAAGGGCTAAAATGTTTTTTTTTTATCAACGTTTACGTACTGTTAAGATTTTATCTGATAAACAATTATTCAATATAAATCTAACAAAACTTTTCGGGTATTTTTTATGACAATTTTATACTTGGCGACACAATGAAGCTCGAAAAAAAACTTTTTGTATATGTTGATCAAAAAATCGTCAATGATTGAATGAATTTTTTATTTACATTTTTTTCGTCTGATTTTTAAACTGATTACCACACATATAAAAATATCGGAATAAAGGATACGGCTTTGTTCAAACGTATTCGCGGCTATTTGGAATCACTACAATTATATACATCGAATTGCTTGAAACAAAGTAAAGCTGTGGGCACTTTTAACTCGGAAATAAAATCTACATTTTTTGTATTAGAGCAGTCAAAGCGTGGAGGAAAATTCGAGTTTTAATACGTTGTGATAATTTATAGGATTCGAATATATTTTATTGGAAATGTCGATATTGGTACGGCAGCGATTGATATTTTAAAAATAATTGTTATAAATATTAAAAGGAAAAACGAAGCATGAAATGATTCGCTGTCAAATCATATAAAATTTATCGTTCGTTCATCGTTCTTTTCATTCATATGAAATTTATGTGTATGCTAATATTATCTTTCCTCGGATTTTTTTTTTTTCTATTTGCTTCCAATTTTCCTCTTATCTCGTCGCAGAATATAATGCTCCGTCTTCGAAGTCATTCCACGACATTGTAATTTTTGAGGCAGACGTCCGGTGAGAAAACGACTGGCGTTCAATTTAACACAGAGGGCGCTCCACGTTTGACGTCGACGTCCCTCTCAACGAAAAGCCTTGCTACAGCGTCGCACTGCGAGCATAGCAACAGTCCGCCAAGGTCACCTTCCTCAACCCTTACGCAGAAACACTCCAGCGCCCTCCTCTCTTTCTCTCCCCCGTTTTTTATTTTGTGGAAAGAGGGTAATCCTGATCAGGAGACTGCAGGCGAGGGGAATACGTGGTTTTACTGGATAGCAACGAGAATGGCGTACGAGGGCGGAGGTCGAAATAAAGAGAGAACGAAGTACGAAGCGGAGGGGCAGAAACTCCGAGAACGTCGAAGAGAAAACAGAGAAGTGAAGTTAAAAGGAAAAAGAAGTAAAAAAAAAAAGTAAAGAAAGAATCTTACACCAGGCACACTCCGGCGCGTCTGCTCAGGGGGGAACACCGGAGACAGACACAAAAAGATAAAAAGCTCCACTGGGCGAGACTAACAGAGACAGAGGGTCGTGAGAGAAGGAAGGTACAAAAAAAAGGGTAAAGCGAGATATGTGGCTGGAACAAGAATGAAAACGAGGCGAAAACTTTGCTCAAATATGTGTGCGAAGCAAAAGCGAACTCGTGCAAATAGATATTGGAAAGAAAGCAGTGAATCAGAAAAGTGAAAAGAAAAAAAAAGTTCAAGGACGAATTTACAATGAAATGAATAAACAAAAAAAAATCTTATAGGTTAGTTTGTTATGGATATAGCGCGAAAACTCTTTTTTAAAAAGAAGATACAAAAGTTAAGAAAACAAATGTTTACCTTGAATATAATATTCACGAAAATAATGATTTAGTTTTGCCAAAGTCTTGACTTTTTGGCATTTAAACGAAAGTTGATACATCGAACCTGATCAAACAATTGTATTAACCTGATACAGTACAAAGTATTAAAATAAATAAATAAATAAAACAAACAAATTATCAATCAACTCAATAAGATCTTAAGGATGGTGAGAGGTCGGTGAAGAGATTTCAAAATACGGGGACGTTGACTGCCACGAATCTCAGAAAGGGATGTGAGACTTAGACAGGATAAGTCTGAAAAAGAACGATAAAAAGTAGGAATAGATATATAGGTACACTTCTCGGGGCTGTTGACCGTACGTCCCGACGCCCGCTGACGACGACTATGACGGCAACGAGAGACATGGCTTCTCGAAAGGCTCACGCAGGCTCACAGTGAGGCAGGCAACGGACTCGCCTCACCCGTATACCACCACCACCACCACCATCGCTCTCGACACGATGAGAACCGAAAGAGTGGAGTGGCCCGCCAACGCAGAGGTGCCCAAATCTGTGAATTCGTTACTTCGTCTTATTTTACTTAAATCAATAGTTTTCAAGACACAAAAAACTCATCAAAAGAAACATTTCAAGAAGACTTGAGATTTTTAAACGGAATAGACGTTTTTTCCTCAAAAACAGTATTCTGTGTTGCAACTTTAACCTTTTTTTAATTCTACACTCTCGAGTCGAGGAGGTTGCAATTACTAAAATAGAAAATTAGAATAATTTACAATGGATAATGTTAATTTTGAACCTTGAAATCTCCAAACTCTCTTTCATTTTGACACTTTCGAGTAAAGAAAGATCAATTGACTCAAATGGAATATTGTAACGAGTCGAAGTCAACGAATTTCAAGGATTCACAATTCAACCAGACGCACTTGTATTCTGGATATGAATTGAACTTATTTTCTTCTAATACAATATTCAGATGAACTTGTTGTTTGAAAATCCTACTTTAAGTCTGATTGTCTATTGTGGTTTCACTGACCATCGTTCGATTCGTCTCATTGGCTGCATAACAAATTCATGACTCGTGGGTAACCGCTTTTATCCACTGTACCAGACATCCATAAATGTGACCATGGGGTTGAGTAAAACCCCAGCTGAACGTAAATGTGCACCCTTGCATCGGATGAACTTCGGTCCGTCTGGATGGATAGCAGGGGTTCGCAATTCGCAGCTACATGGATTTTATTGTATTCGCAAAAAAAAAACCGTATTACAATGAAATTAGCACGAGCTTTTTTTTATTCAACCTGAAAGCAGAATTCTCGTGGCGCTTATAATTCCATTCGCAGCTCGGCGATGCCAGTACGAGGAATATATAGAACGGGTTGAAAAAATGGAGATATTTCAAACAGAATGTAAAAATGCAAAATCTACCTCGCGAGTTGAAACAATGTCCATGGAAAATTTATTTTACTATTTCTTTTATTACATTCATTCGCATTTACGTAGCATATTTTATAGGGTGATATTTGTGCTTCTGGTCTTATCTGTTTACTCAAAGTCGTAGAGGAGAATAGACTCCGTGTTCGAGCTACACATTTGGTGTTCATTCTTCTGAGGCCCCGAGTATTAGAAATGTTCAGACGTATGGTATGTAAGCTTTAGCCGTACTTTTCAGTGTACATACAACTAAAGCAGCATCGGCTCGTTAATTTGCTTCCACGTGGCTCCTAACCGTGACCTTGAACCCATGTACACCAGCCATTAATTTGCCATACTTTGAAGCGACGGGATGTGCCGCACCGTTGCTGAATTCCGTGGTGTTGGTTGTGCTGGCGTTCGATTTAAAGGCTTCGTGGGTGTGACTACCGACCGGCCAGACTGCTTTTGTGCTCGGAGTATCGATCTGCACAACCAACATTGGTGTTCGCCCCATTCGCGATTGCACGGGAAAATCACCCTTTTCACTTGGCAACCCGCACTCTTCCCTTCAACCCCGTAGCGTACGTCAGCTCTGCCAAGTACCTTACAAGCCCTGTTATTCACCCCCGGTTTCTACGCTTCGCATACGGTGAACAAACTGTATAGTCAACTAGGAAAGCCCCATGGACTTGGCCTACGAAAAAAAAAAAACTCTGTAGGGCAGCTGACTGGTAGGATTGATTATACGAACACGTGACTGGCTTTACGAAGTACGTTATAGTCATCGTAATTATAACAATATTTTTTTTTATTAATAAGCTGAATCACTGTCGAGCTTTTTTCTCATTTTTAGGACACGAATTCCGGATATGAGATAAATATTTCATGTATTTATCATATCAATTCAAAATGATGGACAAAAACGCGGAAAGTAGAAAACTTTATAAACTTTTTTTTTTATTGGGCTTTTGGATATCGTTGACTGTAGCCGACGTTGTTGAAAGCTCGAAATTTAATCTGATTAACCGACTGTGTAAACTTGGCACCCGACTTTGGAAAATCGAATTTTTTTTTCTCAATCTTCTAGAGTTTCATTTGTAGTTGATTGTAGTAACAATTTTTTCGTTTGTTGTAGGTCTAAAAAAAAAGTTATAGTATTTTGAAAAAAGCTCTGCACCCGACTTTGTCGGCACTCAAATTTAGCAGTTCATTCTTATACAGAATCGTTTGTAGTTGGAAGGAAAAAAAGTTATAAACATTTTTTTATTAATTTTTTTTTTCACACAGCCTGATTTATTAGTGTCAAATTTCTTGAAAAACTTTTTATACCTAATTCCCTTCATTGCTAATTCAAACTCTTTAAATCATCTTTAAGTAAATCTATATTTTACAAAAATTGGAGAATAACATAAAAATATATGTTCGTCTACTTAAATTTTTCATTCGTAATATTTTGAAACTTGTTGATGTGAGCAAATGTTTATATATAAGCAAATACATTTCTTTTTCTTTCCCCGTATTGATATATGTATAAGTTAGACAATGTCTTTACAAGTATAGTAATATAACACGACAGTTCTCAATTTTGACAGTTGGTAAAATGTCACTTTAACATTTTCGAAAAATTACGATAAAAATTCATTGTATTGACGTTTACGTCTATCGTAAATATTGTAAATAAAATAACTGCAACAATCGCTTGTAGACGAAGTAAATTCCATTAGAAGACTTGTCCGGGCGTATGCACGTGAGTAACTGACGCGCATTAACTGACGCGTAACGCCAAAATTAATAATTTCCCAAATTATTGTGTCCTGTGTGTTAATTCATAGTATATTAGAATATCTAGAGATCGCGTTGCGTATGCCGCAAGTAACAATTGAATAAATTTTATAAGCAAATAAAATAATATGTTGCAATCGGTGAAAACCAATCGATCTAAGTTGACGAAACGTATATAATTTCAGTATATTTATAAATGTTTCACGTACATAAATAATACACACGGTGTTTGCTTTCAAACCCCATGTCAAAAGTTTTAGACAAATTATTTCACTTTGAGAAAAAAATGCAGAAATCAATTGATCACAACTTACTCAATCTGGAGAACCTCTGATACTTTTCTTTTTTTGTAAAGCTTTTCTCCTATTTTTTTAAGGATAAACGAAACAAGTGTCATTGCACGTGGAAATCACCTTTTTCACTTGGCAACCCGCACATTGCATACATTTTTTATGTACAAAGATTATAAAATGTAATTTTAACAAGTTTTTTTATCAAGGCCCGTATGCTCAGCAGGATGATTAAATTTGTATTGTGCAAAAACTTAAACTGCCACCGACATAGAAAAATTAGGCCAAGTGTGATAGTTGTTACGTTATTCCAGCAACGAAGTATATTTTATTTTTGTTGATAAATTAACAGACTATGATTATTAAGCATTGCAACACTGATAGCAAGGATTTTAATAGGCGTATCATTGATGCTGACGGAAGGGTACTATAAGTTAATGGCAGAATGGCACATAAAAATCGTAGCTAATGCGTTGGCACCTGGAAAGTATCACTTTTTAATTGTTCTTTGAACCTTCAAACATTTTCTACGGCTCTCGCCGTAGGACACGCGTCATTAGACTAATATGTATTATATCGGTAAAGTGGCCTCCACTAGTTGCCTGTGCTTCGTCGAAAATGGCATCAATAATGGAAATTGACGGGTAACAAGATTTTTCACAATTATTTTTTTATTTAAAGATGCAGTTTCGCGATCCACTTAGGATGTATTGGAAAAATTTGTTGAGGAAACTCGTTTAGCGCAGTCCGACAGAATCGCCAGATTGTACCAGCGTTTTTAAAATTAAATTAAGTCATCATTCAATTTTGATTGACAATTTTGTTGAAATTCCTTCGGGGAAAATGTCACGCAATATTTCTTCATTTTTATTTTTTTTTAAATAAAATCTTGGCGACTTGTCCTCAGGTTTTTTTTATTATTACTATGGTCGATGTAAGCTCCGTTCCTCGATTTTGCTTTTAAAATTGAACAATCACGTAACCTTATCATCGTCGTTGCACTGTATAAAGCCACTGAGTATATCACTGAAGCACGATCGTGACTAATTTTTAGCAGAAATTCATAACTTACTTACCCCTATCGTTAATCCTCGCTTGTACGGTAGACGTCAATTGTGAATATTTCGTTTTAGACTTAGCTTCTCATGCTAATTACCCGATACTAACGTTTTCTGTGTTAACAAAATGTAATAAATTATGATATTCGGGTCACTTTAAGGAAATAGAACATTTGACATTCGATCGCGAAGCTCCCAAAATAGTTATCGATATCATAACAATATGACACCTTTGTCTAAATTATAATAATCTCGTTGATGATCTCGCATAGTATTTTTTATTATCAAATAATTATCCGTTTTTGACAAATTTTGGATTCAGTAAACGACGTTAAATTCACTGATTGAATTGTCATCTTTGTTTGCGACTTCCAGAATCATAATATTCGTTATTGCTGTCACTTGCCGCCAGATATCACACAAAAACTATAATTCAATCGATATTTAAGGAGCGGAAAAGCTCTTCGCATTAATAAATCGAATGCTGATTATTTGAAATCATTTCTAGAATTCTTGTTAGTGTGATTGCTTGTTTCGGAGGTTAACTCGCATAGCGAAGTGTTTTCTTAATGTAGAGAAATATTCTGTCAAGTAATTTTAAAATGAGAATTAACGTGGTTAATCTAATATTTAAAATCGTGTTTTTCGTTCAATTTTTTCAAAGGATAAAAGCATTGACTTTGTCCGATTATTATGAGTGACAATTTATTTTATTCGTTGAAAGATGCTTTTTTATTTTTTTATCTAATACTCAATGCACAAAGGATTATAACTTTTAACAATTAGCATCTTCCAATAAATAAAATGAGCTATTATGTAATCGGACCAATTGTATGCTTTAATTATCTTTAAAAAAAACTTGGTATCGGACATCGACCATATAGCATATATCCATCGATTTTTCTTTACAAATCATGACTGTGAAGGTACTCATATATTAAGAGCACATGGTGTTGCACAAACCACCCTTAAGAACAGTAAATTTAACCACAAAAAGTTGCAGAAATGGTTTTAAATAAATGGCGACTAATTTTACTAGTGCGAAGCTCTCGATCCTCCTAAATAGCGACAGTTGTTTATTGAATTGCATTGTTTCAATACCGATTATCTATAGGAGTACCTTTTATTAAGTTATCATAATGAACTATTACGATAGGCAGGAAAATATATTTCATTCTTGGCGCATTTTAGAACTAGCGAGGTAATTCGTAATAATAATACAGTTGCGTGAATTCTACTGCGAGAAAATGTTTTAAGCGGTATAGGAAAATCATTCGCTGGTAGAAAGAGCTTCGTCCAGTATTGTGAAATCGGTTTATCAGTTCTGTTGTGTATCCGCATCGTCTACCCAATGGGCATATGCCCCGATGGCATTTCCGCGTGTTAATCGGATCACCCGACGAGAAGGACAAACAGAACGAGGTGTTCCCCGGTGCATACAACGTTCGTTCGATTCTGTAAGACGTGCTAACACACGCACCGTTACATGGATGCATCTATACTGACAACCCTTATCACGAAGTTAGCTACATCCAACTACATATTTCATTAGTTTTGCTCACGATGATATGGTAAAACTATTGAAATCACGTAGAATACGTACAGTGGAGTGAACGGTTCTCCTTTTCCAGCTAGAAGAGAGCTTTGTAGACATCGTGGAATTTATTCTGAACAAAAAAAACAGCAAAAAAATCTTTTTATTTTCAATTTTCCTGTCCTCGTTCTGACTTATTTACGATAACAATTCGATAGCCCTCGGGAAAAACAGAAACAGAGTTTGCAACTCGAAAACATATTAACAATGGACGATTTACGCCAAAATTAACGACAATCAACTAACCTCAAACGTGATCAAACATCGTGTAGTTAAAGTATCGAACGTTCGGGAGAAAAAATGTTGAAATCACGTTTTACTTTCGAGCGGGGGATGTTATGATGTAGGAGAAATGTAGTAAAGATCGGAAATTCTTAGATCATCGAAGAGAACATATTGAAACAATGTAAAAAACTATGTAAATGTTAATCAGGCTTCTTCTATAGTCACTGAAAGGAATCAATTGAATTTTCTCATCAGAAAATTAACAACGGAGATTCTCATTAATTCCTTTCTCTCTTTATCTTTTAACTTCCTTTGTCAAACAATTGGCTATTTTAATTGCAGCTTTCCGGTGCAAATAGAATCGTGAAAGAAGCAAAGTCTACATCCACTTTCACGTATTTTTCAATGGCCCTTCGATCTCAAGGGCTTCAGCGGATAATAAACGTCGTCACAGAGAAATTATTCTCAATTCTTTTTGATTTTGCGTTATTGGTAACAAAAATTAGGTCAGAAATATTGTATATAAACGATTATATTGCAAAACCCTTCGCCAACGGGCAGTTTCCACGTGCTATAACCGATCTTTCACTTAATACTTTTCCTTCATGCAGAAGAATGCAATAAAATAACGCGATACGGTCGTATTTAGCTGGAACGGCTTCAAATTCAATCCGTTTTATTTCTATTTTATTTTCTTCTTCTGTTCTTCGTGTTTATTTGACGCCTTTCAACTTTCCTCAACACAACTGGAACGTTCGTTATATTTAACTCCCCGCTTCTTCGATCTTTCATTTTTTTTTCATTCGCAAAGACTATAATCAACGTTACAACTTCTTCTTTCTCGGTATATCGTTTTATGCATTTGCTAGATTTATCCTGTGCTTGTTTTATTTAATAAACTCATTATTTTTTCCTGTATTTTTATAAAGAATATAGTAAAGGGTTCCACTCTCTGTAATTCCGGAGTCTCCGTAGTATTCCGTTGAATTAATGTTCCGTTCAAGTGGCGCTAATGTCAATCTGGTCCTAATTAGCGACATATATGAATCATTTTTACGGTATCACGGAGAACGTAGTATATTGGATACGCGGAAACACGCAGAGAAGCATCCCTGATATGGCAAGACTTCGTAAATTTAGGTTTTACTGTCGCCTCTCATTGATTTAATGCTAGGAAAATAATAATACACACCGTCAGCATTGTGATATTGACCTGACATATAAAATGAAATAGTGTGTGCGTTAAAAGCTGTATGGCCTAAACGTATGCATCTAGGTCCGTAAAATGTGCACTAATTACATATCATGATATGAGTAATAAGATGACTTTGAATTTTTGCCGGAGACGCAACGTTGCAATGTTTTAACTATCTCTGTATCCCAAATTTAGTCTTAAATGAAGGATTTCTGCAAGTGGCCAGGGCCGCGATAGGATATCATCATGTGGAACTAGCTTCGTCGTTTACCGTTTTCGAGGAGCTGGGTCTTTGGCAATCGCACGACATCCTGGCGTCGCTGCTAGCATCATCGTCCACGCGGATTACGGCGCTACAAGAGTACTATTTTAGAGTACTAACAACCGCCCCTCCCTTAAATTCTCTTCAGCTGCCTTTAATCTTACAATGTTGCGTGACTGCGACGTAGTTGCCCCTGAAATCAAGTGAACTTGAGCCGCTAAACCAACCGGTAGTTCTATAAATGTTCATTCGACGATACGCCATCACAAGTGTCTGAAGATCGAAATCCTAAAAAATATATAAAGATATCTAAGAACTAACAAAAATATATTACATTCTTATGAAAATACAAACAAAACAAAATTACAAGAATACAACAAAGGTTGCAGAGTAGAGCTTTATACATTGCATCTTTATTATTTTCTACCTTTTACAAAGCTACCTCTATCGAAAAATAACGAGGATACAATGTGCAAAGTTCTACTCTTTACCGGAAAACGTAGAACAAGTGTGATACTTGTTTTTCAACAATTCTAAATCCCATAAAATCTGAACCTCTATACAGATTCGACTTAAGTTTAATACCATCCGTCCTTGAACAATGTAAATAACTATTTAGTCATATATCACAAAAAATATTCGATAGCTAGATTATTCATAGACATTTTTCAAGAAATTCAAAATGCTATAAAATCTGAACCACTGTATGAATTGTTATAAAAATTACAGTTTATATAGAGACCGTATTGCTTTACTTGTTTGTAAAATTTGAGCGCTGCACCTTAATTCGTTTTTTAATTATAGACGTACAAATTGCGCGCGCGCACACGCACACACACACACACACACGCGCGCGCGCGCGTTTTAAACATCTTCTCTGAACGTTTTGTCTCTTTTTCCACGCGTTGACATGAAAATCCCAGAGAAATAAAATGTTTACCATTACATAAATTTCTCTATGCGAAAGCATAATTGCAAGAAGTATACATCTAATAATTTATTTTCCGTCGAAACTTTGATTTCGCCTATGGACCTATAGCTCATCGTTATATTTATATTTTATGATTTTATTTTGCATGTTATCACTGCAACCTTCAGATAGCAAAATCTTGAATCGTACTGATTTCGCTAGTTACGATTTCTTCGTGAATCCACTCAACACTATCAATTACGCAATTTGCATGAAGCAGATAAAGGTAGCTTCCATCTAATATCTATAAGCTGTTTATTTTTTGTTTGTTTTTAACGTTTTCATGTAAACGAATCCTCCGCATTCGACAAATTACAAAATTAAACTTTTGCGGAAATCCATCGTGTGTAATTTGTTAAAAGTTTAATCAATATATACACTTCCCATGGAAATGACTGAACTAAAACTGATTACGCATATGATTAAGCGTGAATTCAATCGAAACAAACGAGTTTTATTTCTTCTCCTGTTACCCCCAAGAGGGAAACTCCTACTAATTTTAATATTCATTAATATTATCTACTGAAAATATGTAATTAACGATTATTTTAGTCCAAAGCTTCTGATGAGTATTCCAAACATATAATTTATAATATTTCTATTTATGTTGTACAAAATTACTATACATAACACGCGTACAGTTGCATCAATGATACAAAAAAAAATCAATGACACGAAGAAAGTGTAGCATGTGCCATTGGTAATGCAAGAGTACATTCTATCTAAAAGTAACTATAATTAGTCGACTCGCGTACAGTAAAGTTACACTCTCGTTACCGCGGAATCTTGGGTACGGTAAATTGAAAACGTAGCTGTCGTAACCAATTTTTTCTTCTTCCTGCTTATACTTATTCAATTCTTAAAAATATTTATAGAAATCATTGTCTATATGTAGCATTTGAATCTCAATGTCATATATAAATACTCTATGGCATTACTCGTATTTTTAATGAATTTAATCACCTGGCTTCGTGTCTAGAATATATAGGATGAAAATTGGCACATTGATCACGTTTCTGAAGGTTGATAGATCTGCGGTAAAAAGATGACGCGGAGATTAGAAATTACGAGGTTTACCGAGAAGAGCACATGTAAACCGCATTGAAAACGCGCGGATGTTGACATTACATCACAGTGCAATTCACGAGCTTTCGTTCGTTTTGTCGAACGTTAGCGAAATACATTAGCGATCGTTCATTACAGGTTCGCGATGGTTGCAACGAATTTCATTTTACTACGGTCTTGTCAGTTTTTTTCCTTTCTTTTTGTTTTTTATATCATATCCAAGTAAAAAGTATTGAAACATTTTAGTTATCAATTAAAAAATAATTGATAAATAAAGTCAAAAGCTTTTGACAACGACCCTTGAATTCGAGATTTGAACAATTCTCTTGTTCCGAACAAATATAATAACAAATAATTTCTAAATCTACCAATGATTAGGTCAGAGACTCATCTTAGAAATTTATTTATCTATAAATCCACCTGTGGCTTTAAGCCCAATGCGACTATATAATTTCTTGTATTGCACACGCGTAGCTTGGGATATGAGTCAGATACCGGATGTCTGGGCTGCACCGCCGCGATAATTATCGTTTCCCCGATGATAGTTCATCTCATGGCCGCTTTGCGATTCTCACTGGTGTCAGGCCAACCGTCTCATCGCCCTCTGTTACCTCTTAATTAGCGTAATTCAATTCTCGTATTCACTGCTCCTGAGAGTTGAAACCGTCTCATCTAGTTTACAGCACACTAAGTTATCACCCATACCTTCGCCAGGCTTAACAAAGATAATACTATAACGAGTTCCGTCCGAAATTGTTACACCCTCGAAGAGAAATTACATTATTTTTTAGTACCTTTATCAGTTGTGACGTGCTTCTTCATATTTTACAATCTTTTTATACGTTTTTTTAAGTTCATTGGCGTCCCTGTTTGCTGAATCGTCGTTCACGAATTCCTTCCTCTCCGTTTAATTTAGGGCGTGGGCGCACCGGTAAATTTAGAAATCCAAAACGATAAGTTGTGTTGACTGGAGTAACTGAGAATAGAAGAAAATTCATTTTATTTTAAGAGAACAGGGTAAAGAGAATCAATTTTTTTTTTCAAGAAGAACAGGAGAGGAAAAGATTATTGTCTTTCGATCATTGATGATTATCATTTTTACGACATCCTTATTCCATCTTGTAATGAATAAATCTGAATCTTCAAGAAAAGTATTTTAACCTTTGGTAAAAATGGTTGTGAAATCTCTGAAAATTCGCTGTTGTGGCGCCACAATGAACCGCTTATCGAAAAGAAATTTATTTAACAATTAAAAAACAAAATAGATCTGTTAATATATGAGTTACTTTTATTATTATGTCCAAATACATGCGTAATGAAATGAAACAATTGATCATTGAAAATGATGTGTGTTGATTTATCATAATAAATCGCGTCTTTCCATTTGAAAAACCTATGCTTCAGAATTTTCTTTATGATTGACAGTTTTCCATCGTCAACTAATAAAATGATAAAAGAATAAGAAAAGTCATCCGTCTATCATATAAAAGACAAGTAGGCAATAAATATTGAACAGAAGAGCGATATTAAAATCTAAACACGTGAATAAATCGATAAATTCAACAATGCGATGTGACCACGCCTTTTTCTGAAGGTTTCAAAGAATTACCGCCAGAGGGCTAAAACACTTTTCTTTGAAAATGCGAATTTCGTTCGTTCTACTCATTAGTTCTGACTAAATAGCGATAATTTTTAATCAATAGTACAAAATATATACATAGACAGTGTAAACAGTCTTTTAATTGTATTCTTTTATTTTTATTTTTTTGCTTAAGTGAAAAAAAATAATAAAACGAGTTTCACTTGTAATCTGAACGCCCCCGACTTAGCGTCCTACGCCACGTGATTATTTTTGTCGCGAAGTCCAATCGCGCCGACTGCCAACGAGGTCTAGCCTCTGAGTCACTTGAGTCTTGTATGAGTCTATATATACTGAGATTTGCGATTTCTCATACATCTATTCATATAGTTTACATGAGTATGCGTGTATACGTGCATATTGTGCGAGCTCGCGACTTTGCTCGATAGGATTCACGGATTCAAATGATAGGAAGACACACGAGATGTGTCATATGTACGCATTGTACACCTAGGCATAACATATGTGGTTCTGTCATTTATTTTGACGTCTCATACGCGTAATTACCAAAGAACATTGGCAACAGCGATAAACAAGAAATAAAAATCTCCGTGATGCATTCAAAGTCGAAGAAATAAATATGAAATAAGTTGTAAAAAAAAAAAAAAAACGTTACAATTCTTTGCAAATGCGATGCACTTTTCTATTGTTATATTCCTATTACTATTTTTATGATATGTTACATCAATGTTAACAGATTCGGTAAACATGTGTGTACATACGTTTTCATCAAATGTATTTGTTCTTTTATCTTATAAATTATACATGGGCTTCGTACGATTTGTGCGCTATGTACCCATACGACCTCAATGTACCTTGTCCAGAACTTCGTATCGTTAACCCTCGTATCCCTATTGTTTGCCCCTGTCCTTATTCTTGATCGATGGAGGGGTGAGGCAATAATTAAGATACTCTTCGATTCCACGACCAGCATGAAATCGCTAGTCTCTCGATTCCATAACCAACTTGATACCGCTCGCCCCAAAATTCACAGTATGACACTTAACATCAAAAGCCCTGTGTATTTATTTGAAATGTGGTTCAACTTGACACGGAATGTCTTTTGTATCTCAATTCCTGACAATGAAGCGGCGACGATGAGATATTTTTATAATACATAGAATGTTTTATGGTTTATTATAGATTAATACCATGTTTTACGTTGCGCTATGCGCTCTTGTACGATATTCATACACGTATATAGGGCGCTCCATGCCAAATCGAGCTGCTGCTTGAATTCTCATGTTAAAAATTGTTCAATTAGTATGTTGCAGTATGTGTCAAAACATCACCGTATACGGTTTGCTCAGATTTTTATAAATGATTGATTCTTCATTTTTTATTTAGAATTTAAAACATTAACATCGAAGGACATCGAAACGTTTTTTTTCTAAGTGAGGTGAATTCTTTGTTCAAAAACCACAATTTCGAGAACACTGCAAATATGGATGCGACACTGGTATAAGTGATAAAAGCGAATTAGTGAAATAAAAATAATTTATTCGATTTTATAGTTATTAGTGAGATTCGATTTTCCGGATAATTATAAAAATCATTGTCGTTGTATAAAGACGCTGTCACGATATAATTAAAACTTCGACAAAAAATTTCGAAAACATGGTCGCACGAATTTAGGTTACAAAAAAACCTGTTTATTTGTCGGTGATCAGAGTTGTAAGAAAAATTCCATGCCCTTGATTATTCTTAAAAGTGCTTTAATGATGTGAAAAAAATTTCCAGATACGGATATAAAAAATGGTTCGACTTTTTTTTCAATATTTTCTATTCTTTAAAAATTGATCTACAATTTTTCATATTGGAATCTAGCGATTTTTTTTTTTTTTTGAACGAAACTACTTTACAAAGAATCAAGCGCATAGGATTACTGATACAATTTTTTTTAACGTTGAAAAAATCGTGAAAATAAAATTGGGTTGCATTACCCATACCTTGCGAGAAACCCAAATAATTTTTTTTATAAATTAATTTTTGAATTCAAGTTGCACGGACGGCTTTGCAAAGTTTCATTCTCTTCGTAAGAAGACTCTGTCCCGTCCGAGTGTAGCAATTTCAATTCAACGTGATGTGCTATTCAGTTTTATCGGTTTCGTCGCCCTACCGCCATCGTCAATAGCGCTATATCACTCGCATTCATGACGGCTCAATCCGTACAGCACATCACCTTAAAGCTCCGACGCAGAAGTTCTAGAGAAAATTTAGTAAAAAATACTCGGACCAAACATAGACTTCGTACAAAGAGAATAGAATTAATGAGAATAGAACCTTTTGCAAAGCCAATTTGGGTTATCGGTGGAACCTGAGCACTACTACAAGTTGAAGAAAAAAATATTTCCACCGATAAATTGGGCCACAAAAAATATTTCATTTTTAAATGCTTTTCACAGACTTTAATATGTTCACGCATACAGCAACATACTAAAAAAATGAGGATTCCAGTCATACCGTCTTGATATGGAACGTCTCATATATATCTCGTACAATGTTACAAAGTACTTTTTATATTAATCATGAATATGAATTACACGCTTATCACCTATGCACATTTCCAGGCAACCATTCGATATCTCGATGTTAACGATGTTTTATGCGAATATTTTATTGCGAATGTCACAAGTGGGGTCAAAGATGAAATAGAAATAACACTTGACAGATATAAGTAAATGTGATGTCAGGTTCATAAATCACTGATCGTCATACAAATTCCGCAAGATGTATTTAAGTTCAGCTCAAAGCATTTTATAAAATGTTCAACCGCTACGAAAAAGAAAAATACGCGAAAAATATTTATTTTTTCGTGAAAAAGTATATTTTTCATTAATCGCGGCTGTATTTTACGTATATTATATAATACACGTGGTAATATATTTTCAATATATTTTTCCAAGATACATCCGTTAGATATAATTGAAAATATACGCAAATACAATCTTTCGTTAGAAATATAGTTATTATTTTAAAAAAATATATTTTTTTATCAATAAAATAAATTTATTATTGTAATAATTATTATATTAAATTAAAATTCGCAGAGCCTCATTAAAGCTCTGGATAAAGAGACAACGAAAGAGTTGCAGGCGAAATAAAATTATTATCTACAAAAATTGTGAGAAAATAACAATGACTGTAGATAGTTTTGCAAAGGCGTACGTGCAAATCGAATAATTTACGAACGGCACGTATGTTTTGAGAGGCGCTAACTGAAATCTGACGCGAGCGTGTGAGAGCACGAAGCAAATATTGTTGCGCATTTACTCCGTTATCGTGCCCGCACAGTGTTGCAGTGTTGCACTGTATCAACTGCCATTCGCATACCAGATCCCAGTGAGCTTAACAGTGTAATCGAGCTACACATTTAGTAGCCAATAAGAAATCTATAATGACATACTGGATCTACGCCACGAACCTAATTGACGAAAAATAATGATGATAATTAATTTAATAATTTTATCAATACATCGATAGATATCCGGGTAGTAAAAAATAGTCTCGGAAGGTGGTTGAAAGATCTCGGTAAAAGTATCTCGGAGAGTCTAAAAAAGGAAGAGTTCCTCATAAAATCCGGAGCTGTCGTCGTCGAGACTCTTTCTCAGACTGTTACCGAGACTCTCGGATACTCGTAAATTTCCATGATTTCCTGCGAGAACCACTCTCAGACTCTCATCGAGATTCTCGCTAAGAAATGATCACACTTTTTCATGAGAGTCATGAACTCTCATCGAGATTCTCAACACGAATTTTTTTCTATTTTTCGTGAGTCTCGATACGACTTTCGCCGAGACTCTCGTCATGTTTAAAGCATGATGTTTCCTTCGGAGTCTCAGGTCTTCAGATCTCGTTCCAGCATTGCGCGTAATGTTGAAATAACCATTACCCATAGAGGAGAATCTGTGGGTTGGCGATAATTACGAGTAAACAATGTAAAAATTTCAAATTTCAAATTTGCACATTGCTTCCTCTTTTCTCTTTCTATTAATGACTTGCGCATATATGATATATAGATTAAATGATTTTTATTCAGTATGTTCTAAAATTTTAAGACAGAAATATATTCGTAGTATTTTTCTATTTTGCAGTAATCCTCGAGCGTCTCGCAACATGGCGGAAAAACAACGTCGAGATAACCTAAACACGAATATCTCGACGATGGCTACACTCGTGCCTACCGTTGCCGGTAGTTCACGGCGTCTCGACAAGATATCCATTCTGAGACTAGCTGCAGCGTATCTGAGGACCCGGTACAGTAAGTATTACTTCGAGAATTCCAAATGTAAAGTACATCGAAATCGCCATTTACAATCGTTATATCGTTTCAAAATAAATACTACCACACGTTTGTTGGAATTCATTTGTGATATCATAGCGAAAAATAATGTTAGCACGATGGACCAACGTACTTTTCGAAGCTTAAAGAATTCGCCATAAAATGAATATCATTTCAATTCAAGTTGATATAATTACAAAAAAGTAAACAAAAAATGTTAAAAGAAAATTACTTTGCCATAAATAATGAATTTAGAAAATGATAATTGATTTTTAAAAACTCCTCAATAAATAGAACATGAAACGTGACTCGACGTCGATGCATTTTCTTCAATGATTTTTTATTGTACCGAGAGCTTCGTTCAACAATTAATTCTAATTCGGATCAGTGTCTAACATTCTCAGTGATTACCGCACGCAGAGTAATCCATTTGCGACATATGATTTGGTGCTGATTGTGCGTGGTTATTATCGTCGTCGTTTCGTTGCCATTTTTGCGGTTGAGGGACGATTACTCTCTCTGCAGAAAAACAGCACGTGCAAACAGGGCGTTGGGTTTTCGAACGATCCTCCGATCAACCGGTTTACCAGGTACACTACAAATGCAACGCTACTCGCTGGTTACGTTAGTCTTCGTTGATCCGAGTCACTCGGACGATACCTGCGTTACCAGATTCCACCCGGTGAAGGGCCTTTCCCAGCTCTCGCCTTTTTCGGCATTACCAACCAGTCTGTACCGCTTCGAGAGCTCGTTCAGTCTTACACAACTGTTGCAGTTTATAAAATAAAAACCGCGGAATGACTGTGACGGCGTAGAGATTCAACGATATTCAGTGTGTGAGAGAGGGAAGAAGAAAAACACGTTCATTTATGTATTTAAATTTTCACGCCGGAGTACTAACGGAGCTTGTTTCCGGCACTTGCGAAAGACTTCTGCATCTGTAATGGCGCAAAACATGTCAGACTCGAAATAAAAAGTAGTTCACGATCCCAAAGGGCCACAAGATCATCGACCCCATAAAATCCTTTTTCGGAAGGACGTCGAAGACGCTACAACATATCGGAATATATCTCATAGATACGCTAAAGAGGAATTTGCTTTTCCGTTTATAGTTTTATGCTTCATTAAATAAATAAATAAATAAATAAATAAATAAATAAATGAATAAATAATCATCGAATCAAATTGTCGGAAGCCAATGAAAATCAATAATAAATGGTATGGAATGTAGGCAACAACGCTGAGAATAGTATTAAATAATAGTACGTCGCCGCATATACTACTCGTACATTCACATTAAAGAATATTATCCATACTCTTTATGTATAATAAATCTTTTTTACGTTGAATTCGGACTAATTAAATTGTTATGGCTTTTTATTTTTAATATAAAACAAATAATTATCGTCCCATAACATCACATTTTTGGATAATACCGTTTCATGTTCTAGTTTTTTTAAATGACACATATCATTGAAGTCGATTATGAGAAAAATCTCTGAGAAGAAACTTTTCTAATTTAACTTGTACCTTTCCATTTTTTATACTTAGGCAAATCAGTAGGATTACAATATTATTTAAAATCGTTTTATTACAGCACTTGGATCCGGTACGCCAGGATTTCTTCCACGTCTATTCAACGACTTCGATCTGGAGCAATACGTCGTCGACGTAAGTATACTGCATTCAACAAACCGTTAACTATCTGTATTATTCTTATAAAATGATTCCAAACTTTGTAAGCGAGAGTTGAAAACTTCACATCACATCGATCGATCAGGCAAATTATTAAAAAAAGTATTTTACAACGATTAAAAAACTTCCGACTGAAAAAAGTGAATTCAATGCACAAATTGGATTGACAAAAAATGCAAATAATTATTAATTATCTCATTGGTTTTTGTTAATTGAATTTACTTTTTTCTCTTGAAATTTTTTTCAACATTTTGTAAAATTCTTTTTATCTTGTATAAAAATGAAAATAAAAATGTTTGGCTTCCTCGTTATATACGTAAGTAAAGCCGATGTATGATTAAAGCGACGATAAAGGCCTTTGACTTGTAGTCTCACGAGATACATGAGTTTTCATAGTCGAAGGGGACACGTGTCTTTCGTAAACTGTCGTGTTATTTGTAAATCATGCGTAAGATTGTTGACAAAATTCGTGCGGAGTACTTAAACAATAATTGTGATACAAGTCAAAGCAGTCTAAGAGACATGAGAATTATTTAAAACTCATGCCACGAACAACGTTGTGCAAGTATAAGTCGGAAGTGTTAAGAAAAATGTGTTCCTGTTGTAGAATCTCGTTCGGAGCGATGGCTTTATACTGGTTGTGACGCTAACCGGTAAGATTGTTTACATAAGTCGTCAGATTGAGCAACAGCTGGGACATGCACAGGTAATTTGGCATTTAGGCTACAGATCGTAAAGTCTCGATTCGTAACCACTTTCCTTCAATTTATTATTTATAAATGATCGCAAACTCATCGTTTTTCTTTGCATCTTGTACAAAATTAGAAAATATTAGAATGTACTTCGACGAAGCTCGAATGAAACGAAGACACAAATAACTATTTGTTTTATGATAGCTGGTAATTGATTAAATGTTTATAGACATATTCGCACTCCGATGCTATTTATTCTTTAACGACTGTGGGATAGTTTAATTATTTAACCTCCTACGAAAATAAAGTATATGCAAGATGTATCTTAGATATATAAAATATATTTTGACGAAAAATCTATATCTCCGATATATTTTAGGATATATACGAAATATATGCAACGAAGAAATAAATCTGATGTATCCAAAGTATATGTAAAATATATTTCGGATATATAAAATAACGAGAAGTTCGATAATATTTTTAGAGATATTTATTTTCCATGGGGAAAGGACAGTATTTAATTATTAAGAAGTAGATAAACGATAAGTTGCAATCAAACGATCACCGATATTTAGTAGAAGGAAAAAGTCGGAGCGTATAGAATTATGGTAGAGACGAAGAGTCATTCAATGAAAGAGACAATGAATTTCTGAAGGGGAAATCAATGTACAGAATTAGATGAAAGTGGTATTACCGTAAATAAAATGAATGAAGATGAAAGGCTTTCGATAGTCGTCGAGTATGTAATGATGTTTCGAAAAAAAAAAATGTATTAACATTTTTCTTCAGTCTTTCGCAGCTGAAACTGAGTTACGAGAAAATTCTTAACCAATTAGCTACTCGAAAATAATGGCAAAGAATTCTATGTTTGTTTCTACGATCGTGGACCAAGTAACAGCAAGCATAACATGATAAAATATGATCGATGAAAAGGCAAAGCTTTCGGTGAGGAACAGCGTTGCTATAGCCAGGATTCCGATGATACCGAGTCCTTCGACCACGGGAAGCTACTATTTAAGGGTAAGCTCGTGCGGTAGAAGCAGCGGTAGCAGCAGGGGTTGGAAATTATCGATCAAACGTGCACGAGCGCAGCGAAACGCGCCTCCATGGTAACCGCGATGCCGCACCTTTCTCATCTCGCTATTGTGCCGTTGATGGCTCCGTTGCGATCTCCGTTAAACTTTTGTTGCAGTCTCATAGACATGTACAATATAGAAATGCATTGAGAACCGGTGCAACATCGATCCTTCGGGATTTCCGATAAACAGCCAAATGGAACGGGAAAGAGAATCGTCACCACCGAGTAAACCTTATATCGTTGATGTAATTGGTGGTATGATTGGTAACGTACCAGGTTAGAATTCTGGAGTTCCCGGTTCGATCCCGGGCTGTGACGATATTTTTTTTTACGATTTCTTTAGAATTTAAAAATCGTCAGGTCGGGTTTTGATTCTTAATGAATGAGTGAGGCAATCAAAGCTGACAAAAATTAATGATTCGATTGTTAGAGATCTTTCTACCAAAAGATCGATAACGCAGGAATCCAGGTAGCGCTGACTCACACCCCGATTTGCGATTCGCCAAAAAATTCCATCTTAACAATTGGTCGGGATTGTCGCATAGATTCATATTCTGATGTAATCCTTAGTCATATCCTTTATAAAAAATTCTAATGTATTTATGATCATACATCATGATCGTGATAATGATAAATATGTCAATTGACGATTAATGCTAGAAGAAATAAAACGAAACGGAATTAAAAAATTGAAAGACGTGGAAACTTCGTAATACAGTTTGATGAAATGAGGACTTAAAGAAATCATTGTACAATCATTTAAAATCTAATGAAAGGTTTGCAATTAATGAAATTAATTTTTCTTTATCTAATAAAAAAAAAAAATCAGACTACCAATTTTGTAAATGACAATCTAGATTGTGACATCTCTGTGCAAGATCATTGATTCTTAAAAGTTTGCGCGGAGAATATTTTTACTTTTGTATTTGACAAACCCGTATCATCCGATCCTATTTAGGAAAAGACTCAAATAGATTCCATGACCCTGTAACCGCGAAAGTACCAATTATCGGTAGGCGTCAAAGTTGCCACGAGCAGCCGATCTCACCACAAGAATCACGAATATCTGTGCCCCTTGATTGGCCTCCACTCGAATGAAGCACCAGGAGGAAAAGATATACCTGGCGATCATTATAGAAGCTGACACGAGCCAAAGCCACCCGCCTTTTCCAGACATTGAAAAGTATCCACCGTTCTCGAATATCCGCGCTCAAAGCTCAGTTGTGCCTGTATGTAGTCGTATATATACATACATAACAAACTTACAAAAAAAAAAGAAGATAAATCGAGAGGAAAATGAGAAACCCGTCGAGTGTTTCCTCGTGCCATATAACTTGGAGTGCGTGTGTAAATCCCACTCGCCGCACGTGCAGACATAGATGCACGCATACTTTTAATTTCATTATTCTTTATGATATCTCGTTTAAAATACACAAAGTATTTATCGATCTGTAAACTTGGCAACCAAAATACTAATTGGAAAACGACATGTGCTCCCAAATGGCAGTTTGCAATATTCTTCGCCTGTTTATTCTGTGGGAACAGATTTGAATCAGTATTGGTATACTCGGTGAATGAGGTCCGCCAAATGAATAATTCCAAAAGTTCTGTTAACAGACAATGTACGCTCAACGTAATAAAACTCCGAGGAATACTTAGTCTGATGTTTACTACAAAATATATTAAATTCTTTAACATCGACTTAGTACTTTGTTTTTCTAATGGCAGAACGTTTAAATGAACTTTATTATCGATGTCCCAGGGACAATGCGAAATTCCCTTGATTTATTTAGAGTCAAGTTCTAGAGCCGATGCGAAGATCCAACAGAGCTAAGTGAAATCGTTCGAGGATTTTTTTTAACAATGATGACTTTCTTCGCCTTGTAGCCCACGTTGTACCTTTCCTTTACACTGCCATAACTCGTCTTTTTGATTAAACTTGTGAGAGAACTGTAAAAGATACACGGAATCCAAGTTCCGTATGTTTGTCTCGGGTTATCAATTTCAAACAAATGTCGCAAATGTTCATTGATCCGAAGTACCAGACAGTGGATTCCTCTCTTGGCCATCGTCAGTTACATAACATTTTATGTATTAAGATAAGATTTTCAACGGATTTTAAACGTCATAAGTTCGGAAAACTAGATACACATTTTCCATATCTATCTGCTTCTCCGATGGATCTTGGAGTAAGAAGATAAATACTTTTTCATTTCTTTTATACTCGATGTTGAGATGCTGCTCTCGTTGCTCGATTGGCACTCGTATTACCCATGTCACGCTTTGTGCGCTGTCGCGTGTCGGAATTCTCCATTTCCAGTTAATATTTGTTAATCTGAAGAACCAAACGTCACATAGCTACCGATGAAATCGTATCACGTAATGCAATATCATTTTATTGACAAAAGGGCTTGAAAATTCAGGAGCATTGAATCTCGGATGCATTCGCCTTTCTACCTTTTGTGCGCTTGCCTGTCTTATCTCTAACATCCGGCGGGGGTCTTTGTCCTTCCACGTGTCTTCTCAAAGAATCAACTTATTGCAAACACGTACTCTTATTGCGTACTGAAAGATCCTAACATCAAGTAGATCATACAAAATGATCGAGCGTTCGTGAGTTGCACTATTTCGCGAAAGTTATGCGCACTTTCGAATTAGGCTGACGCCTGATTGTTGTTTCGCCACAAACTCGGAATTCTCATATCTGCGGTTGTGAGTAGACGTAGGATTCGCGTAGGAAGAAAATAAACAAAGTCTATGGAAAAGAAGTACATTGACAATTTCGATTAACTTGGAAGTCCCTGTACGTACGTTGCCCTGTGTGACGCCAGTCACAGCAGTCGACGAAGAAAAAATAAATAAATAAGAGTGAACGTCTTTCTTGGAGCTTAACGATAATTCGATGTCGGTGGTTAATGAGGAGATGATTCGACAAAGCCGGAAAGTCTTGCTCGACCGTTACCGACCACTATTCGTGTACGAGGGCTTTTAGTTGGGGTCTCAAGTACAGGATGAAGGATCTCGTTTGCTGTACCGTAGCCGTACAATCTTTCGCGAATACGTCTACAATCAAGCTTCTATTGTCAGAACACAGCGGACCTCCCGCAGGGAAAACGAGGATAGTCGTCGACGCCTGGGTGCAGGCAACAAGTGTATCGTCTAAGCAGTCTTCTTTAACAGGGACTCGAGACGTCATTGGCTTTTTGCCTCAATCCGCCCGGCTTTGATCTCCCGAAGGTCTATCGCGGAAAAACCGTAGCATTCCTAAGAAATAAGGCGTATTGCCGATCAACTGAAACTAAATATTTATTTTTATTATTTATAAAAGTTATTTTTTTATAAAACAAATGTTTCAAGAACAAATGAATATATTATTATTGTAACAACCGGTCGAAATCCCGTAGAATTGTACTCATTGACGTCTTATTCCTGTTTGTTTTTTATGAAAATCGATGTAAAGTCCAACGTCTGTTCGTTAGTTGCCAGTGCCATTGAGCTGTACTGGTCGTCGCTTGCAGCATTCGTGTTCTTTTATGCTATGCGTGATATTCGTGACAATATATACGAAAAATATGAAGCGAAAAGGAAAATGTGATAGTCACAGTTTATTGTGTTAAAACTGTGCTAGAAGTTAACTAAATCAAAGCCATAATCCGCGCTTTTAAATCGTAAACGACATTTTAGAGTCTATCGTATCCAGGAGCGGGATCTTGAATTGACAGCTCCACTGCGGTACGATAAACCTATTTTCAATTGTTGATAGTCGGTTTAACGATAGATTAAAACTAAATTACGGTACATTTTTCGTTTTAACCAATTTTAACAATCAGAATTGGTTTAACGTAACTTTAACGTCTTGAATCGTGGCGAAGTCTTGGATTCCTAGGAAGGATCCCGCTTCACGCCGCTTCCATCCGGTAGGAATGGTTTATCGACAGGAACAGTGCATAGTCTCATTTAAACATTGATTTAAGGTTGAAGAGCTATTGGATCATCAAACAATCGTATCAACGTATATTAAAAGTTTTTAAAAGATCAGTCAATGCGCAATAATATTTGAAAAAATACGCTTCGTCCTATGTTTTCTGTCTGGGTTTAAAGGGAATAAATTTTTCCTTTTATCATCATCAACATCTTTAACGAAACATTGTGTCATTTTTTAAATTGCAGAACGATCTGTTAGGACAGTCCCTGTACAACTTCATTTATCTAGATGATCACGATGAACTGACGAAACAGCTGACGCTGGAGGAACCGACGAATCAATTGTCGATAACTGAAACAGCTGCCTCGGACGAAAATTCAAATTCTTCGGAAGAGTCGATGAGAAATAACGATAAACAATTCGGGGAACAGAGAAGAAACTTTAACTTGAGAATGTCACAACGTTCTGTCTCTCGAAGAGAGCACACGCAATACGAATGTTTGCATGTATCAGGAATTCTCCGGCCAGCTCACGCGTGCAGAAACGTGGATCCCACCAGTTCGAGAGGGAGGCATCGCGGTAAGCTGAAAATATTTTAAAGAAATATTCAATCAACTTCGCATGACCCAAGTTTTTTTTTACTTATTTTAAAACTTACAATAAACGTAATAGTTACTCGATAACTTTTTTTATAAGTCTAATCAATAAGAATACTTGTATCTTCGTTCATATTACACAACGTTGAACAATTGCTTCGTCGATTTTTCTAAAATTTATAAGTTTTTTTTTATTTATATTGAATAACGATCAAACGAAACAATTTTTTTTTAATACAACAATAAATTTCTTTGTAGAACTCAATTCGACGAGCAACGACGTAGTTTTCGTTGGCATGGCGCGACTGATGAAAAAACGAATAACCGAACTCTCGTTACTCGAGGCCAATAAGGAGGAATACGTGACGCGACACCTCGTGGACGGTCGAATTATATTCTGCGATCACAGAATATCCATCGTAGCTGGCTACATGACGCAGGAAGTCTCGGGGATGAGCGCATTTGGCTACATACATGCGGAAGACGTAATGTGGACTATAATGGGTCTGCGACAAAGTAAGACTAGTTGGCTTGTTGCACCACCGGGAAGCGCGCTATTTTATCGAATCATTCTCGAGAATCGTGAACAGAGGACGTCTTGTCGCTACACAGATAATCATTGCAATTTCAGTGTACGGTCGGGGAGAAGGTTACGCCACATCTTGCTACAGGCTCAAGACGAAAACCGGTGATTACATCTATCTGCGTACGCATGCTTTCGTTGAGGTAGATAAGGACAAACAGTCATTTGAATCTTTCGTCTGCGTCAACACTTTCGTTTCGTAAGTATACAATGATTCTC
This sequence comes from Cylloceria caligata, assembly GCA_963942595.1. NCBI lineage: Eukaryota > Metazoa > Arthropoda > Insecta > Hymenoptera > Ichneumonidae > Cylloceria > Cylloceria caligata. The sequence continues at coordinate 44,425,696 of OZ012709.1, read as the reverse complement.
TCTGATTTTTCTACCGTTACTCGCATCAATCGACTATGAGGATACGTTGAAGTATCAATAGCTTCATCTTTAATGAGAATTTCAACAAACAGTTCATTTGTATTAATAAGTTATTTTACGAAGAAAATATATCTATCTATCTATCTATAAAAATAAAATATATCTATCTTTCTTGCCGTCATCGAACGTGTTTGAAATCTGTATCATAATTATTATTATTGTCGTTATTTATATTGTTGTTATTATTCACTAATTGTACAGTAACGAGGAAGGCGAGAAACTTGCGAATGAGATGAAAGCCAGATACGCAGCGACGATATCGGACACCGAAGCTCTGTTTCCCAGTGACGATTTACCAGCTTTGGTGAGTTAATGCCAGCGCCACAAAAATACGATTAAATCGCAATGAAAAAAAAATAGCAAAACGTGGTAAAAAAATGTGCCAATAACAGCCTCAGAAAGTGCTCGTCAAAAAGAAAATATATTCAATTAGCCATTTAAGAGGAACGAGAGTTATTTCTGGTTACTGAGTTTTATTTTTTAGTTACAGAACTCGGATCTTCATCGATCGGCGCCAAAAGTATGCGTACAAGATCCCACACAGTTGGAAGACGCGATAAGTCACTTGGTGAATGATCTGGCGTCACCGGCAAGCTCGGAAGATAGACAGTCGCCGTCTCCGCTACCCGCTGATACTCAAATCGTCAAAGCGGCGCTGATATCGCAACGTCTACCACCGGCCTCGATACATGCTAACCAAATCGGCATAAATAAACTCCACAGTATCCCGTCTATTGCGAAGGACAAGTATCAAACGATGAAGTGCGAAGAGAACCTCGGTTCACCGAACTCGACTCATTCGCAGCAATGTGATAAAAACAGTGAGTTCGAGAAGACACAACACCACAGTCAGGTGCACTTGTCGCCGAGCAGACAAACCGGAGCCATTTCATCGAATGTTCGACGGGGTGACAAAATTATGCCCGAACTCGTTTGCACACCCGCTGACCAACAAAACATCTTGTCGCCTGAAAATCCGACAACGGTGAGTCTCGATTACCGTAGCTTGCGCAATAATCCATAACAGTGGATTTTATTGTGAGGATGAGAGAAAATATATTTAACGCTTCACGTACGAGATCCTTATCCTACGTGAAATTATATGGAAGTATATTTTGTGGCCAAGTAATCTTTTTAATGAAATTGGAAAGAATGGTCTATCAATTCCAGAAAAATTGATACAGTATTGTCAGGGTACCTGTTTTGATGGCATCAAACGATAATCGTTACATATGTTCTGTAGTTGGAAACAATTTAACGCTATTCATCCCGCCAAAAGTCCTCGGTAACTGAATAATTAATTACATTTTTTATAAAATCGTCATCTGTTGAAATTTTTCATGGGGCTTCACCGACCTTTGGTTATAACATTTATTTTCTAAATGCGAGGTTCGATCGGATAATATTTAAAATAATAAAATTACTTTCAATCGTAAGTCTTGAATTTCAGAGGAATAATACCAAGATATGAAATGGAACGATTCTAACATTTTTCCCCCTCTGTTGCAGAGCGATAACCCGAAGTTCCATTCCCACGAGGCAACGACGAACGTGCGCTACGTGTCACGGGGAAAAGATTTTAGCAAGATCGAGGCGATGTCAAGTTCGTCGTTAATGGTCGACGAGGATACGTTACTTCGAGAATCGACGGAACAACAGTGCATACCGTCGCCATCGTTACCGACGAGTCACTCGTCTTCCACGACAATCGTGGCTCATCGGGGAAAACCCGATGATATGTCGGTCTATGTAAAGACCGAGAAGACGGATAGTACCGACGCCGAGCCCGCGGAGCAGCAACATTCGTCTTATGTGGTCAAGAGATCGCATCCTGACGATTCCGTCGCGTTGTCGAGCAAACGAAGGCGCAAGGATCGAAGTGGTTTGCATCCTCATGGTCATCTTGCCATCGTCGATAACATCGATCCAACAAGTACTTACTACGGAACTAGCAAACAGTCGAAATTTATTCGCTACCCAGAAGCCGAGGGCTTGAATCCCGCGGCCGTACATTACAAGGTCGAGCAGCTTCAGAGTTTCTCGAGCAGCATCACCGGTCCCCGCGACACCGACTCGCCGAGCTCAAGCCTTCACGATTTGGGCGTCGATTATGAACAGATCAATCCATCGAATCTCGAACTTTCCGGCTACGAGGACAAGCAGCTCGTTGATTTTCCGGAACTTCAAGATGATCCGCTGATGAGCCCCGATCTAGATAACGATCCAGGTAGCTGATTTGTAATTACATCCGAGAAAACACAAGTAATTAGGCCAGAGAGTGCGGGTGACGTGAACGCAATTTTTAGTCTATTACTCGAGGTTGTCGCCGAGCCGCGTCTGTCGCGATAAAACTTTTCACTAATTTTTTTATGTACAATCGGATGGTTTCAAATTAAAAACAAATTAATCGAGTATCTCAAAAATGACGCAGAGTTTGCGAGAAAAAAGAGATGCGAGACTATCGTTGATATCTCGCGTTCCGTTTTAACGGTATCTCTGGCTCGCGTTATACGGAAGACATTTTTTTAAATAAGCATGAAATGACGAAATCATGTAACGATTTTGTCTGACGTGTTTTGTAGATACTATGAAGATGTTCGATGACCTGAGGCCCGTGATCGGCTTTGAAAGTGAGTTCTTCAGTCTCGCTATCCTCCCCCGCCCCGCCCCCCCACACTTTTTCCATTCATTCCTGTGTTATTGGCTGTTTTTGTTCGCGTACGCGATTCTTTTTAATCATAGACTTAAAGGGATATTTACGTAAGATTTCTTAATAATATTTTGATTTTGGTGTTGCAGAAACCCTGGACGATAGAAGTTTGCAGCAATTTTCCAACGATGACGTAAGTGAAGATTATTCTATTTAAAATAAAATATCTGTACAAACAATTTACTTTGAAAATTAATTGTTGAACAAATTTTTTTAACTCACTAATTATTACATTACGTCTTCCTCCCTCTATATATATATTTTTTTTTTTCTGGTTAATATGCGATAGTAAAAAATTTACAGAAATATTCTTTAAATCATTCCCGTTTGCTTAATTTTCTTTTACTTTATCACGATGAGTAAAACGCAATCGAGTAGAAAGGACGCAATATTTTCCACAAAAATGTCTTGTTCTCTGTCTGGCTTCCCAGTTCATATTTATCATACGTAATCCCGATTCATACGTAATCAGTCTTCTCCTTGCAGCAAGCCGTCAACGAGGGGCTGAGAAGAACTCACATGCACTTAGCTCACAGTATGACTTTGCAGGAGTCTCAGCTATGTGTGCTTGAACGGGATTTAAAGAATCCGGTGCTTCAGGCTCAGCTCTTCAAGCCCAGAGAAAGATTGACTGAACTGCGGGTAATTATCGTAACTTCATACACGCTAGAGAAAATTAGGATTAAGCGGACATTAACGTGATGTGACACAAATTTCTGTCGGTATCTCTCGCTTCACCGCGATTGCTAAATGCGCTATCTAGTTTCCACTCATGGTGGCTCAGTTGGTATAGCAAATCATCTTAACGTGCAGGAAGAGATTCATCCGGCAAGCCGGTATCTCATCCAAAGCGTACTATAACTTGAAAAATGAAAGCACGTGTACCGACTAAACTTACTGCGGTTCTACAGCGTTTTTCTACAATAATAAATTAAGAAATTTGCAATAAATCAATAGTTTTTCGAATATTTGACATTAAGGTAATTCAAATGGATGTTAATATTCTTTTATTTTTTACTTCAGGCCGAACAAAAGAAGAACACACGAATGCTTAAATCCATACAGCAGGATCATCACAACATGCAAGTAATCGTGAAACAGAATATTGGTGCTTGAGGACGGCTTAAAGACGAGGATGTGCCATAAGAGACTCAAACTTCCTCAATTTCAAGGCAATTTAATAACCCTTAAAACGAACTTTCGATTAGTGAAAGTGTATGTCCCTGTTAAAGAAAAGTCGCGCGTACTCACAATCTTAAATGATGAATTCTATGTCGCGCGAGATACGCTGACTGTCTTATCAACAGCCAAGATTCAGCCCGAGGAAGATAAAAACCAGTGAATGAAACGGAACGCAGGACAGACGCAGTCGCGAAATGAATAAAACCGATCGGTGCGACATCGCGAAAAGAAGAAATTTGTGCAAACACCGATTCCCTTACCAGAAATTCACAGTGTGTCTTGTTTGACGATGAAATAATTGCTGGCTCGTGCTCCACGTGACACGAAATTCGACACTTCAATCTCGTTAATCGTTTATCGAGTCGGAAAATTGTTTTAAAAAAAATATATTATAATAATAGTAGGCGAAGATTTCGTGCCCGGTCTTTGAATGACCCATGAAAGTTAAACCGGCAGCAAGAGTTTCCTTTGGAAAAGCAAAAACTCCGTAGTCAAAGAAAGAAAGAAGAAAATAAAATCGACAGAAGAAGATAACGATGGGAAAGTGAAGAAGAAAAAAATGTGTGCAATCGTCGAGTTTTTGTCTTGCGCGAGTGCGGCCGTAGGCATCTTCTGACAAGATGTCGCAGCGACGTTTAGATAAATTCTCGATGACGAGTGGACCGAACGTCTCCGAAACTCACGACAGCGATTTACACGATTTACAAATAGAAATCATCGCCGAGCTGACAAACTCGGATGTAATATTGCGAATTTGGCAATTTTTATATTTTACGAATTGAAAATTCGCGAAGAGTGTAGAAACCGACCGTACTTGTTCCCCGTGAGCTGTTGCGTGTAACTATACCGTCTCGCTCTCCCTTAGCTCTCGACAAAATTTTCCTTCGACCGTCGACACGGTCGACCGATTACGAGCTACCTCGATGCAATGAATATGCCTATGGGATACGCGTGAAACGAAAGAGGTTATTTAAAACAAAAGAAAAAAAACCCGAACATTTATTAGGCAATTTAGATTTTAAGACTATTATATATAAATTTACGAACGTAAATAATGAAATCGTATAATTACCATATACATATATAAATATATTATATACATACATGCATACATACATACATATACACATTATTATTATTATTATTATTATTATTATTATTATTATTATTATTATTATTATTATTATGTTATTGTTATACCTGTCTCCTGACGATGGTAACAAATAGACGTAGAATGACGATCAGAGTTCGGATTATCCCGGGACACGGTACTAAATGAAAAAAAAAATTTTAACCAGGAGACGAAATGCACATAATGTCTGACATGTCTGCTTGCCACAGAATCGATCTAAAAAAAAAACTGATATCGCGAATCGGCAAAATCTATTTTTCTAATCTTTGAAGAAAAAAAAAATAATAATAAAAATAAAATACAATTAAAATTTTTGCGGGCAATCGATTTTGCTAAGTATGTTGTAAAGTTTCACTTGAATGACGATTCGTGCGAAAATAGTGATTGTTATTCTATTTTGTTTTGATTAAATTTTTTTTTTTTTAACTTTCAATGAGAAATCTAGATTTTTCCGAAACGGTTAATAGACTTTGGTGAGGACGGAAAATAAAATTTTCCTTAGCGGATGATCATTCGATGTTTGAAAAAGTAAATAGCATCTGCGATGTGCCGCGTGAAACGTTTGTTCTATTGGCATAATTTAGCTCATAAGCAGTGCACTAATGTATTTACGTACAACAGATATTTACCGTGAATCATCATTAACCAGCTGCGATTTTGTTTTTACACCGAGGATTCCATAGATTTGCGAAAATTTTGAATATTACATTTTCCACGACGCGAAAATTGCAGTTTTTATTTCCGATCGATTGTAAATTTGAAAATGCGATCTGCCGTGAGACGATAAGCACATACGTGAAGATTATAATTTTGTTATTTTTTTTGTACTATTTGAAAATTTGATTTCTGATAGTACCGTAGACCACGCGAAGGAACCAAGATTTTTTTTAAATATCGCGCAACGCGCTTCGCGACTATCAACGGCCTAATAGACCGTATCTCACTTCTTCGATGAAAATAATTTTATTTCGAAGCTTCGCAGAATCTACGGAATAATTTTACGTGCAATCATCAAAATTTCTCAACCTCGTCACTTGGCTCTTCGCGCTAGAACGATCGTCTCGTAATATCTGTCTTTGGGTAAAGATTAAAAAAAAAAAAGAAAAGGTATAAAACAACACATGCATAGAAAATATGCAAGAGTCAAATTCATCGATATGATGTAAAATAGAATGTTTAAACAAAGAAACATACAAAATGAAAGCTATGTTACAGCGCGAAGCGTATCGCAGCCCTCCCCGACTCCGACAAATGTATAGTAAAAATTATTTAAAAGAAAAAAAAGAGGAAAAAGGAAGAAAAATAGGAAAATCTAAACTGTATGTGTTCAATGTAATTCCTCTAGACTATCGGATTTTCTTCGAAAACTCACGATTTGATATTTGAGAAGATCGATTAAAATACTTATTGAAATATATTTAAGAGAAAATTTTTTTAAATAAATAATTGAAGAAAAAAAAAAGTTAAAAGTTGGACCTTTGTCTCGTCCAAAAGAACATTTGATCGTTCGAAAATTAATTGTTGTATAAAATGATACGATGTACCCACCCGTGTCCTCGAGTCACCGTAACGAGTAGGCGAAATCTATATAGTTTGTCTATTGTGGGGAGGCAGCGAAAGATAAGAGGAAGAAATTAATTCTTACGATTCAGAGCATTTTATTACAGCTTCCTTGTTTCTTTTTTAGCGCTCACGTTTGTTAAATCTAATTGTACCTAATTTACCGTACTACTGCTGAATAAATCTGCAGATAATCGAAGCATATAATCGCAGAAACCTATCTTTCAAATGATTCCGCTAAATTGCATTATTCTTGAAATATATCATTTTTATATGAATTCGTTGGTAGATGAAATTCGTAGTGAAACTGGGTTGTGAAGTTATATAAAATTGTTATTAGACAACTTGTGGCGAAATTGTGATTGAAATTTTTTAGAAAATTCGTTCGAAGAAATGGATTTCGTTGATGATGCGAATCCACTGTTCAATGTCGATGAAAGATAAAGCTTGAATAACATAAATTAAATTTACTTGCAAGATTTTTATCGCATTCGTTCGTCACACGTCAATTTTACGTTAATAAAAAACAAAAATAAATTATACCTCCGAATACTCCTGGTCTTCTGGAATACTTACGACACCCGCGATGCAAATAAATTAACGATTTACCATAAATTTGGTACTGATTATACACCGTGACGGTTGCCTATAAGATAATAAGGAAGTTGCATTGAGTTATATAACCTCAAAATTATTTGTCATTTATTTTAAAATAAACTGATATTTGCAAAATTGTTAATATATTCATTTTTTTTTTTTTAATTTCTATAATTTTAAATAAACTATTTTGCCGATTTTTAATTTTTTACAGTCGTATTTAGTGTACGACAATAGAAATGCAATTTCCTCGTTAAACTTTGGCTTTTCCGTAAAATAAAACGTACTCGATACGGCGAACTTTGAGCCCGTAAAAGCTGTATACATCCGTGACAGAGTCAGACGGCCCAACAGCACTGCATAAATAAATATTAATTATGTATAAACCTATAAATATAGACATTAATTTACATAAAGTTTAACTTTATAATACTGTAAATACGTTATTATATTTTATACTTTGTTGATCGTATATAAGTGGTTTTTAATTTCTCTAGTGGTTGGTGAATGCTTGCCAGCCTGATTTGCGTATGACACTCATGATGAGAAAAATTTGGACAAACATTAAGACTAAAACTAGTGTAAGCACATATTTCAAACATTTTATCGGGCTGTAGGAAGAAGAAGAAGATTTATTTGTTGTTTTTTTTTTTTTTTTAAATTAATTTTACTTTCTTTTTAATTCAAAGGATATTCGTCAAATTAAAAAAATGTTCTTTTATTTATAATTTTTTATTTCCGATTGCCCGTAGGGCGAAAATAAATGAGTACGCGTTTTTCTGTATTTTATTTCTCTCGTTGAATCTGTTGTGTAATTACTGATTTTTAAATTATATAAAATTTGAGCTTTCCTCCTGAGCGTTAAAGTATTTTAATAACAGGCCGGATCGAAGAATTCGCTAGAGCAATTAAAAACAAAGCATCCAATAATGTTACGAACCTCTATTGCAATATATGGGTCATCAATATTTGGTGTGACAATCGATCCTCGGATTTACTTAGATCTTTAGGGTAAATCGTTCAACGACTATACCACAATAATATGTTAATCGTATTTTCCAAGGTATCGAAAAGTTTGTTAATCATTTTAGGTAATGCGTGTAGTATAGATTAAATATATAAATATTAAATATATAAATAAATAAATAAATATATATATTTATATATTTATATATTTATATATATTATGTACAGTCAGATACCAGTTTAATAAATCCTGAAGCAGCTCAGCTTGTAATACAGATAGAATACAAAAAAACGATCATTAAAATCCGTATCTTGGGAATCTGCGGTTTCGTTAATTCATCATTATTATTTGAGGAATTTTAGCGCGATGAAAATATTGTATAATCATCCCTAACGGATATCGATACGAGAACCCTTCGCCCACACGTGTATCATTGAGATTAATTAAAGTTGCTCGTCGACGAGTCGTGTTGACGTTAAATAACCCAATGCACGTACGTAACGTATGAACGAATGCGAAACGTCGCTAAAATGCGTATAGATTTTTGTACATATTTCATATTTGTAATCTCATTGTTTTCGCTACTATTAATTTACCACCTGAATTCCATACCTCAATGATAAAGATTAATAATAAACAGAAAGTCATTAAATTTATTGTATGATTATCTTTTTAAAAAATATATAAATCCTACCGTTAAATATTTATTTTTAATCCAATGCAGCGTTTCGTTTAAGTTTTTCTTTCAATTTCTGCGTTTTCCATTGATATTTTTTTAGATTTTGGCAAAAAGTTGGGTTGGGTTTGTTAAAATTATTATTTACGATCGAAAGATTCTGTCACTTTGTAGCGCTCGCATTTAAAAACTATCGTTTCTTCTTACAACAGCTTTTCATTTAATTGTTCTAAATTGCCGCAAACAGACTTGAAGAATTACATTTAGTTCATTTCGATTTATTTATAACTGTGGCCATTAGTGCACTTTCTAAAGACATAAAAAAAGGCAAAATGACTGAAGTTAATTGAAAAACTAATTGTCTGACTTAAATCATCCATTTAAATGAAAAAAATTTTCAACTTTCGTAGCCCAATGAACTCCATTTTCCAATGATTCAATTATTACGAAGAAAACTAATTTGTTAGGCGAATCCAGAATGTCAGTAAAAACATGTAACATAGATCCAATGACAATTCTTTTCCGCTGATTACGGATTCGATATTGATTTTCTAAATAAAAAAAAAAAAGAATTCGTAGTAAAACAGTAAAACCTTGTAAATTACTTCCTCATGTTTTCCATTTGTCAAAAAGCTCCATGAGAAATTATCTTCATTATTTTTGTATTGAAGCTGTATTTTAATAGAAAACAAAATGAGGAAACAATAAAGTTTTACTTTGCACTCTTGTTTTAAAATTATTTAAAAAACTTAGTGAAGTATAACTAAATCTTCGTAATTGATAAATTCAAAAAAGCAAACATGTTAAAGTGCACGAAAATCTTATTCCTTCAAGATATTTTACTGAACATTGTAGCTAGAAACGAGAATCTAATGCACAATTTGTGTAACAAATGTTCGATCCATTACTCGTGACGTTTACGAATTACAGAAACATCTTATTTTTGCAAGCTTTGGCATTCGTGAATATAAAAATTCTGTTTTATAAAATTTGAATCATTACCAAATTTAGTACTAAATTTCTCTGTATATCATTATAATATTTAGAAAGGTTAAGGGGTTAATAATTACAAAATTCAAATTGCTATAAAATTCTAATCTATCTAACGATCTTCGTTAAATTCAATATCTAACAATGCTGAGTATCAGTTCGATCTTGTAAAATATTTGAGATTCGATTCAAATTCAATATCAATCGTCCTTCAATATTACTTTGTCCGTAAAGATCTATTTAACTTGATATCTAAAAAATTGCGACAGCCAGAACTCGCACAGGTATTTTTATTATTACACAAATTGTAACAAACAAAAGAATTTAACTGCTCTGCCTGACAACTCGATTCACAAAGCCATTCTTGACATGGAAATTAATACTTTGCAATTCTGACATACACACAAATACAGACACAGACACAGACACACACACACACACACACACGCGCACACACACACACACATATAACCATGCATACATTTTTTCAAAACAATTTATCTCGACGTTTTAAACCATTCTGAATATTCTGATATAAAAATCTCGATTTATTTAATGAAAACAAAGCTCTCTCCGCGCGAAAGCAAATCCAAAATGTGAACATAAATATAATTCCACAGATTTCCAACATGTGGATACCGTTATATCTCAAAATTGTGATCTTTGTCGTTGGTGGTTAAATAATTGAAAAAATCAGAGAAAATCCAAGGAAGAATGTTTATCAAATAATTTCATTTGTGAAAAGATGCAAAAGAATCTTCTTCGATGAATAAAAAATTAATAGAAAATACGTGTAAATCTGAAATTCGCACATTGCTTCCTCGTGATTCTCGCCAACCCACAGATTCTCCTTTACGGACAATGGTTATCTCAATTCTGGTTTCCTCATAGAGGAATTGGTATTAAAATTGCAGATTTTATAAAGTTTAAACGCCTTTATCGACTCTTGCCAAATTCAAAACCAAGTATCCTTGTACCCTAGCCAATTTGTATGTCAAGTTTCATAGATAAAAATTAACAAAAGTTTGAGCGAAGATAGATATTTTTGAAAAAATTACAAAAATTAATGATTTTATAAAATCTGAACGCCTCGATCGGTTCTTGCCAAACTAAATACCGAACAATCGTCTTCCCTGGCCTATTCTTGTAGAAAGTCTTAATTCGATAGCTAAAAATTTATGAAGGCTAGAGAGCGTACCTCTTTTTTTTTTCGAAAAATTCTTCCGACAGACACACCCGTTAGCAATTTGACTGAAAATAGCAGCAAATTAACGGGGTTTGCGACCGGACCCGTTTGCAAAGTTTCAGAATGATCGAATAACCCGTTCTCGATATATATTCATTGCAATTTTCCAAATTCATCATACAAACACATACTCACGGACATTTTTTTTTTAAATATGATTTCTCGACGTTTTGAGGCTTTTTGAGTACTCCGCTTCCTCCGATGAGGAAACAAAAAAGGAGAACAACTCAAAAATAACTCAGAATCCATTCGCTTATCTGAAACTTCGGAATAACAAAGATTACAAATAATTACGTTCAACGAAAGATATAATGCTATAGTATTTATTATTAACACCCTCATAAAGTCAATAATAGAGCCGATTTTTGACAAATACATTACTTTAAGTCGCAAAATTCGGGAAGCAGTTGATCCGTTTCTGCACCATAATGTTTATGCTATTGAGTATATGCATGATTACGTCGAAAGGCACTGATAAGATTTGGAGTATGAATGGTAGAGGTAAAAATACTTGTGCTGGTCTATGACCATGTTTATATTTTTACGTTTCTTTTTTTCTGTCGAATTGTAGACACGCGTTGAAGTGTCGGGAAATATACTTTTCGATCATTGATAGTTTTGTACGTAAACAATAATTTTAAAAAAAAACGAATACTTAAACAAAACTGGGAATGATGCGAGGCATGTTATGTGTAAATGAATGATGTAATAACGCTCATTCGCATGGATCAACGAAGAATACATCATAAAATGTCTACTGTCTAATTCGTTAATGTGTCGCCATCAAAAAATATGAAAATACATGTCGATATCACTATCTCGTGTCGTAATTATTATTACATACGTTTTTTTTTTTTTTTTTTTTTTTATTATTTACGTCCCTAATTATCTTTCGTGAAAAACGATAAATATATCTTAGATAAAAAGCAAACAATACAAAAAATATATTCGATACGCAATGCTGACAGCTTGAATTTTTTTTTATCATTAGAACGAAACTTACGATGACACTTTCTTTAAAAAACTGCAAGTGTAAAACTTAAAAAAAAAATTTCTTTGACTTTTCTAAAATCATTGTAATTTATTTTTAAAAATGTTTCATTGATTAAATTTGTGTTTGATTTGCGAATTAGATCACAAGTTGACGTTATGCAATTCGTTTTAGAAACTTGGAATGAAATAGAAGTACGTGTTTCATTGGTATATTATTGATATTAGAAAATGAAAAAAAAAAAAAGATTCCTTCATGAAGATTCCCGATGCTACTTGGGCATTATCTTTAAGGTGTTTGATTCGCGTTTATTTATTTATTTATTTATTTATTTATTTATTTATTTATTATCTACAGCTAGCTTTGGGTCATTTATTTACAAGGTTTATTCGGTTGATTGGTTGCGGTCAACGATAAAAGTGTCATCCGCTGATCTCAAAGATTAATTATTATCGTAATTACTCAATATAGATGTCCTCTATCGGGAAAGCAGTCTCAATGAATTTGGTGTAAAATCGGTGAAAGGCTCGTCTGTAATAAAAGAAAATATAATTATTTTTAACTCGTTAATTTCAATTTATCAATCACTTTATTTTTCATTTTCTTGTAATTACCCGACGGCTTCGGCAACCGGTCTCGTCGAGTCTTGGCCGATAAACACGTGGCATGCGAATCTTTGCAAAGTCGGATGCTTCGTAATGAATCCGAGGTAACGATGATCGCGTGGATGAAAAGCGCAGAAGGATACGTTCTTCAACGAATAGAAGTAGTCGTGGCACGGCCCTTGATTTTTTCTCTTAATAATTAAACAATCGTCATTTTGTTATTTATACTCCTGCGACGATACTCATTTATTCATTTATGAAAATGACTATTTTTTTTAAACGTGTCATCTTAAGGAGAGTTGAAATACTTATTTTACGATGTATCACGTGATATCTATTGTGCTCTCTCTCTCTCTCTCTCTCTCTCTCTCTCTCTCGCACTCAAGTAATCGTTATGATATTTCGTCTCATACACGCAATCACGTGGTACAGGTTTCACCTCATCTTAAGGAGGCTTCACACAAGTTTAAGAAAAAACGTAGTAGAACTAACATTTTTTCTTTGTAAAATCATTGCGAAACTTCAATCAACATTAATATTTTTACTGATTAAGCGTTGGTACGATAATAACTCAACGTATATGTGTGTGCACCATTGTTCTGAACAATCATTCCTAAAAATTGTTCAGTTATTGTTTGTTATGTGTCATGTGATAATAATTATGAATATAAAGTAAGACATTAGCTTATTAATTAATTGAGGAAAGAGGTTGAGACTAACCGGTGGCTTACTCCTGTCGACCATGCGAAGTCCCTGATCCGATACTTCTAGGATACAACTTTGAGACGTAGGGGAGTCCTGTGACGAATTGCCAACGATCCTGCGAACTGCTTGACAGACAACCCCTGTACCTTTGTGAGCCAGAGTCTCGACGGATCCCAAATATCCCAACAAATAACGTTCCCTCTTGACTTTTGGCGTCGATGGATCAAAATCACTGTAGTCCATGTCGACCGCATAGGCTGAAGGAAATATACCCTGACGACCGGTTCGAAGATTCACACCTTTAACAATCAATTACACGTTACGTTTCGATTAACGATACTCGATATACATAAAGATGACAAATATTTTCTTTCAGATATATTTTCTTCAATCTAATTATCCAATTTTAATAAATAATCACGTAATAAATCTTCCACGAACATTAAGTATATTTCAAATATAATTTCACGAAAAATTCTATATCCTGGATATATATTAGGAAATGAGATATATGCAACCGAAAATATATCTAAGATGCGTCCAAAATATACTTAAAATATATATGTGACATATAAACCAACGCAGAGTTTTAAATGTTGAATTTTGTTTTCCATAGATAATCTGTTGTCATTATTTTCGACTAACCTTCGCACCATAAATCGTCAGCTTCTTTCTGTACGTAAATCGGATCACCGATTTCAAGATCAATCTCGTCGTGGTGCCGAGGTACAAACTTGTGCAATCCTCGATGAGTCGCCTCAAGCAGTTCCAGTTGCGTAAAGGGTACACCTCCGCTTCCTTTGTAAATTTTACAAAATATCAATAATTGTATTTACAAATCCTATTCATATTCTCATTTTTTAAGCATTCGTATATTTTAACCGCTATTCCAATTATTCCATTTTGCTTGATGATTCTCTGTCGTGGAAGTAAGAGAGATATATTTAAAATATGTAACAGCGCTCGATCCTGACCGGTTAAAATATAAGAACTTGTACTTTTTATCAATGAAATTTATGATAAATTTAATAATCATTTGATTATGTCGCTTATTCTTAATAGAAATTTTTTTTTCGTTCGATTTTTACAATGTATCAATAGCAATCGAAAGTTTTTAACGATTGTACGCTTACCCGGTGTACTACTGGGCGAGACCGAGTCAGTATTCTGCAAAGTATTGCCAGGAATTGGTGAAACACTTTTAGGTCCATTGTCGGGTGAGTGAGCTGTGCTGTGTCCACTGTCGGTTGCCATTCGCTCGCTATCGGGCGAGCTGTCCTCGTGTCGAAACCGTGGATGACACTTTCTTAGAACTAAGTGAGGTCGACTTGAGCCTGTTGCACCTGCCAGCTCGTCTGCCAACGAGGTTGAAGTGTGCAAGGAAACATGTTGTTGACCACCGTTTAACGCTGCGACGATAAAACGATTCAATAAATTAAAAAAGTACTTTAACACGCTATGTACATGAAATTTAAGCTGCCATTCGTGCACCGTTGCAGAGGAAACTGCAAAAACTATATCGACTTTACCGTACTCTCGCTATCATCGACTAAAGTTAGAGATACAATTATTGTTAATGACGCAATGTCTTGAGTCATTTATCTTGCGGTTGCAGCCTTTCTGTGGTTTTATCCAAGACCGGATTATCGTGTACTCGTTTTACAGTTTTTTTTAAAGATATTTTGTTTCTGTGTTCATTTATTTTTTAAATTATTAGTTGTACTCATCGACGTCAAGAAAAATAAAATCGATTTTAAGAATTAAATATTAATATTCGATTCGAAAAATATTTATGTCTCATTAAAGTGATTTGCTCTTTAACCATGATCAACTGTGCTACACGGTGTTACACAATTTAATGCACTGTTAACGATAAGACGTTGAAGCGAACCCTGAACGGTGTCCATATGAATCGACGGAATTTGCATTATAACGCCAAAATTATCAACGCATTTTGCTTAAAAATTAGTGAAATAAATTCATTTATATTTTTGTATTTTTTTCATGCAATAAATTTACGTTGATTGCTAACAATTTATTCATTTTCATCTACTCATCCAAATAATAAATGTCTTGAAAGTTTTCAACTGGAGCCAAATCCTTTTAACACAAACGTCAATTGAACATTGTGAAATAGTTGTTAAAGACACCAAATACGTAAATACATACGTAATACAATTTTATAATACAATACAAATACGTAATACATTTTCAATAGCGCACGTTTATGGTACAAGGAACATTCTACTTAAAACAGGATTTTTATTAATTATTATTTAATTACAGGTGTAATAATAAAAACTTCTAAATGGACTCATCAAAATTAAAACGCTTCCGATGATCGGACGAAGAAGTGCGTAGAATGGTAGTGACGATGACCGAAGTATCGAAGAGAGAAAATGTAAGGTCATCACCGGGGATCTAACCCGGATTCTTAAGATACCGAGTGAAATCACTAACCACTCCGCTGATGTCACCTATATATTTCTCTCATTCGAATCGTCGACTTAAAACAGGCAAGGCAGGCATCGTTACACGGTAAACGAAGTATTTTCGTGTCAATTGTACAAATAAATAAAACCATTAAGAGTTATATATTAATTCATATCACGTAGATTGTCGGATACTCTGGCACGTGATCAATTCCTCTTTACATAGAGTTCATCGAGGACGCATTTTTAATCGAGAGGAACCGTCCGTACGCGATCTTGTCTATAAGTCAGATTTACTTCTATTCGACAAATTGAAGTGACATTCAAGTCGACTATACTTGTTTTTATTATTTTTTATCTCATAATGATAAACAATCTATCGTTAAATATTTATTCTTCCATCACAACCGGTTTTTACTTACATTTCTTGTTCTTAGGTATTTCCGGCAGACGTCTTCGTCGACGCTCGCTACCACTGCCACCCGAACGGTTCGACGAAACTTGTTCAGGTGTCGCCCACGAACCGAGACTCGAACACGAGTCACCAACATCGCTTACGACACTGTCACGTCCTCCGTTATTATTGCCGATTGTTCCACCGGATCCTAGGCTCGCGTAAACGCCTGCCGATCGACCCCTGCTGCTCAGTCCACCGAACAAGCTAATGTCACCCAAGGTATTCCGTATTGTTAAAACTAAACTACTTGTTATTCTCTCATGCCGGTTATCACCATCGCAAAAGATTTCAACGTCAGCGTTGTCTTCCGAAGGCCCATCGTCACGAAGGATCGATTCATTTTTAATCATTTTTTTTTATTTTGCGACAGAACACAACATTCAACAATGAAATAATAAGAAAAAATTTTTTTTTCCTCTTGTTTCTGTGAAATGTAGTTGTGAAAATATTTCTTATTTAGAATAAAACAAGGAGAAAATTTAGTGTGTTTTTTTTTCTTTGAATTTTCCAATTTATATCAATTTATATTTCTCAAGACGAAATGTTCTATAATTAATTATTTATATTGTGATTCAAGTTATAATATTCGACAAGTTGTTTGAATAAAAAATTCGGCAAAATGAGATCATGCAGTTATCGAGACAATATTTCTTCTGTTTCAAATGCTTTTTCATTGGATTTTATATTTACGTGATTGAAACGAATGTTACATTTCATAAATATTTTTTATAAAATTTCAAAAGTATATTATCTGTCCAATGTCAAAATTAAATATTCAACGACGAGTTTTTCTTTTCTTTTTTAACTAGAAACTTTGAGAATTTATATTCGTCGACTTTGATTAGCGCTGCTGGAGTGTAAGATGAGAGAAGAAAAATTATGCTGGCAACAACTAAAAGTGTAAGTTATTAATCGTTAATCGGTACAACGATTTTTATTGTATTCCAGCCGACGATAAAAAATTGTCTCATCGACTAACAATCGATAGTCGTTACTCAATAGAATTCCAGAATCGTAACGATCTCTCCGAATATTATTCTTTTCTATTGAA
Organism: Cylloceria caligata; assembly: GCA_963942595.1. Lineage (NCBI taxonomy): Eukaryota > Metazoa > Arthropoda > Insecta > Hymenoptera > Ichneumonidae > Cylloceria > Cylloceria caligata. The sequence continues at coordinate 44,408,335 of OZ012709.1, read as the reverse complement.
TAAATGATTGAACAATGTTAAAAATAGTTGCAGAATGAACTACGTGCAAATTATAATTAACAGGCAATTGATTATAAATAAAATTATTCGAGCGTCACCAACCTGAAGTGACTGTCAGCTACGATCGAGGAATGATGATCGAGATCCTCGCTGTCATCCGCGGACGTATGACCACTCTGATTGTCGTGTCGATGCACAACCGCTCCCTCCTCGTCCTCGGAATCGCCACCGACACCTGTGCACGATCTACCGATGTCAGGATCACTCGCCTGCGACGACGTTGGAGAATCGTCGACCATAACATCGTGAACGAGCCTGAACAATATTATTACAGTAATTTTAAATAAATATCAATATTGCTGTTGAAATACATCAACAAATACAATACGTCGAGACAAGAAATGATTTAATATTTAAACGGAAAGAACCCTCTGCTTCATCGTTATAATCTATTTCACGATTTATTCTGTCAATTAATTGTGACACATCGTTGACGCAAATCCTCAGTAATCCAATTTGAAAATGTCACAGTTCACTCGTCACCTTTGTGTACAGCGATAAATACATTTTTGTTTCTATTGTTGTTTTGACAGAAGCGTAATAATAATTTTTCTAGCTAGAATAAATTATGTTAACAAATAAATAAATATAAGGGCAATGTATGCATTGATATAATTAATATAATATAATCTATCATGTGAAAAATTATTACGATTTTAACAAGAATAGATGAAAAATAATTAATTAATTATTATATTATTTAATAAAAATTGTTCCGACACATAGATTAATTTATTCTTCATTTATATTTCTGATTAATTTTACATTCCTTCTTTCACAAATATTTCATCTACGAATTATTATTAAACCAGAGCAATTTCTATTGCGCTGATGATTTCAAATTACGATCGATGGGTCTAGCTTATCGTTTTCCTAACTGCGTTACCTGCCAGCTAAATTGGTCCACCGTTAGCCCAATCACGTACGAAACACACGTCGAAGACTATCTATACCAACATGTATCCATCCCAGCTGAAGGCTGCTCCGTCAATTGATTTTTAATTTGACCGGCGAGAAATCGCCAGCCTCCTCGCTTCGCCCTGTTAATTATTAATTTCATCGAATTACCGGTTCATCTACTCGAATCGCTTGACCTTTCATCCTTTGTTAAATTAACGAATTTTGTCATAAATGATTTGAAATTAAATGCGTGTTCGATGGTCCAAAATATTTGCATCGCTGCAGAACATTTCAATAACAATATTGTTGTACGGTTGAAAATCATTTTATCGTCGTAACGACAGTCATCGTTTGTGAGCATGAGATAAAATATTTCGTTTCTCGTGTTGCGAGTGATACAAATTTTCTAGAGCAAATAATTGAAAAGAAAAAAAAATGGATCACGTTTCTTTTGGGGAGTTTTTATCGGGCACGTCCTCTCGACCCCCCGCAGTATCGACGTACGCAAGAGATAAAGGTCGGCTTCGTGTTGCACTTTACAGATACCAGGAGTAAAATCAAAAATGTTTGGCCCAACAGAATTGTCATGAAAAATCGCATCGGCTAGCTAGCACATTCCCACAATTTTATGTAGATACACGTAAAAGAATGTGCAACTCGGTCGGTTTTTTAATGACCGTGCGTCATTCATTCACCGAGCACGTTAATGAGAGGTCGACTATAATAACAATAGCAATTCAACTTCAGAGCAGCATAAATTATCAAATAAATTGTCAAAGAAAGTATACGTAGATAATTAATTGACATTTGTTCGTGATATCATTAAATTAAATATTTGTCGAATTCCAATGAATAATTTGTTATCCTTGCTTAAATGAACATTATTGTTCGAATTAATTTTTAAAAAGTGAATCATTTGTTTTCCCATTAAGTAGATATATAAAGTCAATGATTCTTATTGAAGTATACAAAAGTAGATATGTGGTGGTGAAAATATAGCAAAATGACTATATACATGGATACAATAGAACTGTCAATGTAATTCAATTCTTACATTGATTATAATTGAGTATTTATCGATAGGATATTAAGAAAAATATTGCATTTAGCAATAGATTCGTCTACAGTTCAGATATAAAAATATTCACAGAGTATATTTTCATCCGTCCCGGATCGTACTCAAATGACCCACATGTCCGTCGTCCGATAAATCTCACTCGCGTCCACACACCCGTTTCAATGAATTTATCAAAAATTTCTCGTGAAATAATGAAAAAAGTGTACAAAATTAGTTTGTAAAAATGAAAAAAATATACGAACGTGTCGAATCAAGGTGTCGATTTCAATGAGAACCATGTCGACTCCCCCGACAGTCTTGTTCAAGGGGCTTGAAAAAAAAATCAGATGTACAAAAGGATGAAAAAGAATTAAGTTGACTCACGTGTAGTTTGATATCGGGGCTCTGAGATGTTGAGGCAGACGCTCAAAGTAGTGACGGAATTCTTCAAACTCCGTGTCAGCCATTCTCGATAACGAAGACGATCGACGACCACGACAACGACGACGAGGGTCGGATCTTAGCGGCGGCCGACGGCGGAGGCATCCACTTTCTCAACGACAATGTCACGGAGGCGCTACTATCGCTGCAATCCCCTTATTGATTCGGGGGTGGTGTTGGACGCAGGCGCAACCCCCGCGAAAGTACAAGCGCGCGCATCATCCCTTGCATCAAATTGAACATCCCAGTTGGACGGTAAGGGGAGGTGAAATGAATGAAATATAGATACATCGCGCAGATATCAAGAGACATGATATATAGCATCTCGACGTTAAGTATAAACTTTATTGTTTGGCGTTACAAGTTCCTTCCACGACCGACGTCGAGGCAGAACCGGTACTTTTCGAGAGACGAAGTATAGTTTCGACGCCGATCATTTTAAAAAAATGATAAAGTATAGTAAAACGTCCTCACAACGCCAACACTTATCCATCGAAACGAAAGTGCTGTCGTTACTTTTACTTGACGCGCTCTCTTTCAGCGATTTTCAAATTGCTACTCGAGTTTTCCAATGAAAAAACGTTACGAATGGGACATTTGTCTGCATCTGTAGTTTTGTTTTTAACTTTTCACACGTGACGCGTCGGAATGGAATCAGTTGCTGGAATCTTGATATACGATAAAATTAAAAACTGATTTTACCAATTCTCTACAAATATACTCTTAGAGGAAAATGTCTCTTTTCGTGTTACGCGGGGACTCATCGCGCATCCACCGTTGCCTCGTTAGACGAAACGCGCAGTTCTGTCGCGCAGCTTTCTTCCCACCCTCTACAGGAGTTAATGCCAAGTTGTCTGTACGAGCTTCTTGGTATATGACAAAGAGGTTATACTCACTTACAATGGACAATCTAATATTTATTTTTTGTTAATTGTATGATTCGATTTTTTGTTATTGTAATACGAATGATTCAGTAACTCTTGTAATGAATCCAATTCATTTTGTAGCTTTTTGGAATATATATTTCACTTTTTTTTTTATACTCGGCGTACGTTTTAAATTGTTTTAAAATAGTTTATTCGTTCCTCGAGCGAAGCATCCATAAGCGTAACTTGTTGGAAACTTTGTATATTTTTAAATGCATTGGCTGCATTATTATGTATATGCGATTAACGATATATATGTATAAGAAATATATAAATATAGACACGGTTTATGCTTTCCGAAAAGCACAAAGCCTTCATATATCGCCACTGGAGGCGCTGGTCGTTAAATACCATCGAGAATCTACGTCATACGCGAATCCAATACCGTTGAGTGTATGTGTATACCGTTGGCATCGCACTCTGAAACACGAAAGGAATGAAATGCATTATTTACAACAGCTATGCGAACTGTATATGTGTGGGCTTGGAATTCAGGCCAGGGAGTTACGATAGGGAAACATCAGGAATACATTCGTAGGTGGAAAAGTGGATTGCAACTTATGAACGATGTGTCCGATTACCTGTTTGGTTTTAGCCTCCATGATATCTAATATGATGCGTTATCATAGATTTTTATCGATCATATTCATTCATTTGTCAAGAGGCCATGAAAGAGACTCGTGCCTATATACATTAAGGTGGTTCGCAAGTTTCATTCCAGGGAATTACGATAGAGAAAAATCAGAGATACATTCTTGGGTGGAAAAGTGGATTGCAACTTATGAACGACGTGTCCTATCACCTGTTGGGCTTTTGTCTCTACAATATCTAATGTGATGCGTTATCGTAGATTTTTATTGATTTTATTCATTCATTTGTCAAGAGTCCCTGAGGGAGATTCATAACTATATACATTAAGGGGGTTTGAAAGTTTCAGTCTGGTGAAAGTTACACATAATAATTATGAATCTTTGTATAAATACTTTTAAAATCGATGCAATAATAATATACAGCGTTAACATACATTTGAATGTACTGTATATCATTAAAATGATTAAATTATTAGATTTAAATTGAACGAAATATTTTTCACGACACGCGAGGTAATGTCCCTGAAGTTCCAAGTATTAAAGATCAAAATTTTAATTACATTTCAATCGTTTCTCACAAAAATTCTGTACCACTACAATGACAACATTATGTTGTCGCTGGAAAAATTTTCGAGAGATCGAAGACTGAATGGCACAAGGCCTTTATTGCATTGTAAAAAGACTGGTACGACGCATTTTCTATAAATCTATAGATTTTTCACTATCATTGTTAAATCAAAGCATTTTCTTTCAAACGTATCGAAGCAACCCTTCATTCGTGCCGAGAGGCAACTCCAAGAGGATCCCCGTGTTTGCGAACAGTGAATACCCATCAGTCTTGTACCCAGCATATCCCCTTCCCATTTCCTTATTCCCCTAAAGGAGATGAGAGGCTTCATTTCATTCTTGGGTTGGACAACTTTGATGACTTGTACTTGTAATTTTGTACCAAGAGGAATCACGATATTCCGTCTTTTATTGCCAATATATCATTAACACAATCACAATTCACGTTTTTAGTTACTTCAATATAAATAAAAACATTTTCAGGCGAAATTTTTTTAACAATCGTTTGGCACGCAAATTGTCAAGTAGATGATTCTACATGAAAAATTGTTGAAATACACAAATAATTTCTAGCTAATCATTGCTACAAAGCTTACAATTGTTTTTTTTTTTTTAGTCTCACCTTTATGTCAAAATACAAGAAATTACAAGACGTCGATCCCTCGTATTAAATAATTAAATATAATGACATTAAGATGTATGGACCGTGTCGATCCCTTTAAGGAAAAATGAGGCCGTGGTTTATCGTTTTCAGTAAAAAAAACGTGTTGTTCGTTATAAAAAAAATCGTATCAATAATTCCTCTACGCTTGATTGTTCATAACGATGTTCCGATTATGTAAAAAAATCTCCAGAACTGAATATAAAAAATTGTGAAAGGAGTTTGATTTTTTCAACATCATTCTCTATTAAAAAATGTAACTCCTACAATTTTTTTACTATCGGATCTAGAGATTTTTTCTTTGTATACTCAAATCATTGTTACGCACAATAAATCGTAGAAAATGTTAAACTTAATTTTTTTTGCCGAGCACAATTAAATAAAACACGTTTATTTAATATATCGGTAGACGTCCCTCCCCCGCTCTCTCTCTCTCTCGCCCCCCCCCCCCCCAAGATAGGAGAGTTATTAACAATTTATATGTAAATCTAGCTTAACCTACCCGGTGTTGTTCAGTCTTATTATATCACGACCTGTACATCAACACCTACGCTTTAATCTATCATATTAGCTATTACCACGTAAATATTGAAGTCAATTGGTTTATTTGTTTGATTGATCAACGAGCAGACAATGTTTAATTTTTTAATATCATAATGTGGACGGAGAATTAAGGATACGAACGTGGAATGAAGGAAGCTGATTGTGATTATTCTTGCTGCTCCACCTGAGAGTTTCCCTTTCATTGCCTTCTCCGTAGTTTCTATTCTCTCACTGTTTTCCAATGAATGAGCTGATATGTCGGCAGTCGACTGCAGGCGGTAAGTGATTGCGACAGCAATCCGACAAAGCGGATGTCCTCTCCGTTAAAGCTTTTGCTGCTCTTGTCATTATGTGCAATGTGAAAGAGAAACGAGATAACGTTCACAACTCTGGGAACACTTGGAAATAAGCTCAATGGGATATTTTCAATTCATGCGCAATACTATTTAATAAAGGATGATAATATTTCGTTCTGGTTTTAATTAATATAGCTTAAATAGATTTGTAAAAGTAACAGCAATAGAATTTTATTTCTATGTATATTGTATACCTTTTTAGATATTTACATCTGTCTCTTTCCTGTACAAATGTATTTTTAAGAAAGCACTTTTTTAGGTTCACATGTCGTAAAAGTAATTACATATTTATTTACTGATATCCGAATGAAATGATTTGAACATACGACTTGTCAAAAATGGTAGAGACTCGTTTGGTATAAGAAAAACTGAATCTTCAATAACCAGACTTCGATCCGTTCTGTTACTTCATTTTCCACACATTTCATAGCTTGCACGGGAATGCGATGAATTGAACATGCGACTTGTAAAAAATGGTAGAGACTTCTCTGGTAAAAGAAGAAGTAAATGTTCAATAGCCAGACTTTGATCCGTTATATTACTTTCTTGTCCATATATTTCTTTACTGAACGCAGTGAATGAGATGAATGGAATTTACAACTTGTCAAAAATAGTAGAGCCTTCTATGGTAAAAGAAGAAGTAAATGTTCAATAGTCACACCTTCGTCTGTTATATTACTTCATTTTCCACATATTTCTTCACTGAACACGTGAATGAGATGAATTGAACATGCGACTTGTCAAAAATGATAGAGACTTCTATGGTAGAAGAAGAAGTGAGTGTTTAATAGCCAGACTTCGGTCCGTTCTATTGTTGCATAGTTCACTTTGATAACCGTAGAGGATGTAGCTGGGTGAATCGAGGATCGGTAACTAACTCGCCAGAGCAATTCTTTTAGTGTCAAGAATACACCCGGCGTATTTTAGCGTGGCTGGGCAGAAGTGCTATAAGATAGTGGTAAGTGATAGTCCCTTGGTAATGTGCTGCATCTGATTTGACCGTTGCGTAGTGAGACTGTGAAGACAGAAGGGATGCCCCGGGCTATACGAACTTTTATTAACGGTCGTTCTTACTCAGGACTTCAAGAGAACTTCCGCTCGATAAGAGTTTCATCTTGATTCTTGCTAACATCGGTTGCACGTGTCTTCTTAATGAAGTTTTGAAGTTCTCTTATACGCGTCATAAATGTAATGATAAGTTACATTGTCATCACAGATATGATGTCATCACAAATACATTGTCATCACATTTGTGATGACATTATATCTGTGATAACAATGTAACTATAAGAATAATAACATAAATTATTAAATTGTAACAAAACTATAAATAGCTTAGTAGATGATTATGTACGTAGATTGGAATTTAATCTAGTTTATTTTATTATAACATTATTTTTGTGGTTCATCCCTTTGTGTAATTATCAATTAAACAGCTAACTCACTTTAGTAATTAAATACAAGAGAATTACAAGCAGAAAACTTCAATGATACTTTTGCACAATCATGAAACATAGACTAATTATTACATATACTTTCATGAGGGAGAGCTCCATAGAAATCTTGGTTAACGACGCGTTAATTCTACAATGATCGTTACAGACTACAGAGAACTTTACCAGAAAGTTCTAACAGGGAGAGAAACCTGAGTCGAAGGGATCCAGGTCACTGAATAAAATGACATTCGTGATTCTGCACTCTGTGGCTACTTTCAATTTCTGGAATCTACCCTTCCATGGTACCCCGTGGTGCCCTTTAAACACTTTTCATAAATACGAACTGTCTTATAAAATGATTTAATATTTTTAAGAACATTTGACAAATAATAAAGGGATCTAATATTTGTTTTATACCTGATATTTAAAAAAGAAAAGCTTCAATTAAAAATAATTAGGCTATTGCTCGTTCTGTATGGAATAATTATAAAAAAATGCAACTCCATTTTTAATTCATCGAAAATATTCGTGTTCTATCTACCTTCATGATTAAAATTCAATTAGTTAGACTTCCGATTCCATTCAAGGATCTATTTTCTCCCTCGTTTACTATCTCTGCGTAGCTTCTGTGTCTTCACAGAATATTCAGTATCTTCGTCCTTCGCGAAGAGGGGTTGCGAGAGTAACAAAAGGGAAACTGGGCTAGAGCCAACAGTCGAAGCACAGGGGGGTTGGAGTTTGCTTCGAGCCCCCATGAAAAGTCTAATCCGCCAATGGGGTGTTTGCAGCCCACGAGAAGATGGACCAATCGGGAAGAGATCTTCTTCGGGAAGACGCGGGGTACTACGGAGGAACCGAGGACTTAAGAAGACCGGGAGATGTGTTCTAGAAGACACTGTGACTTGTAAACCCAGAGAGAAATGTACAAAAATATTTCTTAACACCTGTTTCGCTGTATCCTTGATACTATAAAGCAATAAATAGAATTTTGCCAACTGATCAAGACAGTTGCTGTTCGAAAGTGAATTTAATTTTAATCGCTGTGTAGAAGGGAACGTTCTCTAAAGGATTTGGTCATCATGAGTGGATCGGGAAAGGGTCTTTTGGGGATGTGGCTGTACAGAAGGGGTGAGGAATGGGCGATCAAAGAGGGCAGTCCGATGCATAAGCCTCGAGACGTAAGTAACAAATATATTAATTATTTCTATATTTCTAAAAAAACCAAAAATTTTCTTGTTGTAAACTGCACATTTGGAAACAAATATATATTTTTCAAAACTATTTTTGGCTATTCAAGAATAAATAAAATGATATTCTTTAGTTTAAGATAATTAAATACGAATATATTTGTGAATAAAATCGTTCTGAATCAGATCCCAATGGTTGAGAAGACTCAGGGTAACGATGCGAAAAATTCCGTTGTCTTTTCGCTGAAGAATCAAGTCGGTGGACTTGCGAGAGCACTCCAAGTCTTTCAAGTACGTTTACATTTTATTCGAAACAATATTCAAACGAACAATAAATACACGAATACTGTGTAATTATTAATTGAAACAAATTAAATCATTATTTCCAGTTTTTACAGAGAAATTTAATTTTATGAAATTTAATTTATCAATATTTGTATTAAAAAAAATATTAATGATGTTTCATTGTTTAGTTTACTTTTCTCTGCCACAGTTTGTATATTTCTAGTAATATTTCAATGCCATCAACGGTTCAAGAAGGAATAATGCTAATTAACTCGATCCATTGGTAAAAATAAGTTTCTTTAATATTAAAACATCAAATTCATTTTGTTAGCTGACATTTTCATTGTTTTATCATTCACAATAGCGAATTTATCTCATAACGCTTTGCTTCTCACATACAAGCTAAGCTTAGATGAAAAATACTTGAAAATCTCGTCGAATAACAAAACGTATTGATTAGTCGGACGATCAATGTTTGCCACCTGACGAGTAATAGAAGTTTAAACGAAACGAGTGGACAACGAGTCTAATACGTACATCACATATATCAACAACTTGAAAATACCGACTTATGCTCGTATTTATCTATCCCCACCTTTGAAAAAATAAATGTACTTAACTAGTGAACAGGGGTATGACAATAGCTGATTCTGTCGTCAGTGATATGAGTCAGTCTTGCAAACGCTCGCATCCGCACAGGATCACGTCGAACCGAATTTCATTTATATTATCCAAATATGTACATAACACGAGTTAAACACGATGCGGTAATAATACTCCAATTTAATTAACGATAACACAATTACATGTGATGTACAATTACCATTTTTATATATTGACGGGCATCGTCGGATAATTTTCCAAAAACTATTTACGTTCAATAAAATACTCATATTGTAAAATATATAAATAATTAAAGAAATATAAAAATATAGAAACGCGTGAAAACTAGACGAATGTCTATAACAATATGTTCATTATAAAAAAAGCGTATCGGTTTTCGTAAGTTAAATCTCCGAAGAATCGGATCGGAGTGATGGTGACGTACTCCAAACCAGTTATCCTTGATGCGCTGAAAATATGCTTCAGGGCCGACGAACATGCCATATACAGACGTAATACGTATGGGAATAAGACGTAACAACGATCGAGGAATTATATCGAAGCGAATAGGATTCAGTTCTCGTGTTATATATCACTAAGAAAGTTGATTGTTACCGATTCTGGATTCCTGTGTCACCCGTTACTAATGTGCGTGGGAGTCTAGATAAACAATGAGGGTCGCGGATGAAGCAACCGAGTGAAATACGATTTTAATTCGAAATTCTTTTTAAGTATCTCAAAAAGAATATAATGAAGTATTGAATTATTCTTTTGGGTAGAAAAATTATCACTTCATTTGAGGAAAAAAGTGTAAATGTGCAGATGTGTTATCTGAACAATGTATTTCCGCTCAAATATTCTGTTACAAAACGTGAATTACTCCAAAATTGACTCTCAAGTAGGTATAACTGAACGTATACCACCTACTCATGACATTTTCATTTATTTGTCTATTGCATCACATAATCAATCGTCGGATGGTATTAAGCGCCGATGACACTCATACTCCGAATGGAAAACTAATCAATTTATACCATTGTTGATAATGGTAACTGTTTGATTTTAAATCAAACGTGTTACAATAGTTATAATTCAATATCAAAAAGGCTGCGTTTATTACAATTGAATATCAAAACACCTGCAATGATTCCAATTGAATATCAAAAGAGCTGCAATGGTTAGAATTCAATATAAAAAAGGCTGCATTAGTTACAATTGAATATCAAAAGAGCGGCGATAGTTACTATTACCATAGGTGATGAAAAAGTAATTATTTCCCGTATAGAACGTAACTGAAATAAAATTAGTCGTCCTCTCCAAGTGACAAAGGAATAAAATAATATCTCGACCGTTGGGTTTGTCATTCTATCGAAGGACTTGGGCGTGAACGTCGTTCACATTGAGTCGAGAAAGTCCGTACGTCGAGGCTCCGAGTACGAAATTCTCGTAGACGTAGAGTGTGACCCCAAGAGGATGGAGCAACTCATGAGGATGCTGAACCGTGAGGTAGCGGCCATTAACCTTGCGCAATACGAGGAGATCGGTACCGTTCCTCATCCACCGAGCCTCTCGGCTGCCCCCAGTTTCGGTAATTTTTTTGACTTCCGGCAATTTGTTTTTTTTTTAATTTATAAAAAATTTCTTTCGTCATACGTAATTGAAATTTCAAGTGTTTTATACATTTTCTCGTATCCAAAAATTCCTCAGTATGTTATATACATATGTTAAAGATTTCAGCGAGGTGGACATGCCATGGTTTCCAAGAAAAATCGGCGATCTCGATCAGGCACAAAAAGTTCTCATGTATGGATCCGATTTGGACGCCGATCATCCCGTACGTTTGTCATGCCTTTGTCAATTCATTGAATCATGGATCTACGAAACTGGTTACATAAACAATCATCCGGACGCCTTAATTTCAGGGGTTTAAAGATCCAGTATATAGGAAACGACGACAGCAGTTTGCCGATATCGCAAACAATTATAGGCAGTGAGTTGAATTTATTCTGGAGTGTCAAATGTAATGTGAAAAACTGGCAGAGTAGAAAGAAATGGCTGTCCTGATTTTATCAGGGATCAGTGGTCAGTATTGAATAAAAAATTTTCGTTCGACGTCTACATTATGAATGAAGACAAATCTCTTTTGTTTTTCCAACATTTGTTTTCTATTTTCTTTATTATTCCTCGTACAATTTAAACAAAAACTGATAAAGATAAATGAAGTGTATCGATTTCCAAAGTTCCAGTAAATTTCAATAAAACGGTGCTCACGGATGATACATTTAGGATACTTTGTCACCAATTTACATCTCTTTAACATAAGTTTATGCAAATTTAACAAAGTTATTGAAGATACATTTGTTGTTCAGTGGTCAGCCTATCCCCAAAATTCAGTACACGCAGGAGGAAATCACAACATGGTGAGTGCTAGAAAAAAAAAAAAAAAAAAGAAAATAAAGAACCAGTAAATAAATTAAATAAATAAATAAAGTTGCAATTTAAACTACAAAGATCACGATGATTTCCGATACCTCATCGACCTTTGATTGGATTTACGGTGAACACTCGGTTGAAAATCATGGATGTCTCTCTGGCTCAAACTTACAGAAAGATTTTACGCTGAAATAAACACGTGCTTTTCAAGCTACGAACCCAATCAGCGTGAAAATCCTCGATTCCTTCGTTTTCTCAAGTTTTCTTACGCGTAGCAGACGATATCTCGAGTATCGTACTCTCGCTTCTCCATCTTCTAGAATACAGTACAAGTGGCTGAACTAGTTGCCGAGTGGAGATTGCTGCAACTTCGTGCTGAGTGACGACCCTCGCACGTTCAATTCATACCTTAATTGCCCTGATTCGATTTCGCTATTGCTTGACTGAAACAGTTGGCAAATCCTACTTCTTTCAAGGATTCAATGCATCTTCTTGTTTGCGAACATTGTCGATATCTCGAGAGAACCAAAGATACATCAAAGATAACTCAAATAAATATTTTATCAAAGCTATTTAATATTTTTAAGGACGAAATCCGAATTTTCATTGCACTTATCTTTGCCATAAAAGAACCGTTTGTTATCTAGATTTTTAAAAAATTAATCCCACAATTTTCTTTAATTCGTTAAATAAATCATAAAAATTTTAAAAGCTTGCCTCTGATTAATTAATTATTATCTATTAGGGGCACAGTTTTCCGCGAACTCTATCAACTTTATCTGAAGCACGCCTGTCACGAGTATCTCGAGAAATGGCCCAAGTTGGTCAAATATTGTGGCTACAGGTACGATTTAATATCGCTTGATAATTACTTTTCAATACTTTGTACAATTCATTGGAGAATATAAATACATTTTTTACTATCTATTGTCAACATCAGGGAAGACAATATACCACAATTGCAAGACGTCGCTGTTTTTTTGAAAAGTAAGTACTGTGCTGAACAGTTTAACTATTTCCCTAACAATTAAACAGCTCAATTTACATTTATCTATATTTCTTTTATTCGTAATTCTTTCTACGTCATAAAGGAATGACGGGATTTCAGCTACGACCAGTCGCAGGATACCTTTCACCGAGAGATTTTCTTGCTGGACTCGCATTTCGCGTATTCCATTGCACTCAGTACATACGACACTCGTCAGATCCATTTTACACTCCCGAACCGTAAGCACAGGATCTAAATAAAAACTCCGAACCTCCCGATAATATTATTTGATTTATTTTGGATTTTTAACAAAATGTATATCTTTGGAAATTATTTCAGGGACTGTTGCCACGAATTGTTAGGACATATGCCACTTCTCGCGAATCCAAGCTTCGCTCAATTTTCTCAAGAACTCGGACTTGCTTCTCTGGGTGCATCGGACGATGATATCGATAAACTTGCAACGGTGTGTTAATTGATTTATCAACACGAAATGTTGTGTCTCTGCAACTGAATTTTATTCTCTTTCGATATTTATCATGAATTTATCGAATACTTGTATTAATTTGTAATTAATTACGATGCAGTTGTACTTTTTCACCGTGGAATTTGGGCTTTGCAAACAAGACGGTATTGTTCGAGTTTACGGCGCAGGATTGCTGTCTTCGGTCGCTGAATTAAGACACGCGGTTGAAGCTACCGATAAAACCTTCAGATTCGAACCTGACGTCACTTGCAAGCAGGAGTGCATTATCACTGCGTTTCAGAATGCATACTACTATACCGATAGTATCGAGGAAGCCAAAGAGAAGATGAGGTCAGTCCATTTTTGTTTATTTTAATCGATCGTCTCATTTGCGTCTATTTTAATTTTATTTATTTGCAACAAGAACTGGTAAAGTTAAAAGAAAAAAGGGAATCTCGTGTCTTGTTATCTCATTGTCTAAGCGATTATGTCCCGCTTTGAATGATCTTAATCGGTTATCTAATTGACAAACAAAACTAAATGTAACAGTGATAAATTAGCGAAAGCAAATTTTCATCGATGAAACAACAAAATCCAATATTTTATTTAATACATATTTTGATAAGTCAAATGTATCTTCTCCAGAGCTTTCGCCAATCAGATACAGCGTCCTTTCGGTCTACGTTACAATCCTTATACTCAATCGGTGGAGGTACTCACGGATGCGCAAAAGATCACAGCCCTCGTGAGCGAACTTCGGGGTGATCTGTGTATCGTCTCGAACGCTTTGCGAAAGATTCACGAGCAGGACGATACAGTCGACGTTGAAAGAATAACGAGTTTGCTGACTCAGGGCATCGATCTTCCGCAAGACATCTCGTCGTCCGACAGCGAGGATGAGGACAAGAGTCCTAACGTCGATGAACAGAGGAACATCGAGAGTAGATCAGAGGACAGCAAGGAGTATCATCCTGATCTCAATGTATTGACTCGTCAACGTTAAATCGGCAATAGAAATTTTATTTACATAATTATTAGAAGCAATTAGCTCGAGTCGTAGTACATTTTTCGAATTATCTCGTTGAAAAGATGATTATCTATATTATCTCCAAGGATATAACAATGTCGAAGTAATCGTTAAAGAGCATATACATATATAAGGTATTCCATGTCATGATTCAGTGGAATTGAAGGATTATTATGCTTGAAATATAATTTAAAAATGTCAAGGGATCATCCAAGCTTGTCCAAGGGACATCCAAAGTAAATAACTTCTTGTATTTTGATCCGTTATTTTGTATTTCTGAATTCTTAGTTCACATTTTTAATCATCGACTCTACAAATTCGAGTATCAAATTTCAATCAAATCGTAAATAACGAAAAATGTACGTTTCACGGGGTTAAGATAAAATATTTATAAGTATTTTGATTCTAAAGAAAGGCCGCCCTTGATTGAAATCATCTCGTATTCTGTATTTAAGAAATAGACATTATCAAGTGGTTGCGAAGTAGAACTCAAAGCTGTTTGGAAGGTTTTTGAGTTTGTTGATTTCAAATGTTATATTGAAATAATGAAACAAAAAATTGCTATCGAAGGAAAAGTTTTTGTCTTCTATAATTAAAATTTAAATAAAATTACATCGTAAGAAAAATTGCGTGTCCCATGGGATATTTTTGTCTATTTCTTAACCATGGACGATTTAAATTTAATTAATTAATTCAACAACATGTGAATTAATTAATTAATAACTTTGAAATCATTTTCTCAATTTCGAGAGTTATTAATTTAAAAAAATACGTTAAAAGACTGGAATCTTAATTTTTTTTAAAGTTACAATACAGTTTTTAATTCCCACAATATCATCGTTGGGAAAAATTATTAGTTAATAACAACATCTCGTAAATAAAAGCCCTTGACATTAAGTACTTTTACTGTAGGCGTATCGATCTCTCTGAATTTCATAATTTTTTCAGAATTTAAAAAATTCGGATAGCGAATTGTCATGGAATTTCGCATGTATATTCATGGGATTCTATGGCATGATATATACATACATACATACATACATGTATACATATATATATATATATTTATATATGTATAGTGTTTCTGCCTGTGAATTTTTCTCGTAAATACTGTGTAACACCCATTGTCGACACCGTACCGACAATAGTTGTCCGAATGATATATCATTCATCGACGGTAGGAGCGTGCCGATCTATCGAGTTAAAGTTTGTATCGAGCCTGTCCATCTATGCGTGCTCAATGCCCCGTAGGTGTAAAGGCAGCGAACGACGCCTACCTCCCCCCAATCGTCCACAAACGCTGTAGCGACAACCACGTTCCGCGGTTAATAAAATACGAGAAAGCTCTTCATCAGTAATCCGATTATAATCAGTCATCATAAATTCCATCCGGGAATATTACAGCAAGCCGAGTGGGAAATAAGTGCGGGCGAAAATTATGGACGGTTGGGCTCTCGTAACCCGAGATCTTCTTCAGTGGATGACTATTGTTTTCCCGTCGTGAGAAATCTGGAATAATCTTGACTCACGAGTAGCGATAGACTTGAATTTCATCAAGAAAATTACGTTGATGTACGAAATACCTAGGATAAAGACTGGTCAAGGCTACACTACAACGTGTCGCCGTTATCGATGCCAAAGTTGGCTAAATAATAATCGTCCCCTCGTCGAGGAAGTGCGTCTTCATCAGTAAGATAAGTAACGAGCGATTTTGAGTATAATATGTTCTGAGAATGTACCATAAATGACCCATGTATGACATGCATATGTACCGATATATGTTTGGGAGATTTGAAGGCGCCAAGGCGTAATGTAATGATTTGTGTCTGTAATTGTCACTTGGTGAATTTAAAATAATGTGTCAATGCCTATCTCGGCAATTCAGAATCATTAAAAAGTAAATAGACGGTTCGAAGAACCTTTTCATGTAACGTAGCATAAGGAATTGGCCCTACGCTACATAATTGTCCATGAAAAACAGAATATTCCCATTTGTGTGATTCTCAAATTAACCTTTGCATTCGTGTAAAGAAATTTATGTCAAAATATTGAAAAGGATTGTCGAAACAAGAGGAGCGCAACTCTTTGAATAATTGTAACGTGAACTGCGGTAGACTGTGTGTAGCGCAGATCGGAGGGCGAGTCCTCCCAGCTAGTCAACATTTGGTTGTGTTTATTATGATATAATTCTTTAAAAGTGATTCGTAGGAAGCGAAAGCACAAAACTGAATACTTACCAAGAAACTAATGACAGCCATGTACCTACTAATAAAATCACACGGTTACATAAAGCTTCGACATTTAGAACATTAAATATTAATGTCGCATCATTATTGTAAAGAACCTATAAATCGGTTTGACAACGTTTCATTAAAAACAATTGAGAAAGTATTGCATTCATTAAATAACTAAATAATTTTGGAAACAGTGATATAACAACCGTAATTTACTAGTAATGATAAAGGGCATCAATGCAATTTGCTTGCAATCAATTTCATGACCTCGAGAGGTAAACTTTCACGTAACAAATATCTAAAATTAGCATTGAGGAAATTCTAACAAAACTTTTATAATTCGGCTTCAGTATCATTCACCATAGTCCTTGAATAAGTATAAACAGCTTCATTATCACTTTAGGTTCAAATGAAGGAGGATATTAAATGAATGAGCAATTAAAATAAGATCATAATAAAAATAATCACATGGAAACTTATTACAATGTATGTGTATGTGTATGTATAATATATATATATATGACCATTTAAGTATATATATATATATCTATAATCGTCGGATTGATTAGGAAACAACCAATTATTTAACCTGTGAAGAATTCCAATTTCATTTAATATGTATTAGAACTTGTAGCATAATCGTTCATCTGTACTCGTGGCCCCAACCCTTGCGATAGTGCTAATGTGGATTAAACTCCAAATTATGCTGATATTACATAAAGATTTCGGTTGTGTCTATATTGATTTCGCTATGGCATTCGTTTTGTGTTCACTTGTTTAATTATAATCGTGATATAATCAAATTAAGATAGAAATACAAATCCTGTGAGCTTTTCAAATATCCTCGCCATTATCATAACGATAATTCCTTTGTGATATAATGAACGCATCCATCACCGAATAAAATATTGTGATAAGTACTGATGAGCTCTTGAGTCTTTAATCCTATTCTAAGAAATTATGAAGAGTCATACGAAATAAAAGTAATAACCCATGCAATTAATTATTACAACTGACGTCTTTAAATGTTACCTGTTAAATACAAAGATTAGAAACAGCATTGGTTAAATGTAAATTTCCCAAAATCGGCAGAGAAAAGAAAACCGTTGAATTACTGCGAGAGGTAAGCATCGATTGTTGAATTAAAAATGTTTTTTGTAACACATGAGATATGGTATTATTAACAATTATTAACAGCAGCTATACTTTCTATAAATCAGTTGTAGGAGCCTGTTTTTTTATTGTGTTTATTAATTATTAATATATAATATATAACTTGTATTATTATTATTATTACCGTTATTGCAATTAGCAATTAAATTTAGTTCAAGTAAATTCTTAATTTGTGTTGAACAAAGTTATTTCTCTGTTACCTAACAGGTTTTCGGATGCTTTAATATGTAGTTGTATCGCGATAAATGCAAATGAATGCGAATTAATTAAAAATAATAAATTTGGCAATTGATTAAGTGCCAATAACGTAATTAATTTTCATTATTAATTAAAGAGATATTAATTGCGGAATAAGCATAGCCGCATAAGGGATCCACGAGTATGATACAGAAATATTTTAAAAAGATCTTTTCGCGGCTGCACTCATTTCCGCATTGCACAATTATCAATAATAGGGAAATGTCTCAATTATTACCAGCCCCCCCCCCCCCCCCCCCCCCCCCCCCACTAGACTATAATGAGCATAGACGGAAGGGTCAATGATAGGAATAGTGTGAGGGATGAACGATAGGGACAGGAGGAGAGGTCAACGATAGGGATCGGTCATTGAGATGTCAAGTCTTGAACTAATGTTGTTCGGACCGTATGAGTGACGGGGTGAGTAACGTATGAGCAGTACGAGACCCTAGTATATCATTATATAATTGTGACTTTTCGAATTCGTTATCTGTATCTATTAACTTCAAGTTCCTAGCGACGCTTGAATTTCTTATTCAATAACCTATGTTTTGATCTGGCATCTTAGCTTAGTGACAGGGCGTGTATCGCACGAGCAGTACAAAACCCTAGTATATCATTATTTAATTGCGACTTTTCAAAGTTGTTATCTGTATCTATTAGCTTGTAGTTCCTAGCGACGCCTGAACTTCTTAGCCTATATTCTGATACTGCATCTTAGCTTAGTGACAGGACGTGTATCGCACGAGCAGTACGAAGCCCTCGTATATCATTATTTAATTGCGACTTTTCGAAATCGGTATTTATATCTATTATCTTCAAGTTCCGAGCGGGGCCTAGATTATTAGAATCTGAACAGAATTAAATCTGAGAGAATCCAACTTGTTATGCCATAGCCTATGTTCTGCATTTTGCATCTTAGCTGTTACTATGCTAATTTTCAAGTCAAGCAGTTCAATTGTTTGAACGTGATTGATTAACAAAGAGACAACGTTTCATTGTTATACGTTAGCAGAGATAGGAAAGTAGAGATGTGAACAGTGGATGGAGGAAACGATTTGTGTTTTATTCTCGCCACTCCGTCTGAGAGTTTCCCTTCTATTCCTTTCTCCTTTGGTTCTATTCTCTATTTTCCAATGAATGAGCCGATATGCCGACAAACCAATGCGGGCGGTAAGTGATTGCGACAGCATTTCCACAAAGAAGACGCCCTCTTCGTTATAGCTAGCTGCTTTCGTCTTTACGTTCAGTATGGAAAAGGAAAAAAATAATGCGTACGACTTTAGAAATACTTGAGAAGAAACTCGATGTAATATTTTCAATTTATGAGCAAAACGCTATCGTTCGCTTGAACCATTAAATTTATTTTATAGTAATTTCAAATACTATTTCTTAAGTATATTCTAAGAAGTCTTTCTTCATTGATTTCTCAATTAATTTATTTGACAGACGACTTATCAAGAATCGTAGAGACATAGTATTGGGTGGAAATAAAAAATGTCTTCGGTCCGTTCTATCTCTGTATTTTCTACTTATCGAAGCGTTAAGAATGTACCAGCGGGAATCGAGGATCAATCTTCAACTCGCCAGGCCAATTATTTTAGTGTCAGGTATACGCTCGGCATAATTTATCGCGAATGGGGAGAAGTGCGATAAAATAGTGGTGAGTGATCGACCCTGGTAATGTGCTGCATCTGAATTGACCGTTACGTAGGGAGACTGCGAAGACAGAAAGAAGGGCCTCGAGCTGTTCGAGCTTTTATTAACATTCGTTCTTACTCAGAGCTTCAAGGGAATTTCTTCTTGATAAGAGTTTTGTTACGTCAAATCCGCGCGGTGTTTTTACAAAAACCGACAAATTTAAGACGTGTGAGGCGTTTCGGCGTGAGTTTTCCGTACTCTGGTCAAGGAGAATAAATTCTCCCTTTACCACACCTGACGAGAAACACCGAAGACGCAAGCCCCCTTTTGAGTCTAACCTTTCGGAAAATTACTCGGGACAGGGCTGAGAATGCTCGTTGATTATTCGCGTTAACCCGTCACTCGTCTCGATAAACTAAATTGATAAATTACCCTGCGGAGGAAGGGATTTTAGGTGGGAAGGGAAGTGGTAGGTGACTTTCACTTGGGGAAAAATTTACGGAAATGTCAGATAAAATAAATTAGAAAAATTGGGTTGGTACTTACGTTTGGTTTTCCTGGTGAAGTTGTTTCGCCGGTAACCGATGCGTGGAAGGGAAAATTAATGGCAATCGTTTGTAAAAGAAATCGTTATACTCGATGAATCGTGAAGCTGTTAGATTTTATTCAAATAACCGAATAATTGATACACGTACGTTCGCTATTACCGTGCGCGAGCGATCGTTTTTTTTCGATACAATATACTTAACGCGATACTTGTTGTTCGATAAAACAGTAAAACGAAATAAACAGTGTGGACTTGTACAAAAACGGCAGAAAACAATTAAATTCAATTTCTTCTAAACTTTAGATAAATTCCGTATGATTAAAACTGAGAAAAAGTACATTCGAACTGAACTTAGACTGTTCGACCGTTTTTATTTTCAGTACTCACTCTGGACTTTGGCTGACTCTACAGGGTGGGGTTCCTCCGCGGTAATTATCGCCAACGGGCTGTCTACTGACTGCTCGGTGACTGACTGTACTATGAACTATCAACTATTAACTGTTAACTACAACTGCTTAATTTTCTATGCGGGGATTATAATAGAACTCGGACTTTGGACTTTATCGATGATTCATTTTTTCTCCATCTAGCTGTGACGTCATCGTCGTTTTGATTCTTTTCTTGAGTTGCATGCGAGGCGATACCACATGTCGCGAAGTGGTTGAAGGATTATTCCTTGCTTCGGTGGCACGCGTAGAGATAGAGAGAGAGAGAGAAAAGCGCCTCGGTCAGGCAGCTAGGTGTCGAGGGTTTCGGGCCACGCTGCGCTGTAGATCCGAGTCGCTTCCGCTGTCCCTTTTATGACTAATACCGAATATAGTTCTTCGATAATGTTAAACTTATTTTAATTTTTAATAATGTGTAACGTAAATGGGCATATATAACTACTATAGTAACAAACTGTCTATGGTTTTCATATCCTCTCATGATCCTAATTGTTTAGTTAAAACAATATATTGGCTTTTCAATTTTCTATAATGTTAAACTTTCATATTTGCAATTATTTCTTGTATCCTTTTAAGTAAGCATTTCTCTTCTGAGTTCCTATCATAATTTTAGCTCAAAATTGTTCATCAGTATAAATGATTTTATATCAAAAGGCTGCTTACATTCACACTGGGTCACAAAGTATGTGTTCTATAAATATGTATTGTTGCGAGGGAACACTCCTCGTCTTATGGTGTTAACACAGAGAGAGACGGGAAAGACGGCATCGTCTCGAGTGCGACCCGAGCTTCGAGTCATCTTTAACATCTACAATATGAATCGTTTTTTCTTATTCTATCCTATTTTAACGCTGATTATCTGTATGATATTATTGTTTAGCTCTTATATCGAACTTCCGTTTAAATGGTTTGTTCCTTTTAAATTATTGATTTACTTATTAAATATATATATATATATACCATAGTTTAAATATTTACTTCATAAGAAGTCCAAATCTTTGCTACGATTGTGTTTAAATTCATATTTAAACGTTCAGAGATTCTGAAGAAATGCCTTTTGGGCTTTTGGTGTTCTGTAATCAAAAACAAATTCCAATTTCCTATCAATACCATTAATAAAACATAGGTCTTCGTGTAATATTCTTGTTCATTGCATTATTCGTCATCGGATATAAGAACTTCCGAAGCAACGAAAACGCTGCTACGTCAGTTAGTCTATCTTCGTGTAATATTCCTGTTTATTGCATCATTCGTTGTAGCATCTAGGGACTCTCAAAGCAACGAAAACGTTGCCACGGTAGTTAGTCTATCTTTGTGTAATATTTTTGTTTATTGCATCATTCGTCATAGCATCTAGGGACTTCTAAAGCAACGAAAAGGTTGCCCCGGCAGTTAGTCTATCTTCGTGAGCCAGATACGGTATATGACGGGGGAAAGAAGCGACCACCCGACAGTCACCAATAGAACACGCGGACATGAATCAATTAAAGATTTCGATGACACCCGCCGCCAACGATATCCACCGGCCGTAGAGGGAAAACTCTTGATACGAGATTCAAGTCCCTCTACGCTGCCGGTTAAAGTGGGGCAGTCGTCTACCAACTCTTGGTTTTTCGTTGTCAAGTACAGTGATGAACCTGGCCGTCCATTCCTGGCGCGCACCATGTGTCCCCACTGCCTTGCCTCGGCGTACCTGCAGGCCTCACCGCTCCCGCCGTCATTATACCTGTATAATCTCTGGTAGCTATAGGACTCGACAACGATGCAGGTTTAAGATCTTCTTTAAAAGAAAGATAGATATTGGAGCATGGTTACGTCAGGACGTAACAGTTTCATCTCCCAGCTACAAGATCCTTGTTATATCGTTTGTACGTGTCTTCTTAATGAAGTTTTAAACTTTCGTTATTCTAATGCATTTATCATGACAATGTAACTACAAGAATCATTTTATAAATTGATAGTTTTCAACAAAACTATAAATAGCTTTATCGATGATAAATTAAATTCTGCTGTTTGGTGAGAATGTAGGTTGCGATGAAATTTATTGACATTATTTTAGTAATTAAACTCCTTCTGCATAAGCTGATAATTCAATAGCTAAGTTAAATAAGAGGCAGTGATAGAATTCAAGACGAGTTATTCATATATTTTTACACACGCGTATAATATGTAAAATTGTATTTGAAAATTGACGGGTTCGTCCGTGAGAAGAATTTTATTGAATTATCATTGATTTTGTTTGAAGATAAAATAGATTAACGTTTATATATATTGAAATTACATGTAGATTTTTAAATTGATTAAATAGTGCGGAATGAATGAATGCGTTTATGAATGCGATAATAATATATAGATATATTAATAATTGTTTTTGAAGTTCCATGATTAAATAATGGATGCAGATATTTAAAACATAATTATAATAAGAAGGTGTTGCAATCTCATTTGTGTTAGACATTTTATTGTCGATTTAAATACCTGAGGTTGTAGTTTTTAGCGTTCTTATAATTTTTGTGAAATTTCTAATTATTTATTACACCGTTTTTGTTCGATATTTCATCACTTTGAATCCCCATTTATTATATTTGACAACGAATGTTTGATTCAAATTGAAAGAGAGGAACGTATTTATAATGAAAATAAAAACAATTGTGGTAAAATAAAAGAAATTGTGAAAATGAGGATTAAGACAAATTAACAAAAATAAGAATCATTGCAGTTTAATGGATTCTTGTAAAAGATAAAATGCTTGTAGCTCGAGATTTAGAGGTGGCGCAAACGATTTATATATTTTTTAATCGATAATCGTCGAGCAGATAGCTTGGAGAATAGTTTGGGTTACGCCTATCGTAATATTCTAAAATGTTATCTCGCAAACTCCACGCGATACACCTTGGGTAATGTTAATGCCGACAGTAAGTTTTTAGACGTAAATCTCAAGTTCGAATGAGGGTTTAGGTTTTAATATACGCCAGCCTCTACCTCTGTATCCATCGAACGAAGTGTTTTTGTTACTAGAACCAAATCTTTTCATGTTTTGATATCACAAAATGAGCTTAAACTTCAGATAAGTACGTACGTTCTCGAATATTTGACATCGAATCGTGAAAACTATTGAGAAGCTTTCGAATTAGATAGAAAAATGTGATTTTACCTTAAATCTATCATTTTCCATTGTAAAATATCTATTTTTATTTTGTTACATTGCAGTTTTACTTATGATTATAATTATTATTAATCAATCTGCATGTATGACATTAGTTAAACATTTTTTAAACTATGAGTTTATTCCTTTTTTGTTTTTTTTTTTTATAATAACATTTTTATTTAACTGTTCATCGTCGTTTCCCCGAATAAAATAAATATTACAAGATCTCATTGTTACAATCGCCTTAGCGTTGTGATATGTGATATCCTTGTATATGTATTACGCGTTATATAATTTTCATAATGACAGAATACTTTTTCATTCGAATTCCTACAATTTTATAACAATACTTTGATTAACGCTATTATTTATCTATCTCCGTCATTATATTTATGAAAGGATAAAGTTAATTCAGAAATAGATGAATTC
This sequence comes from Cylloceria caligata, assembly GCA_963942595.1. NCBI lineage: Eukaryota > Metazoa > Arthropoda > Insecta > Hymenoptera > Ichneumonidae > Cylloceria > Cylloceria caligata. The sequence goes on along the minus strand of OZ012709.1, from coordinate 44,383,954 downwards.
TATAACACGATGTGTCACAGTGATCAGGAATGTTAGAATTACCATTGATCACTGCAGCTGCTCACTCTTCTCCACTCAGATTATAGATTTATTGTTGATCGTCAAAAAAATATTCTCAAATGACACCGATATAACCCGAAACGTAGAAAAACAACTTTCACAATTAATCCATTGCCGAAGTACAATCATAACTACTTATATATACCAATGCTAAAATAGCTTATCTCAAAGGCAAGTTCAACTAACGTAATTTAAGTTCGAGTATCCGCAAGTGCGAGAGAGTCAGAACTAAACATTACTAACATATTTTTCTCGGAAGCAGATTTTCTGATAAACGTCAGAGGTTAACGAGGCTCATTCCGTGTCATAATCACGCAATGAACCCCGCTCTTCTGCCATCATCACAAAAATCTGAACTCGATGAAAATATGTTGAAATGTTTTTGAGGTTAACGGTCCGTATCGAGCCTCATCTTAATGACCATAAACAAATTATTACTTCGATTCCTTTCAAGGTTCTATTATCTATCTCATCGTGACACTATCTCTTCGTGACGTACGTGCGTCGTTCAAGAAATATTCAGTATCTTCGTCCGTGAGGGGAAGAGATTGTGAGAGTAATAAAATTAAAATATGGCTAGAGTCAGCACCCGAAGGATAAAAGTGGGGGAAGAGATCGTCTTCAGGGAAAAGGCTACTGCGGAGGTACCGAGCCTTTAAGAAGATCGGGAGTCCGAATTCTCCAAGACTTTGTGACCAGTTTACCCAGAGGGGAACGTGTAAGAATATTTCTTACAAACCTTTTAGACCTAAAGACCTTTTTTACTGTATTCTTGAGACTGGAGAACATTAAATCGAGTATTGTCGAGCTTATTAAAACGTATCTTGTACGAAATTCAATTTGATATTAATTTTTTTTTGCGGAGGGACATGTTTTAAAAGATTTCGTCATCATGAGTGAATCAGAAAAGGGTTGTTTAGGGATGTGGTTGTACAGAAGTGGTGAAGAATGGGCGATCAAGGAGAGTAATCCGATGCATAAGCCTCGAGCCGTGAGTAATCAATTTTTTATTATTTATTTGTTTCTAAAAAATATAAAATCTTCTCGTTGTAAACTACACATTTGGAAAGAAATGTAAGTTTTCCTTTCTCTTCGTATGCAAGGTATGTAGACAGAGAAAGTTGTAACGGAACGATAGCCCGTAAAAAAAAATCAAGAAGCTAAGTGAGGCCAACTTCCTTCACATCGAAGTGGGCATAATATTACTGATGAAAACTTGATAGCAATGAGAAAAGATGTATAAGTAGAAAAACGATAACAGTAACCGATTATCCGAGTCATTGTCACAACCATAGATAATAAGAAAGCCATACCACAATGAGAGATAAAAATGATACTGGCAAAACCATTGAACGTGATAATTATTGATTGTTGGACAATGCAACTATTTTTATAGTAATCGCAACTATCTTTCATTGATTTTACTATAAAAATAGATCACGTAACCTTACAAAGCTTTCGCATCGACCAACAAGTGATGGTTATCACTTAATGGTAACCAAAACTACTTAGATTTCTCTGAGTGCATCTGCCATTTAATTGCATTTCATTTCTCTTGGCAAGTCTTATGGCGTTTTCGGTTGGATACACCGTGTTACACTCGTTGTTTCTATTATCACATGTGAACAAAAGACACAAAGATAAACGGAATAAAATTAATATATTATCATTATTATTATTGTTATTGTTGTATTAAAATTACGAACAAAGCCACCAACCCCGAACAATCGATCATTCCGGAAAATAAGAAATGGTACGAAGAATATTTTGTTGTTTTGTTGGAGATCTATACTAAATAAAAATTATTATCAAACTACGAGTGATCTTATCACCGAAATGAGAGACAGCCCGTTGCTAAAGCCTATTTTACGCAACGTCATATCGTGAACACGTTTCGTAGCATTACGCTATCTACAACTTTGTCAAGCGAAGTTAAAAAAAAATCTTGCAAGAAACTATATCGTTCACAACGTTATTTCAATAATTTCACGACACAGCTACAAACGAATTAAAATCTGATGAGATTGTCATGAGTTACGAATACCCCATTCACATCATTTCGTCAAACTTTTTTTGGCTAGAAAAATAGCGAGAAAAATAGAGAGAAAAATAAAATAACATTAATTTATTCAAGGGAATAAAATATTTCATTATTTATGTATTAAATCGTTCTGTATCAGATCCCAATGATTGAAAACACTCAGGACAACGAAAGGAAAAATTCCGTTATCTTCTCGCTGAAGAATAAAGCTGATAGACTGGAACAGGCATTCCGAGTTTTTCAAGTACGTTTACATTAAATTTTAGACATTTTTTCTAACGAAAAATATTAGACCCTGTCGATTTAGTAAGTGAAACTATTTATTAAGTGATCTAATTAGATCAGTATTTTGAATTTTTACACATAAACTTTACTCTATAAAATGTTTTATTAATGTCCATAAATCGATTAAGGCGTTCAGATTTCATTGAACCATTAATTGTTGTAATTTATCGAAAATAATCTATTTTTGCTTTAACTTTCATACATTTTCGCGAATCAAACTGAGACTTGCCATACAAAGTGGCTAGAGGATAAGAATACTTGGTCTTGAATTTAGTGAGAATTGACTGAAGGGTTTTAACTTTATGAAATTTGCAATTTTATTGAAAATCTTACCAAATTTGCATTTTTATTAAAAAATTTAATATCACTTTCTCCATGAAGATGCCAGAATTGAGACAACCATTACCCGTTGACCAGAAGCTATGGGTCGACATTTCAAATTTACGCGCCTTGTTTAATTTATTCGTTTATTGTCTCACCTAATCAACCAATCAATAATATCACAATCTATGTTATTCTAATGAAGGACTTGGGTGTGAACCTCGTTTACATTGAGTCAAGAAAGTCCGTACATCGAGGCAGCGAGTACGAAATCGTCATAGACATAGATTGTGACACTCGTACAATGGAACAAATCGTAAAGATGCTGAGCCGCGAAGTAGCGGTCATCAATGTTGCGCAGTGCGAAGACGTCGGTACCATTCTTGATCAACAAAACATCGCGACTGCCCCCAGTTTCGGTAATTTTAAAAATAATATCTTGCTTTTATTATTTTGTTATATCAATAAAAAAAAAAAATTTGTCATACATAACGGAAATTTTCAGTTGTTTATTAGTACTTTTGTATCCAAAAAATTGTTAGTACGTCATACGCATGCGTTAAAGATTTCAGCGCGATGGATATTCCATGGTTTCCAAGAACAATCAACGATCTCGATCAGGCCCAAAATGTTCTCATGCACGGATCCGATCTGGACGCCGATCATCCCGTACGTTTTTCAATTTATTTAATCACAGATCTATGAAATTGGTTATGTAAACAATTATCCTGACGCCTTAATTTCAGGGTTACAATGACCCAGTGTACAGGAAACGACGACAGGAGTTTGCCGCTATAACAAACAATTATAGGCAGTAAGTAAAATTAATTCTGGAATATCAAATGTAAGGTGAACAACTGGCGGAGTAAAAATAAATGGCTGTCCTGAATTTTATCAGGGATCAGTGGTCAGTATTGAACGAAATTTTTCCGATCGACGTCTACTTTATGAATGAAGATAAATCTATTCGCTTTTGCAAACATTTTTTCTGTATTCGTTACTAATCCGCGTCCAATTGAAACAAAAGTAAATTAAAATTCGATTAAAACGTTGCCGACGGATGATATATTAAGGTGACTTTACTAATATTTCACATCACCTTAACGATATTTAAAACTAACTCAACAATATCTCAGATTGTTTATCAAATATTTTTTTATACAGTGGACAGTCCATCACCAAAATTGAATACACGCCAGAGGAAATAAAAACTTGGTGAGTACGAAAAAAAAAAAAAAAAAATCTACAACAGTTACAACATTCTCAAAGTAATGTCTTCTCCGTGCGAAAGTACGTTGGTTAATTTTCACATTCTCATAGAAGAAGCTTTGTGGATTCCGAATGAACAAAACGAATGAGAAAGCAACGTGGAAGATTCTACTTAACAAAATTTGTTGTTATTGTATGCGTGGCCGAATAATGGGTTGTGGTATTAATCAATTAATCCATATTTTGTCACAAGCGCAAAATTGAAACTTTAATTAACTAGTGTAATCACTAAATTAATAAAACATGTCAAGTAACTAATTCATAGAATCTAATTGCTGCAATATATCTTTTTACCACAATTGAAACAAATAGTGATGACAAATTACTTTATGACAAATGTAAACTCGATCGATCGAATCCCTCTCGGATTAATTGCACTTTGATCAGTCGAGTAATTAAAAAAATCCCGAGATTTACATTGTTAGATACATAACAGGCTCGCACACACACGCTCGCGTACACGCACACATTCTGTCCTTTTTTCTAAATCACTTTTGTCGAACGTTTTGGACCATTTTGAATATTCTGACGTGAAAATCTATGAAGAAGCAAAATCTATCATAAGAATAAAATAAATTAATAGTTTGGTGACCTACTTATCGGAATTTAAACTTCGAAGATCAATGAACGTTTCGCTGGAACTCGAGGAGGTTCTATCTCCAGTTCACACTTACGGTGAAGTTTTCTCGGTGAAATAAACGCGTGCTCTTCAAGCTACGAAGTCAATCAGTATGAAAATCCATGAATGCTTCCGTTTTTTCCCAAGTTACTTACGCGTAGGAAACGATATCTCGAGCCACGTACCTTCGCACGCTTCTTTATCTCCGAGAATGCAGTAAACGTGACTAAAGTAGTTGCGGAATGTAGGTTGCTGCTGCAGCTTCGTGGCTAACGACAACCCTCGCACATTCAATTTATCAAAGACATTTAATAATGCTCGGATTCGATTGGCGAATAACTTGAATAAATATTTTATCAAATCCTTCAATGAGTGAAAACCAAACAATCTTTGCAATTAATTTTCATCATAATACAAAAAATTTCTTTCCAGTTAAAAAATGTCATTTATATCACGTTTTTATTTAATTCCCTCAACAAATGAGAAAAATATAAAAATATTCTTTTCATTATTTGCATCATGACATATCATTAGGGGCATCATTTATCGCAACCTTCATCAACTTTACAAACAGCACGCCTGCCATGAATATCTCGAGAATTGGCCCAAGCTGATAGAATCTTGTGGTTACAGGTACAAATTATTATTACTTAATAATAAACAAAATTATTTCACTAAATTCATTGGATAATGATTTTATTTATATTTTTTATACTCTCTCGTCAACGTCAGAGAGGATAATATACCACAATTACAGGACGTATCGGACTTTCTGAAACGTTAGTGCTAAATGTATCAGTTAAATTATTTAAATATTGTAAGAAATTTTATCAAGCAATTACATTGATATATTTTTTTTTTTCATAATTCTATGTACGATACGAAGGAGTAACGGGTTTTCAGCTACGGCCGGTCACAGGTTACCTATCACCGAGAGACTTTCTTGCAGGACTTGCATTTCGCGTATTTAATTGCACTCAGTATATACGTCACTCTTCGAATCCGTTTCACACTCCTGAACCGTGAGTACAAGATAAAAATATAAATCCGAGCCTTTCGGTTTTATTATAATTTTTTTACTTAAACACGATAGTTATGGTTTAAAATTATTTCAGAGACTGTTGCCATGAATTGTTGGGACATGTCCCACTTCTAGCGAATCCAGTTCACGCTCAATTTTCTCAGGATCTAGGTCTCGCTTCTCTGGGTGCATCGGACGATGATATTCATAAGCTTGCAACGGTGTGTCAATTGATTTATCAACGTACAATTTTGTGTCTTGACAATTTAGTTTTATTTTACGTTCGATATCAATTATGTATCGTAATGAATTTATGGAATACTTGTATCAATTGGTAATTAATTGTGATGCAGTTGTACTTCTTCACCGAGGAATTCGGACTTTGCAAGCAAGACGATGCTTTCAAAGCTTATGGCGCAGGATTGATGTCTTCGATCTCTGAATTGAAACACGCGGTTGAGGCTACCGAAAAAATCTTAAGATTCGATCCAGACGTCACTTGCAAGCAGGAATGCGTTTTCAATACGTTCCAGAATGCATATTACTACACTGACAGTATCGATGAAGCTAAAGAGAAGATGAGGTAAATCTATATTTGTTCGCTACAAACGATAGTCTGACTAGAGTGTATTAAAATATTAATAATTTGAAACAAAAATTGGTAAACTTTATAAGAAAACGAACTATTGTGCCGTATTTAATTTTTCAAATATATTTATATCGCGCTTTGATCGATAACAAACGATCGCAAGGTTCTCGGGAAAGCTCAATGCAATGGTCAACATTTGCAAAAGCAGATTTTTATCGTTAAAAAAAATTATTCCAACATTTTGTTGAATACATATTTTGATATCTCAAATATATTTTCTCCAGAGCTTTCGTCAATCAGATACACCGTCCTTTCCATCTACGTTACGATCCTTGCACCCAATCGGTTGAAGTATTCACGGATGCGCAGAATATCGCAGTTCTTGTGGGCAAGCTTCGCGGTGATCTGTGCATCGTCTCTAATAACGCTCTGTAAAAAAGATTAACGAGCAAAAAAACGCAGTCGACATGGAGAGAATGACGAGTCTTCTCAACAAGGGCATCGATTTATCGCAGGATATCACATCATCCGAAAGTTAGAACGAGGATAAGATTTCTAACGTTGACTAGAAGGGAGGAACATCGAGGAGAGATGAGAAAAGAACTGTGAATACGATATCCTGGCCTGAATGTAATGGAGAATAATCATGTGCATGCCATCTAAGGGAAAACTCTAATATTTTAAATAAAACTTCAAGTACAAAGTATGTAGCATTAATTGCAAATATATGTATGATCAGTACATGCGTTGAAATTAACGATAATCTACTGCTTTTAATGTTTAGGACAATTTTGGTTTTTATCACCCATGATCTTGGGTAATAAAAGCAAGGTCTATTAAATTCTTAAGTTAATTCTGAGATTTTTACACGATCAAGGGGCAATCGTTATATTTGTCTTCAATTTTTAATTCCAAGAAAATTATGAAACTGCTTAATTTTAATTACTGGTTATCATAAAAACCGAGTAGATCTAATTACAACATATTTTTTCACCAATATGATGAATTTATTTCCGAATGTTTCTTAAAATACTTAAGGAGAGTGGGACATCAGAGCATTTTAATTATTCAAGCGTGAACAAAAAATTTGATGTAGATCAATTTTCAAGTTGAAAGTATGCACAACTTGAAATAAATTCATCAGTTGGGGAGATATTGGCTACGCAATTGGGACTTTTTAACATTGATCTTATGGAAAAGTCACTGCGACACGGCGCTTAAGCTATAGTTACAAAAATACCATTAGGAAACGTACATTCAAATTCGAAAGCAATTCATCGTCTAATTGTAAGTGTTAAGTTTGGTGGAGTGAAACGGATCTTCGAGAATTTGTATCGGTCATGCACCTCTGCGTTCTACCCACCTTAAGACTGTTATTCCCGGTTAATCAAGCACAATGCCGCAACTCAAGAAGACCTAATGCGTGTTATATTTTTCGTTGAAAAGACCAAACCTATCATAATGAATCCCGTTCAATCGATGGTTACCAACCGTATAATTAGAAACTAAAATTTGATTTTGTATCCATTTCTTACCTCTACCTGCGTCCAAAGCCTCAACTTTCTTATCCTGCAAAATCACGGGACGCGTAAGGAATCGAAATTGAATAATGGACGGAATTTTAGTATTCCAGGTGTCTTGCGTTAGTCCTCTATCCAAAACGATCAGTTCGTTCCTCCGAATTGTTAAATTTTAAATAAAAATTGCTCCGATTGAATGTAGTTCACATTTATTAGATACCATACATTTAATGCATTGCGTCTATAGAATATATATATTTCTACATCTGCTGCCTAAACAGTCAATGAATTTCATATAAGAATTTGTATGTTGTATTTTATTTTCCATTCCAATGATTATTTTCGTCCGTTTGAGTATTTTCTTTCATCCATTTTTTGTTTTATATCTTTCTCCCTCTTTTAAATATATTTTTCTTACGTATAAGAGAATTCGCTTCGTTTTTGCGAGTTTACAAAATATATATATATGTATATTTAATTAGACTTTATATATATATATATTGTGTATCGACTGTGCTGATCGTCCGTGTCAAACGGTACCGATAATGATTTTCCTTGTACCCAGCTATTAATAATATGTCTGTGTATGTATATCATATATATATATATCGAGCATTTCATGATATCTCGATAAAGATTTGTTTATTGTTGTCTCATATTTGCTCCACAATTATTAATATGAAAGTACTTATCGAAGAAGAGATACTCAATTTTTTAAAGATTTTTTTTATCACTTTGTATCTGATTTATAATAAAAAAAAAGTGTAATCTTTCATTTTTTTCATTAAAAAGAAATTCAGAAAAGTCTTTAAAATGTATGACTGCAAAATTGATATTTCAATGAATTTTTTGAAACTAGTTTTTAACATGTATTTTAAGAATTCTAAACGAATAATGATTTAGAATTGGTGAATTTTGTTTGAAAAATCCGGGTTAGAACTTTATCAATGCATTGATTACTTGCAAATGAATTGATCTGATGAATTTTTTAAAAATATGTTGACTGATCTCTGTGTAAGACGAGGGCAAAACCTCACCTTACATACATCAGCTGTTTCTCTCTCACTCCGCCGAGAAATACCGTTTAATTATATTTCTGTCACTTTCATACATTTTTCTTTTTGCTTTAATGCCAAGATGCTTAGAGTTACACAATTCAAACTTTAATCGTCTAATATCTCTCTATATTATAAAAATATCTCGCCACCCTCGCTGTCGTGTAGAAGAATCGAGAGGGGGGTCAGAAAGGGGTTCAGGAAGGTTCGGGAAGATCAGGAGGGGCCAGAGAGTACTCTTAGGAGAGTTGTTTGCTTCGCGCACCAACTCCCCCAGTATAATATAATAATAATATCTATAATATAATTCTTAAAGTGTGGATTTCCGTCCCTTAAACTCCTCCTAGACGGAGCGTGCTAAGAAGATGATCTTGGACATTTTGGAAAGGTCTCCTGATTTCTAGGTCAACGCAACTATTTTCAGCTCTTCAAGTTGAGTCCTTAAGGAGTTACGGACATTTGAATTTTCTAACAGTATTATCGAATTTTTACGTTTAATTTTAATTTTTAAAAAAGCAAAGTTATTCTTCGTAGTAGGTATAGCTTGCGCTTTTTAAAAAAAGAAAAGGTTACTGTGATACGGTGAACGGAAATGTCTGTTTTTGTTTGACATGAATTTTCAAATGCAATTCACATTTTAGTGAAGCAGTAAACAGTCAAGTCATTAAAAATAAAATAAGAAAAAACGAAAAATGCCCAGAAAGCGTAAAGATACTAAAAATAAACCTGGGCGAAGCCGGGTACGACACTAGTAATAATATAATTATAAGTTATTGTAATATATTCGTCTACCGTGTAATTCACTGAAAAAAACTTTTAAAAAAAATTAATTATGAATTAAAAAATAAAAGTTCATATTTATTTATATTCGATTATGTTTCAAATGTTTCTTTTGCATTTAATAAATCTCCATCTTGAACTAACGATTAAAAAAAAACTTGTTATATCGTATAAGTTTTTTTTTTCTAAATTTTCTCAAATTTTGGAAGGTGCAAATTTTTTAAATAAAAATCAAATTATATCTACGTTACGAAGGGGTTGGAAAATAATTTTTTAAATTCAGTATGACCTTTTCGACAATAACTTTCATACAAAAAATAACGAAGCAGATCCGAGACATCATCACTGTATATTGATCGAGATACCATCGAATTTCCGATATATAATTATTTATTCGCGATATTTCAAAGACGTTATTCGTCTAGGATCGTCGACAACGTATTATTTTATTTATTTTTCTTTCTTTTATTTTATTCGGAGATGACAGGGACCATCAATTTTGTTTTCTATTTATATTACACTTAGATACTTTTCATTATCCTTCTATAATCGCCTGGTGTACATTTATTCACTAGTCCAACGAGAGGAATTACAATGATTGACAGTTGTGCAGTTTTTTTTTTAAACGCTCGATTAATTCATAGTTTTGCGTTTTCTTTTCTTTTTTCTTCTTTCGGTATCGATTGTCTGGTGCACAAGAAATATATGAGTCAATACACTTGATATAATTGAGAATATTATTGTACTATCATCGCGCTTGGGGATTTTTTTTTTTTTTACTAAAATCGTTATCAATTGTGAGCTTTATGCAAAAATTGCTGAATTATTAAGATAAAAAATCGAAAAATAAATGTACAAATAAATGAAATCAATTAAATTAAGGCCGTACTTGAATGTCAATTACTTTAATAATTAACGTTAATCAAAAATCTCTCTTTGTCCCTTTCGATGTTACAAAGCAACACTGAAAACTTTGTAACACCGAAAGGGTGTTACAAAGCAAATTAAAAAAAATATATTTAACAATCGTACAACCGTTTTGCAGTAATTGCGATGATATACTTCGTGACGTTTCATTAATGAGAGCCTAACGAGTTGATTGTCGCTGATTGTCATGGAGGCCGGTATTAATTTTTTTTTCTGCATCATACACGGTTTAGATTATTTTAACTTGTCACTGATTCTCGTTTCGTAAAACACGTTAAGCCGTCTTATAATTTTCCCCAAACGCGTAAGCATCGCGGTCAACTCTTAAATTTTAAGGACACTTAATTTTGTAGTCTTCAAAATTATGATATATCTTTATACCACATGAATATTCTGCATTTTTTTTCCCTTTAAATCGTTAATATCTTAAGTAGTGGTTGACTCTCCACTAACTTATATCATATAATAATTATATCTATATCTCATACATTTATCGAAGTATACTCGAGTCACCTTTTTCTCTTATTTTCTTCCTGTTAAATATTTCTTCAATATCTCGTACAACGCTATTAATATATTTCTCTTAAATATAACATATTCGTACCGTTTGATATCTTACACAATATCGAGTTTATCTCGTTTCACAATATTTTTTATTCTCTTCTCGCTGATTAGTCTAACGTTTTCAATTCTACACTGTTTTAAATTTTTTTTTTTAGAGTTGTCAATAGCGCATTTAAGTACCAATAGTATCGATGACACAAGTATAGCACAGTTTGAATTTAACTTTCTCATTTTTGATAATACAATTTCATTTTATTAATCGATAAACTAAATTAATAAAAGCTCAAGCGTCTGTTTAGTTGACAAATGTTGTGCATTATTTCATTGAATTTGCAGAAAATTGTACTTATAGACGAAATCTACAGTGCGAATAATCGTCTATTGATTTAATTGGATATTAATTTGTAGAGATATCAGTGCTTTGAGATAAAGAAGAATAGAAAGAGGAATATACGAAAATACTTGATTACCACACACCGGTCTGTCATCAAGTATACCCATCGATCCAACAGAGCAGAGCAAAGGTACATTCCTTGGCCAGTTAATTAAAAGCAACGTAGTCATTGACATATTAATATATCCTTTCTTGTTGTACGATTCATCATGGAATCTACTAATCAGTCAGTGGCCAACAATGGTACCGTTCGCATCGTACACAGATACATCAATCGCAACATTATTTTTTTCTTCTCAGCGTAAATCGTTTAAACTAAACGTTTTCACGGATCGCGTAGTAGGTTTCATTCTGCTTTTTAAACCATCGTTTTTCATCTTTTACAATATGTTTTTATGTAATAAGGTAGATAAATAAATATTTATCTCTATATTGCAGGTACAAAAAGCCGTTTGGAACGCGCCTACGGTTTCGTAGATTGCCAAGGTTTGAAGGCTGTCGGAGGATCTAGGCCTGCGCACTATAAATCAAAGTATGTTACGAAGTGCGTCTCCAATATTTTTCTATAATTTTTTATCCTTCCTATCATAGTGACTCGTTTTTTTTCCACGTTTTAAATATTTTATTAGTTAATAATAGCTCGCGAACACACTTTAAGTGTGTAAAAAGTTATTACGGTACAAAGGATAGAAAACTGCATACTTCGAACACTTGTATTTAGAGTGCGAGATCGCTCTGGCTAAAATTTCAAGTATAATAATAAGAATTTTAGTAACAATGATGTATTATCGCGTAATCTTCTTTATGCGCTCGTTTCATTACCTGCGTGTGTCTCTGCAATAAGAATTTGACTGCGATACATTTTACATAGGTACGAAGAGCCATCTTATTATAATATTCTTTTTCTTTTTTTGTAACGAAGAGAGAGATCAAGATCAGTATCACAGCAAAGAGAATACATGGAGTATATAGAATACGTATTCGAACTAAATGTCGTTATATCGATAAGGTATATCGTTAAGTATATGTAATAATTAATCGTATAATGAAATAGATGTGGTGTAATAAATATTGTAAATGTGTGTGTGTGTGTATGTGTGTGTGTGTATGTATAAAAAATAATTGTTCGATAGAGACTATAGAAGAAACATCAACAATTTAAATTCTGCAACTTTGGTTAAAATAAAAAATCGAATATTTTTAATCGATTGATACAATCCGTGTAGAAGTGAGGCCCCACGAGTCACAGTTTACTCAAAACGTAAGTAAACATTCGAATAAAAATAAATGTTTATTTACACAAAATATTATGTCGTAAAGAAATTAAAATATTGATAATAATTTTGTTCGTTAAAGGAATAAAATAAATGATAAATTTTTAATAAAAGATGATATTTACGTTAAATAATTGACGTATTATCGATATTTCATGCGGCAATCTCATAAACCTCCTTAAGTAAAATACTCTAATACAAGTTTAGAACACATTATAATTGTTGAACAAGGGATCGCGAAAGTATTAGATCTTACGATAGACAACAAATTTGTTCGATCCCCAATTTAAAACAGCGCAGACTTGCGCTGGTATAAAAGCTACACCTTAATAAGTAATGATTGTGTTGATGCAGTTCATTAGAAGTTACAGCAATTGACGATTATACACCACTTAAGCACGACATAATTGGAATCAATTAATAAATAATAAGTAATAATAATAATAATAATAATAATAAGCTTGGCCACCAGCGGGATATACAGTAAGCACGAACATCTTTTGCGAATTTTTCTTACTTTTTTTTTGTTTGTTTTCACTCGCAGAGATTCGATCGAATAATTATAGGCCGTTCCAAGTCGAAGGTACACGACGATTAATTTCGTAGTTTTCAGTGTATTTCCGCGATTATTATTATTATTTTATATTATTTATACCCTCGACTCATACACGCTCAGCTATGCTGGCACAAAAAAATACTTTATCTCTCAACGAGGCCGAGGATATATGTATACTAGTGTTTTATACGCGATTATGATCTTTATTTAAGCCCCTTATGTATTTTGTTTAAATCTTTCTTTATCGTACTATACATTATACCATACACTAGTAATTGTTTCGATTGTTTTCCGCTCGATAAACACATTTGTTATATTATTTTTTTAAATATATATAATATCTTCGTAAACGCGGCTTCCGACGTTATTCGTTCTCGCAATGAATTTTTTAACTCTCTTAACTCCGCCATGTTAACCTTAGCGTGTCTTCGACAAAATTTTGTATTTGAATCATTAATTGAGCACTCAAAATATTGATTAGTGCAATTCTGTGGGATTAAAAAGAAATTTCTATCGAAGAAATAAAAATGATGTTATTTCATTTGGAAAAACAAAGAGTTAATATTTTATTAAAGAATTTGTAATTTGTAGATTTTATCTGCTCAAAATTTTGTAACTGTGACAGATTAGTTTGTGTAACCAGAAGTTTAACTCGATAATTCTCAATGATTTACAACAATACACAACGACAAGAACAACATATTATTTTTTTATTCTATGTTTTTTAAATTTTTTGGTGAAAGACATTGGGACGAACGTAATATCTGTCGAACCCATAGAAATTAATAACGAAGTGAAGGGATTGATTTAGACTAAGCAGCTCGATAGATATAGTCGAGAAGAAGGAAAACATTTTGCTGAGTTCATCGTCCATTGTTATTTATACTTCATTTACGTACTTGCCACGTTTTCGTTTTCTTCTCAATCTCAACTCAGTATCCCCCTTCGACTGAACTGACATTTAGGCTTAAAAGGATAGTCTTATGTTTGTTGTTGTTGTTGTTGTTTCTCATTAAATTACTTTCACTTCGTTTCTTGAGTAAATCGGCCAGATCCGCGTGATTACTAAATTTCTTGCTTCTTTTATACTTGTTTATAATGTACAGCATTTAGACAACGGTTTGCGCTGCTCGATAATTGGTTATTGAGTCTGAATTGCCTGTAATAACTTTATCTCGAATACCATAATTGCTTGATACGATATCATGCAATTCGACTTTGCAGCCGGATGCAAGAGACGACGTCCCTGGCGCGCGCCAATAGTGCACGTTAGTCTCATGTTTTTTTGTAGCGATTACTTCAATACCGGATGATGATGATGATGATGATGAAGAAGATGATGATGATGATGAGGATGATAATGATGATGATGATGATGACGATAATGGTGATGATGATAACGATGATGATGATGACGACGACGAATATGACGATAATGATATAGATGATGATAATGACGACGTTGATAATGATGACGATGTTAATGGCGGTAATAATGATGATGATAATGATGTTGATGATGATGGCGTCGGCCCTGCCGTTTCGCCATCGATTGTCTTCGTTCGTCTGATGGACAATGATTGCAGAATAATATTATCTCGACCCTCGGGCGCGACCAATGAACAGCCGTACATACGACAAGAAAATATCGAGTTCACGAGACGCCCGATGAGGATCCAGAGATTTGTTTTGTCGGATCGATCCTCGATAGATCGTTGCTTATGAACGTCCGGAAAAGAGTTGACACTGCAACAGAAAATAAAAAAAAAACCATACACAATTCTTAGTAGATCACTTGAAGTTCAAATACGATAATTAATCATTTTTTAAAAAATTCCATAAGTAATGTTAATACGACAAAGGTAAGTAATGTTCAGTTTTACGACTTAAGGAGATATAACATCAAAGAGATACAATATTGTTCAAGTTGAGAGTAGTAAACACTGAGGGAATACAGAGGATGGATATCCCAGTTATTGACACGCTACGGAGAAATGATTATTCTTTGAAAATTTGACATCAATCATCTGCTTTGGCTACTGTCAATTCTATATTTTATTTTATTACTTGACTGAGATATCGTTAAAGAAAAAGTCTCAATAAGATTCTCTCCAAAGTCTTTTTGAAGGTAAATAATGTTCAGTTTTGAGACTTAAGAAGCTATAACATCGAAGCGATACAATATTGTTCAAGTTGAGAGTAGTAAACACTGAGGGAATACAGAGGATGGATATCCCAGTCATTGACACGTTGCTGAGAAATGATTATTCTTTGAAAATTTGACATCAATCAACTGCTTTGGCTACTGTCGATTGAATATTTTATATTGTTACTTGACGAAAATTCTGTAGAAAAAAATGCAATAAAATTCCTTTCAAAGCCTTAGAAATGTTTAGATAAATTTTATACAATAAATTGTTAAATTTATGAAATGCTGACGTATGATCAATAAACGGTTTATCCATCTTAGAACATGAAATTCCAACCTTGTTATATATCGTCGAATGTAGACGTAGACGTATCCTTAACGTTAATAGATATTCTATAACATTACCATAGTGTTTTTTTTTTTTCTGAAACGCTAAAAGATATCACACGTGCGATGCAGCGAATCGAGTTTCCCATATTCAGAAGGTCTGACCACCATCTATCGGGCCCAAGATATTATACGAAAGACGTATTTACGATTCGCTGCATCGTTAGTTATATAAATAATAACGTTGGCTACGAATATTGAAAGCAAGAAAGAGACAGAAAGTTAGAAAACAGGAAAATAAATTGAAAGGCAGTGTTAATATCTCTAGCTTAAGAATCTTCTTTTAGATTTTTTTTGTTTTTTTTTTTTGTTTTGGGTCGAGTTGGGAAAAACCTCGTCAACGAGATATTAAGGTCGTCAGAGAGGAGCATAGAGATCCTTACACTGTAACCAAGGGTCAGTGGGAAGGCTGTCCCGATGGCTGGAATGATGGAGAGAGTGTTGGTGGTGGTGGTCCATTGAGGTTGAGGCAGATGGGGGGTAGTTGTCTTACCATGCCGGTGCCTAGATGCTGTAGCAGGCCTGGTCCTTGCTGGGACGATGTCGAGGACACGGAAGGACGCCTTGATCCACGAATGCTGGTCAAACTTGTACTCAGAAGATACGGAACGCTGCTGCTCGTTATCGGCATACCACCACCCTGCGAACATAATTTAATTCGAGAAACGCGTGTTAGTACATTCAGCAAACTAACCCTTTGAAGTTGTGCTATCATTGTTTGAATCATCGACAATATCCGGTAATTAAAAAATGTTTATTCAATTTTTCAATAAAAATAATTATTATATCTGTATACAAAACGTTTACAATTGAATTCGTGTACTGTAAAAAAAACTTTGAATTATAGAATGTTATGATTGTGATGAAAAATTAAAGGAAATATTGCTGATTCTTTTTTGTTAGCAAAATGGTTCTTCAAAGGGTTAAACAATTGAATAATACTTTTGATAAATTTAGTAGGAGTTGTGGAACCGCACTTGAGGTATTACCGTTGGAGGTGAAAGATTGATATTTGATCCTCGTCGTTCTTGAGGTCCTGTGCTCGAGTGACGACGTATAGGTAAACCACCGGATGGCGTACCACCCGGTGAACTAACACACGACGATGCTATCTGAATCTTCGGTGTCATCAGAGTATTATCGGATAAACGACGTGTCGGAAAAGCATTCGACACCCTCAGAAAACTGCCGTCGTTCGTTGATGACGATGCGCCAAACCATAGGCCGCCGAAAAACGCTGTTATTGCAAAAGGGATGTAACAAATTCGTAACAACAGGAACTCGCTTAACACGACATGCATTGAGGAGTGCATGTCCCAGTCACTGATTTGATAAAATAAAAACGTTTAGGAAGGATAAATCTATTTTGATATCATAAACTAAGGAAAATTCGAAGATAAACAACATACTTCGATTATTCGATCATTATTTGGATCTTAAAAAAAGAAAGTTCTTCGAAATTGATTGCAAATTTGTAAGTCGTAGACAAATAAATTTTATAAATATATATTTCAAGCAGAAATAGAAGTTAATTTTCATTTTTTCAATCAATAAAAACAGCTTTCATTCGATAACGAATTGGAAGAACGTACATAAGAAATTCTATTTGTAACAAAATGTTTAATATTATTGTCAGAAATGTAATTTCGAAAAAGCAACAATTAATGTACATTGAAAGAGTTTAGATTATTATTTATCATTGTAAAAGTACTCATTCGAAAGTTTAACTACTCCCATATCAAGCAAAAATTTATCAATCAAATGAAATTACATAATATCACACAATTCGTGTGAGTCCGATGATGATAAATGGTAAATAACTGGGACATTTTTCGTAAAATAATTGAAATTTCATGTTTTCTAATCTACCAAAGATTCTCGAAATGATTTCACTAGTATCTCACCCCCAACCGAGTTCTTCCTACTCATATTCTCCGCAGATGCTGCCAGCGACATGGAACCTGCGTTCGAACGAGAGTGCCATTGAGCTTGTGGGACAAAGAGACGTGTTGAAAGAAACCATAAGTGTTCAACTACATTTGCGTGTTCGTAAGATAAATGGGGAGGGCGCATCACTCGATTTTTTTTTTTTTTTTTACAAAGCGTAAAAGAAAACAATATTTTTCTATATGAAATCTTGTATCTATTTCAACTACGTGTTCAACTACGGGGCCTACGGTACTACGGCACTTTTAATCCTACCGATTGAATTCTTTCGGGCCATGTCTTCCGCCGACGATGTCTTTCTCTGTTCAATGCGAAGATTCGGTATGTTGAACGGTGGTACGTGCATATTTTCTGTACTAAAACGATGACGCGGTGGCCTGTTTCTCTCAGGACTCGGCAACGAGAGATTCTCCAGTTTCAATTTGCTGCCACGATTCCTGTACGTAGCATTAATTTTGTTAAATAAAAAGAAAATCACGGTAACGACAAACTATTTCTTTCATCTATGATTCAATAACCTTTCTATACAACTTAGCATTTCCTGCAAGATCTCGATCAGCAGGGTAAACTGGTCGATATTTAAGGACGGATTTACGGTCACCGGAAGCAACAGTGGCATCACTTTGGTAGCCATCAAGTGCAGTGTTAAACCGTATTTCTTGTTGCTCATTAAAATGCTGTAGATATCTGAAATTTTTTCATTTTTATTTAAATTTCGTCACGCTTGTTGTTGCTTAATATTTAATAAATGAATGAAAATTGTGTTTCAACTTACGAACAATCCGTGTAACGACCTCGGGTTCCTGCAGCTTCACTTCCCAGAGCAATGGATAAATCTCGTCGGTAATTTGCTGAGAGTCTAGAATATCTAGAATTCGCTGTAAAGCACTCATGAGAACTCTAGCATCGGTACATGTGTTTTCGAAAGCGAAAATCAACTTCGGTAATGCTATTCGTTGCAAGCTACCTTCCTCCTGAAGATACTCGGTCACGTTTTTCACTGCTACGTACGCTGCATTCTGAGAATGAAATGAAAGCGAAAATTAAATAAAAATAATTATTTAATAAATCATTGACCGTGAATTAAGACGATGTTTCACCAAAATTTGAATGTTTGGACTGTCGAATGCCTGATAAAGCATAGGCAACATATCTTCGCGGATGACATCACGTGGTGTCTTCTCCAGTACGTAGTGCAAGTTCTCCAAAAGTATCACTGTGCCCTGAATGGATCTCGGAGCCGAAAACAATTCGCTGAAAACACAAATAGGCTTTCAGTGAACAAAGTATCAAAGGATCAATGCAGCTTCGTACACTTGCTGACTTAAGGTGCAAACCTGCTCCAAAGGATCAACAACTTTTTCCTTTTTTTTTTTAAGACGGACAGACTTACCGGAATGACGGTAAAATAATATTCTCGTAATCTTCGACGGATCCTTGTTGAATAATGTGAAGCATCGGATGAAGTACGGCAGCGAAGACTTCCTGAGACCTCGATTCAGCTTGCAGATAAGGCCAGATATGTTGGTACCACAATTTCTACAATTGAGCAAAAAACAATAAAAATTAATACGTAAATAAAAAAAATCGATGTTTAAAATGTTAAACTTACACGTGGAATAAAATTGATAACTTCTTTGAGTGTCGTCCTGTAGAAATGAGCTTTTTGATTTGGATCTTTCATGTTAATGACGTCTAAAAATTGTAGAGCGTGAACCGAAGGATCGCTAAAAAAAAAGTGAAATGAATAAATGCAAAAGGTGGTTAAAGAAGCTCTTTCTTCGGTGTTGCGATAAGTACAACTTTAGTCATAATACAAAAGGTGTTTAGTCTGCATATGCACCTGAAGTATCTTATGAGTGAAAGCAACTGAGCTCGAGGTCTTGCTTCGGGGTTTTTGTCCAAGAGCTTTGAGACGGCTTCCTGAAGCGGCACCGGTACCCTCGGGAGAATGCCTTCGACTAGTCCGTACAACTGAAAAGAATCGCGAAAGTTCGCTGTCAGTATATTTTTCACTCACCGGTTCGTTCACTCGATGCAAACCCTTTGCAGTTTCGCTACATTTTCCTTTGATCTTCCGCATGAAGAGGTAAAACATGTGCTAACCCCGTCATCGATAGACACAAACTTATTTATACTTACGCCATCCAATTGCCTGATGTAATCGGAGCTACTGTGATTCGCTTGTATCAGTGAACGACCGTCGTTGTATATCGATGCTATTACCATGCCCAGACTGTACATGTCGCTGCTTATGCTACAACACTTGTGCTGCTGTATTTCCGGTGCTGGGAATAATAATTTTTAATATATTCAGACAAACCTTCTTCGTAAAAAATATTGAACTAAAGGAGAATATGAAAGAGACGCGTAATTGTTTATAATTCTAGTAAAAATCTAGACGAAGAAAAATTAATTACCAATAATTCAATCAATTCCCATTACATTAATACTGAAATTTTTATTAATGATGCGACGACAAGAATTTTTATTCTTTATTTTGGGAATTAGAGTTACTTGAAAGGCACCGGAATTTTTAAGAGCGAATACGAACAAGTATGGAGGGTTGAGGAACATTTTCAGGATCTTAGCAGTAATTGATGTTGGATATTAAAAATTAAGGTTCACATTGAAAAATATCCACCAGCAATGCTCGTTAAATAATAAAGAGCACCATTATTATCGGAATATCAGTATTTTTTTCTTTGGTGTACTTATAATCATCGGTAATACTTTTTATCCGTTTAGCATATGTCAATTAACCCTTTGTAAGTTACTCCGCCCAAAATCGTCCTAAAATAGGACTAAGAGGAGCAGAGTGAAGGTAACGCATTGTCAGGAATATTCTTGTTACTTATAGAGAATTAATGTATATCGTAGGTACCCTGAAAGTTGTGAATTAAAATCATTGTAAATTTTTTGTTACCCATATAATCGAGATTCGGTTGAATCATTTTAGACATCTTGTGTGTCCACGGTTGTGAAGGTATCGGATCAACTTCATCATTGTTGGCGCGTTCTAAAGTCATCAATTGACAGTTTCATTCATTTTATTTATATTATAAATATAAGTTAATTAGCCAAACGCTTAAGTTAATTTACCAATGAATTCGAGGCCGCACAGCTTCCACGTTCCTTTTTTCGTGATGATTATGCTACTCGGACACACGTTTCTGTGGATTACCTTGCACGTGTAGTGAAGAAAAGCTAAAGCTTCGATGATCTAAAATAAATATTCATTATAAATCTATTTAGCAATCGTATCATAAGAAAATATCAATTTTTGCAATTATTTTTAGACTGTACCTGTAACAATCCATATTTAACTTCCATTGCGAGCATTTCGTACTGTTTTATCATAACTGGACGGTGCCCAGGATTCTGATGAGGATTCTGGTGTTGCTGGTTTGGAATAGAATTCGTCGACTGATTCGCCAACATCGCTAGTTGCTCCTTGTAAGCCAATACGTTTGCGAGGCTGCCCAGAACTGGCTCCGTCGCGAACGCCAGAGTTTCCGCGCATTCTTTCACAGAGTTTATCACCTGATTATCGTACAATAAATATATTTAATTGATCAATTCATTATAAAGATATTTTCATAACTAGGAAAATATTTTATTGGATATACCTGAAGCAATTTAGGATGTCGAAACTCCTCGAGCTTGCGTGGACAACCTCGTAGAATTTCCGTGATTACCTCCTTGCGCTTTGGCTTGTGAAGCTTCTCGACCGAGCGCTTCTCGAACACAAACACCGAGACTTCCTGCGATAAGACAAATACACAAAAAAAAATCAAGGATGTTGAGTAGAAACTTCGTCGTTGGTTTCTCATTATTTTCTATTTTATTCACAAAGCAACGTCTATGAAAAAGAGTATCATGATTCGGCTTCCTCATAAAGAAATGTGTGTAAAATTTTTGAAACAATATTTCATATTTAAAAAAATGGTAAAAATGGAATTTTAACGAAATTTGATTGAACGAGAAATAAAAAAATGAAATATTCTATAAAACCCGAAAGCCTGTGTTAATTTCCACCAAATTCAACGTCAAATATCCCTGAACGTTATTACGCATGTGTTCAAAGTTCAAGTTTGTTTTGTCAAATGTTTCGAAAGTAGAAGCAATTGAAACTTTTAAACAAATATAATTTATATAAAATTCGAATCCATCTTCCGATCTTAAACAAATTGAATATATAGCACTGCTGTATGTTGTCTCAACCCTGTTAAAAAAAATTTTGTTCAATCGGTAAACGTTGATGTGAGTTTGAGCGATAACGTTAATTTATCGAAATAATTCAAAATCTTATAAAAACCGAACCTTCTTACGGATTCATTTAAAATTTTATACTTTAACATTACTTTATTCGTCAACAACTATTGAGCTCGATAGCTCAACATTTTCTCGAATAATTCAAAATCTAATGCAATTTGTAGAATTGTTTCGTTTCTTGTGTAAAATGTGACAAGCAAAGGGGTGTAACCACTTTTCTTGGCTGCTAAATTTAAGCTCAATTTCCAACATACACATATTTTCTTTTAAACCACTTTTCTGGACGTTTTAGGCAATTTTGAACTATTACCGGGTACGAAAACCTCGATTAAAAATAAAATTAAATAAAAGTTTTTTCTACGAGAAAACATAAAGATGTTAACGAAAGTTTAAGTCATTGAAGTTACGATTATTTATAGAATATCTTATAATTGCCAATAATTTATCACTCAATTTCAATGAATTTAATTGAAGTCGTCATTAAGGATATTTGTGCCAAAATGAGTTTCTGTTGATTGCGTTGAAGCTCAGTTAGTTTGCAGGAAAAAATAATTAATTTTTAACTTAATTAGCTTAATTTTTCATAATTTTCATTCCACATAAAGAAAGTTTCGTAAAGAAAAATATCGAAAGTCAAAGAATCAGGTTCACGCCAATAGAATGTAACGATTTTCACAGCCAGTTACTCTTTGAAAGAAATAAAAACTTAACAGATTCAAAGAAATGCTTTATGGCAGCTTGTGTCCAATTACAAAAAAAATAATTCATCGTTTAGTCTTTGAGCTTTGTCAAACAAACCAAAGACGTTCGGCGCTTATCTCTTTCTAGCTCAGTCGCGCGTCGGACGTTTCTCTCTTGTTCGCACTGATCAACACCTTCAGGGCAGCGTCCCTCTTTCTCGTATCTTTGGCATAAATATCCTTAAATTGCAGACACATTATCAATTCCCATCAAATACCAAACATTGTGATAAATAATTTTAATTCAAAGCACACATTGTTTCGAATGTGTTTACACATCTTCAAACTTTGTTGTCCCAGGATGAAATAACGTAATCACAAGGTCGTCCCTTAGGATACTAAAAACGTGTATAAGATTAAAGAATAAAACATGCAAATTCCAGTTTGTACAAACAAAGCTCAATACCTGCTTGTCGCTCTTTCTATAGGCATCGAAAATCCTCCAAGCATGTTCGGGTCCTGCGGTAGCGGTTGGTGTGTGACTTTTCACCTCGAATTCTGTCCAAATCGGATTAGACTCTACGACGTTCGGTGTACTGCCCATACGATTAAAGATAAACATTTTATGTGTACGGTTCCATCCAACGTTGAAACTTTCCTCTCCTTTGCGTATTATCTGCAAAAAAAGGAGAAAAAAAGAAGATATAGATGCAACACGAACCCCTCCACAAGAATAATCCTTTCATATTCAAAGTACGACTCTGCATTATATCTCAATCTATATTATATCAGTCTGTATCGTGTGTATCGATTTAAGAATTTTCTCTAAAAGAACGCTTCCTAAATCCCAGTCTCTCGTTTCACTAGCTTCTTCTTCTTTTTCTTCTTCTCCTCCTTATTCTTTTACTTTCTCTTCTTCTGCTTCTTTTTCCCTCGACGCCTTTTCCTTGACTGGGGATCCGAGTCTTCGAGCCATGGATAGCTCAAAGAAGCTTCGTGTATATCACATACACAAAATTGAAAAGGGTCGTGGATAAAGAGCGTGGATACCCTGAGGCGCTTTCGGGATAAGAAGGGACCCGGGAAAAAGAAGAAGAGAAGAAAAAAAAATGAGAGAAGAAATAAAACGAGAGAAGAAAAAAAAACGAGAGAAGAAAAAAAAACGAGAGAAGAAGAAGGTTGAATGTATCAACCTCATTCAACCGCCTTGACCTCTTTTAACTATCGTTTATTCATCGTCTGCTACACTTCACGACAAAAGAATACTATCGACTCGCCACCAACAGGCGGTTTAAGCTCTTCCTCTTCTTTTTCTAGTCTTTCTTCTTTTCTCTTGCCTTCTACCTTTGCACTCTCGGATTTATTTTATCGTTCTCGGACAGGGTTTGAGAGCGGACATTTGCGCGACCAGTGAAAAAGAATAAAATTGATTTTTACTCGATCCTGCATCATAGTCTAACAAAAATCTTCGGGATACCTTTAATTTTCTTTAATAGCGTTTCGTGTTGCATTTTTTGCCGCTGATGAAATAAATAAACGCTGAATTCGTCACTTTTTTTCACTGAAGAACGTTTGAACGTTTGCACGTTTGCTCGGAAGATGGAGCGAAATATCGATAAATTTTTATCTTCTTCGAGGGCTTATGGTAATAATTTTTCATTATTTTTCATTATTATGGCCATTTATGACGCAGACTTGTTATGATTAATTATTCGATAAGTACAATCTATGTACATTTTATCCATCTTCGTGGTTCGAACAAATAATTATAATCATTGTTGTAGATCTATTTTATCAAATAGTTAACATTAAATATATCATAGGAGCGTACAAACAG
Source organism: Cylloceria caligata (assembly GCA_963942595.1). Taxonomy (NCBI): domain Eukaryota; kingdom Metazoa; phylum Arthropoda; class Insecta; order Hymenoptera; family Ichneumonidae; genus Cylloceria; species Cylloceria caligata. Next base: position 44,359,404 of record OZ012709.1, on the reverse strand, counting down.
AGATTTTTCATTTCAAAGTAATGATCGCTGTCGAATTTTTGACGAAGGATATCTACGAGATTTGGTGAAAAGTGAATTGCGATTGGCGGGAAGAGCTTACATGCGGAGAATCATGATGTAGCGAAATTGAATGCTGCGGATGAGGAGAAGTTTTTACAGTCGATATCTCTTCTCGTCTGTTCAATCGAAAAGTTCCTGTCGAACCCTACGAAAGGGTGTGAGTTTGGTTCTTAACTTTTATACAAAAATTTATCTTCATACAAGCTGTAACATATCAGTTTCATCCAGAATCACGAAGATGGAAAGCTGCCAGTGAAGAATCCGATGGTCAGGTTCGTTTCCTAAAGTCGTTTTCTATTTGAACATTTCGCGACATTTAAAGAATGGTTCGATCCTTTTTTCAAACCCTAATACATTGATAAAGGTTTCGAGGGATACCAACTAATAACTTTTTCGATTTTAATCAACACAGATGTAAAAATTTATGTTCTTCGGCAAAAAAAAATGTATTATCATTTATGATTATATGCGATGCTTTGCAAAATTCCTGGATCCTTTATCAGAGTTTTCAAATGTAGAGGTTATATCAGTACTTAATGCGATAAGCTTAACGTTCGCCTAATCGTAAACGAAACATAAAAAAAATATTTACATCGTGATTCAATTTTCCAAAATTCAGTATTGTGCAACGCACCAGGATGGAATTCTGGATGATGCGATGGTACGTTGGTTACATGAATGATAGGTTCAAAGAAGTTTCGGCAATTAATGACCGAATTTCGTTAATTGTCGAAGCTTCTTTTAACCTGAAATTCTGTGTGTTTCCGGTTTAAAACCGTGTCATGGCGGAATTTTTTTCACAGTTCCATTATAAAAGTATTATCGAATCTGGTTGCATAATCAATTCGAATTTAATTCGTTGAAGCAATTAGGACCTGATATTTATAATGATTCGCAAACGCGGAATTTGAATTGCCACGATTAAAATCGCGATCACGTATCTCACACCCTGAATCGTGTTTCGCAAAATATCCATCCTACTGATCGAACGTAGACGCTTTATCTATATAAATATTGTGAATTCTGTATATAAATGTCATTTGTCAGTAGTTTAAATGAACGCTTTTGCGCTCAAGAATGTTGAAAAATTAATTAATATTACCCGTAGCCATAACTATGATATTAAAATGGTTGACTTCCTCATTATTTCTTTATTATATTTAAGAATACTAAATTATATTCTATTACGAATATATGAACAAGTTTTTATATTTATTTCTCTACCTACGAATCATTATAATTCGGCAGAGCTAAAGAGTGGCAACAACCGATAAACCTAACGTAACGTAGTCATCGTACATACTTGACATTACATCCATTCGCTTGACGCAGGTATTGTGTGTATTTGTTCGATTAATGGTCCTCTAGAGTTGACGTATTTACCAACGATATACGTGGCGTGGGACGGTGTTTGTGTATAACAGAACTTTTTCACTTATAATATCTAGAAACACACTACAAATGTATTTTAATGAAATTACACAGATGATTCAGTTATGAATATTAATGGTGATCATTGAAATCGACATTACACGTTTACTTCTCTCGCGTTTAACAATTATCAATAGTTTTCCAATATTAAATTCGGTACATTAATAAATATTATACGAATGATAATCGAAAATTTGGATTTTATTCGTTAACCGAACAACAAATACGAAAATAAATATATTATCCTTTGAAGCGTAAACATAACAAGACATATGATTAGAATTCAATCCATGGAAATTAAAGTTCAGCTACTCGATAAATTTATCCCGTTTTTCCTTCGGTTCATCCCCCTCTTTTTCATTTTCTATTTTTTCCCCGATCCTTCATTCTCAACGTGAGCCGAAAGGTACGCCTGAAGGGAAGAAAAAGGTTTTTCCTTTTCAATCGCGTTATCACATCGCAAAATAATAGAAAAGAGGAATTACTCAGCAGCCAAGCCGACGGTTATTCGGGGTTGCGGCTGAATTGTAACTTATCTTTAGCGCCTCAGGCTAAGTCGCAACGCTATCCAACGGAAACAAAGTTATACCCCAGGCCGTGACAATAAAGATCATGAAGGGAGATACACCCACGGAAAAAATGTATTTGCAAAATATATGCAAAGATATATCTCGCGTATACTCAATATTTTTTCGAGAACAATGTAATATGCGGTACATATTTTATCGGGAGACGTTTCCTTCTGCGTTAATTTTTCTTTTAAATTAGAGTCCAGACGCCAGCATTTTTTTCGATATGTAAAAGATGGTTGCAATGTTCATGAGACGTCTCCCGATTGTAGTGACAGTGGTAAATGAATTATTCTATTTCAAATATGAAGTTAACTAAAATGAGAGGAATAAAAAGGCGACATCAGCGCAATGATTAACGCTCTTACTCAGTACCAGAATAATCTGGGTTCGATCCACGATGACCACCATAGAATTTTTCTCTTCGACACTTTGGCAGGTCATCGTCACTGCCATTCTACACGCTTCCCCAAATTTTCCATCCGGTCTTCAGTTAATTCGTTCTTTTTAGATTTACCTTCGTATGAAAAGTTTTTAAAGCTAAATTCCTGTATTGAAGTTTTTTGCAGTTGAGAGTTATTTCGATATAAATTTTTTTTTTGTTTCGTACTTATTAAAATCTGTTTAATGTGACTATCTACAGCATTTTTATATTTGCTATATATATTTTTTATAGTTACTATATTTTTTGAAACAGAAAAAACTAAATAATTTTTAATAACTCTGTTTTATTTAATCGCTCAATCATTTTTGAACTTTTGTATTTAGAATTAAAGCAACGAAGATAATGAGAAAAGTGAAAAGTGGTCATTATTTTTAATAATTTATCTTTATTTATCACTCAATCATTTTTGCACTCGTGTATTTAGAATTAAATCGATAAACGTGATTAGAAAATTACATTGCGTTTTATTAATTTTTAGTTATCAACGACATCTCTGATGTACAACAGAATTATTAAAATTGACATGCTGTTGAATGATATATATACAAATGTTGATTGAAACCCACGCACTCTTTCTCTTATTCCACCGTGAATCCTCTGAAGTTAGGTACAGATTAACGTTTATAGTAGGAACGATCATCTTTAAAGCATGTATCGATGCAGTTTTTTTTACAGAAATTAGCAGAAATATTAAAAGCTATACAAGAATGCATCATTTTGGACTTTTAACATACATTTAATGTATCAGGAGTGCTTTAGAAAGAAAATGTTATCAAATACATATTGTTTAAAAGGTTGAAAAAAGAAAACAAAACTAAACTGTCAATTGACTCAACTGCATCGCTCCAAGCTCCTTGTATAAGCGTGAATAAATATTTTTCTATTACTTTTTTAATATCATACAAAATATACTTCTTGCTAGATATATGTATGCAATATAAATATATCTAGCGTATATTTCTCGTATACATTAAGGAACCTCGTATATACTCCCACCCCTCTTCATTATAAATACATCGTTGATCATATATCTTATTATAAATCAGATAATAATGTCTACACCTCAAATATATTCCGCAGATATATTAAAGATTATTAAAAAATATAGTTCGTACATACTTTTTCCCAGTAGAGCAGAAAGAGTGAGGAAATAAAGGTGGTTGCTGCGTTGAGGTTTGCGGAGAACATTATAGAACGACGAATATATAGAACACATGAGTGCAGGGGGAAGGAACACGGTGTATGGCGACGATCCGCGGAAGAGGAAATTAATTGAGCCTCGTGTGCACACCCGTAATTCAATTCGGTGTGATACGTGGATGCGAGAAGGACAGGTAGTTATTAGACAGATAGAGATATATCTATCTCAGGATGAACTCGTCGGTACGACTCGAATTCACCACCCGTGGCGTTACCTCCGGCACTGAATTTAACAGTTGCAGTTAGATCGTGTATGACGGTGTACGCTCGAGGGTTCTCTCACGATACAGATGAACGAACAAACTTCGAGTAGCGGAAGTTTAGTTTTCATTTGTTAATAGTTCACCACGCTCGAAAGAGAGAGAGAGAGAGAGAGAGAGAGAGAGAGAGAGAGAGAGAGCTCTTCCATCTCTATCGCGGCTCTCAATTAGAGAAATTCGAAATATTAATTGGTGACGTACAGGCTGCTGGAGTCTAAATGAACTTCGATAGTCTATGGACAGCGGTAGATACACATTCGAGCTTCAAGCTAATAATTTATATTAAAATTCGATTTTTATAATATATTCGAGCGTAAGAGAAATCCGATTATTAAGGATTCATCGGGTTCTGTACTGATAGGACATATTGTATTTCAGTGAGGGACTTAATTAAAGTACAGTACTGCGTTATATATATATCATAAAATCAATTACAGTTCTTGATTTATATTCGATTCTGCTATCGTGATCATATATTCAATTTTTTATTTTCGAAAGAATCAGATAATTAATAAATATTTTGATAATTGGCAATAGCTGACTGATAGTTATTCAACGATATTGTAATGCATTGAGGGAAATTTTATAAATACATTTAACAAACTTTATTACCGATTTGTGACGACGACAACGAATTTTCGAGGAAAAATTCACAATTATGTTTCGTAAGTAAGAGAGAGAGAGGCTGATTTAAGTTTTAAAAAACGTGGTTTTTATCAGTAAAATTAATCGTATAAAAAAACTTCATTCGATTTATCCTTGTTTTTTTTTCTTAACTTTATTTTTAAATGAAATTAATACTGTTTCTCTTTCACTCCACCGTGTCCGCCAAACTAGTTCTACCTCTTTCGCACTTGTGGATGACTCGCCTACCGTTAAGGGAGGCTCCACATCACCGTATCTAATTTGCGGATCACACTTTCTCGTTCTACACTAAAAAGAATTAAATTAAATTCGGTCAGTAGATCGCAAGAACGTGAATCTCGCGGGTGATAAGCGTAGAATTATTAAAATTGAAAACAATAAGTTATTCGCAGTTATCTGTAATGGAAAAATTACTTTTTAAAATGATGAACACATCGAGTATCGTGATACACCCATTCCGATTGCGATTTAGAAACAAAAAGTACTCAAACTGTGCACGAGAACAATAGTTCCAAATCTGAAAAAATAAATCTGCGAACCATAGCCGATAGCTCAGCTGTACGAAGGGTAGACGAAATATCCATGAGTGCAAAAGAAATGGAACTAGTATAGTTTTGCTTAACCTTAATTCCGTGAGAGGCGCAGGCACTAATTAATATAGCTATCTCCCTCACACACTAGTTGAGTGAAGCGCTATTGTTTACAGTTTTTGTTATCCACTGAGTACGTTTCGTCTCCCCTTAAGAAACATGAGTTGTATAGGATTATTGAGTTTATTTTTTGACCGATAAAAAAATACGTTTTTGTCGTCAATCGATAAATCTCCAACCGCCCCAGTTTAATGTATTTATTACCACTTAACAATCCAATTTTTTTTCTATTAAATTTGTTGCAGAAATATCTATTTATTAAATTTGACAAACTTATTATTAACTGCTGTCCTGTATTTCCAATTAAGGTGATTCTTACTTTCGAAAAAGATCCAGCTACTACTCGATTTCTCACTAACAAATTACAATTTTGATAATTTATTTTGCAAAGATTAGAAAGTGTACGTTTCCATTGCAAGTATTTTCGTTTTGTTATCGAGAATATAATTACGATTGTTTTATATTTTCCCCGCAAAATATTTGTTTTATTTCTCTACAGGATCCTCATCTAACACTGACGAAAATAATATACAAAAATAATTAATTAACCAATTATTTTCTATGTAAATCTTCCTTAATTTCAATCCTAGAAACTAAACATCCTTTCTACTTTTTTACGAGATAAATTATTTGCCGAGTAGTAACGGATGTCTATGGTCAGACGCGGTTATCATGTCCGACCGTTGTGAGTCAGGCGGTTCCCCAGACGCTCAGCTATTATTTATAGCATGTGCTGTCGGTAGATACTTACGAGTTGAACATTAATGAGCTCCTCTGTTCACATTAAACCTTATTAGGCAGCGTCGCTGTGTGGGTTTGCGGCTAACTTGATAGAATGTGTAGGTGAATTGTAGCTGCACGCAGAGCAGACAAAACAGCGATATAGTTCAGAAAGAAAAATATATTCTTTGTACTTTAAATGATCGTATCTTGGGCGCCATATATCCAAGTTTAATAAGCTTAACATTAACAAAGTTTGATTGTCTTTCGCATGAAACCCTGTACATATTTTTCTGACATTTCCATTGCACCCTGACAACTATTCTGCAGCACAGTCGGTATGGAATTGTATCGGAAACGTTTGCACAAGCTGAAGAGCCATACGCGCTTTTAATGCGATATCTTTGAATATCAAATGAATATTTATTTCAGTATTTAAAACCCGCATAATTATAAAATTATTTGTCCCTTTTACAGCAAGCATCGTTTTGATTTGGAAATTTATAAAACGCATTAGCTCGATTCTGTAAAATACCACGGTGAATAAATTGGATTACATTGATTATTTTTTTTACATGAATTACAACGAATAGGACCATGGTATGTAAAATCACGTGGTATCGGCAAGACGAAATTATATTTAATTTTTCGATAATTTCTCTGCTGTTGCTAGATAACAAACAAAACATTTTCAATAGATTGTAACCTGTGTTTAATGTCAGAAACATCAAATACATTTATTCATGAAATTTACAATAAAGCTAATTGTCTCGCAAAAATGTTAAATACCAAATTTCCATCGGTTGAAATTCGGGTGAAAAAAATATTCGCAAGTAATTTCGTTTATTTGATCTGTCAAACATCACGCAAATGTTGTTAGGCAATGAAACAATCGGGAAATATCTAATAATTTCCAAGCTCTCGAGGTATTATAACTGAAAATACAACGCTGAGTCCTCTTTTAAAACTGTAATGGTATTTTTTAATACGAATTATATGGAAATGATCGTTACTTTATGAACGATAAATCGAACTTTATAAATATTAATTATGTTAAAGTCCATTTTTATAAAATTTAAATAATCGCAGATGATTTGCATTCCTCAATCTGTCTATGGAGAATAAGAGTGACAACATTTCAATTGGAAAGATCATGAAAAGAGATACATGAAGCAAAAACCTGAGTATTTCTAACAAGTAGCACGCTTTACCACGACTCCTGCTTTCCTCGTATATCCGAGCAAAGGAGAAAGTGCGACAACCGCCACCTCAGTTAATATTTCACCAAACGCTGAAAGTATTACGAAGAAAGGAATGGGGATGAGATGCCCCTGAAGGTGGCTTGGCTGTTGACGCTTCCAGGTTATTTGCGGTTGGATGTAGACAATTTTCTACTCTCGCCTGGTGATGAATAAGGAATAAGAAGAAGATGGAAAAATACGAAGAAGAGAAGGGCGCATCACCGAGTAGACATCGCGCAGCTATAGTTCAATGTATAGAACGTTACTAGATGGAAAGGGTACTAAATTTGGAACGCAGGTGCTTCTCTCGCTATATATATGTACAGTAACTAAATTTATGTAAAGGTGTCTCTACAGTGCTCTACCCGCTATGGGAAATTCTGAGTCAAAGTGACTTGAACGTGACTCCCGTATCTACTTCGTTTTTTCTTCAATTTATGTTGGTAGGTCATCACATCGAATTCCACGCAAATTCCAGTTTCATTTTCCCATTATTCATCGATAATTACTTACGATATCAGGTTAACCGAACACAATTAACCAGCTTCGATTCTCTTCGTTAATTAATGTAATAAATATTTCTTGAATTATAAAGAAAAACATTTTTTCAAACTATTTGGAAAAGAAACGCAGGCTTTCATTTATGTACGACAAATAAATTGATATTTTTTTAAGTATAGCTTGTGGGATATTTAATTATTTCGGATAGTTGACTTTTTTATCGTTTAAAAATTTCTTTTATTGTAATTTAATTGATACGATGTCTTGACTTGAAATTTCCTGTATATATACTGGGTTATATGTTGTATACAGTAGGTATAATTTCGCGACGCAGGTGAGAGATAAAACAACGTAACGAGAGTACCAGGGGATAGGAAGGCAATCTCGTTGGACCTCCGATACAGTTACTATATTCAACAAGCTGCTTTCCCGAAGGTAGGTGGCATAGCCGTGCACGTACGCAAGATACCAACATCGAAAGTTAATGGAAGTCAACGGTATACCGAATCTATATAGCGTACATGCCGCAGCTACAAACCGGATAATTTATTGTAGGTTAAAGCTGTAATTTTATGTGGTGAGATAAATGATTCCTTTATTTAAAACATATTAAGTAATCGGGGTTATCGAATAGTCAGGCGAGATTATGGATCGGTGCATTTTTCATCAACAATTTGAAAACCTTTTAACGTTCCATCGAAGAAAAAATTTATCCACTTTCGTTGGGAGTTATGAATTTTATCTGTCTTTTTTATCTGGGGAAAATGAAATTTCTTTTATGCCACAAACTTGAATTATTAATATCAGAACGAAGCAAAACATTTATATTATGTTATACGTGATTATTTTTATTCGAGTGATTTTTTTTTTTACTTCGTTATAGCGAAAATTCGTCTTGGACGATAACATTCTTTTTTGGGGTTCTTCTTATCAAAGAAAGGTTTGAAAAAAATGTCGGGATTGGTGGAAAAGTTAAAGCCTCTCTGTATCTCAAAAATTAATTAATTAACGTAACTTTCATTGCTAAAATTTTTATCAAAATTAATGTTGGAATTGGGATTTTATGGCGTTTTGAATTTTGTGAAAAATATCTTTAATTGCTCTAGATGCCACAGATCTTTGGATATCGAGCTAAATAGTAATTTTGGTATTGAATTTGAAAAATAATTCATAAAAGTGTTAAAATTTTGTAGGGATTTTGAGTTTTTGGAAGTTACGTTAAAATTGTTGCTCTGACTCACGTGGATTTTGATGAATTAAACGCAAATTTTGTACACGAACGGACTACTACTTACAAGGAAGGATAGTTTGGTGTCCCCTCCGATTTTGATAAAACTCACGTATGTTGTAGAGCATCGAAAACTAAAAGACACGTATTTTTTTTATCGGCGGAACAGCATTTGTATGGGGCGAAATCGCCCTTCAAAGTTAGGCATGTCGAGGGGTGATTATGCAGTTTCACCCAGAAGGCGTCAACCGACTTTAATTAAACGAAAACCAAAATACTCCTCATTGAAGACAATAAAAATTCCACGTGAAGTTGAAGAAAAAAATTCATTTGCAGGGGTGAAACTGCATAATCACCCCTAACTTTGAAGGGCGATTTCTCCCCTTGGAAATGTTTTTCCGCCGATAAAAAAATACGTGTCTTTTAGTTTTCGATGATCTACAACATACGTGAGTTTCATCAAAATCGGAGGGGGACACCAAACTATCCTTCCTAGTTAGTTTGAACTGTGCTTATCGAACTATGTTCGATTTGGCGAAGATCAGTAAAAAGATTCGGATATTATAACAATTTTAATTGTTTAAATCCTTAACTTTTTAAGTTCCACTTCTAACTTACGTAAAATTTGACGAATTGAGCTAAAACTTCAAATACATACGTAATAACATTCACGAGTATTTGCCATCGAATTTTATGACAATTCATTAAGGCGTTCGAATTTTTGAAACAATAAAAGACCCATAGCTCGTTATTGACTACAATTGTCATCATAATATACCGATGCAATATAATAATGCATTTAAGTTTCGTCTTCACAACCAATTTTTATTTTTATGCAATATTTGGTAGCAAAAAATTCCTTCAATTTTCGTTAAAATTCACTTTCTATAATTTTTTTTAAAACAGGAATACAAAATAGAACTTGCACATTGCTTCCTTATTTAAATTTTTCACAAATGTTTCAATATATTTCTCTATAGACGTGGCTTTATGAGAAATAATGTAGAAACAATGTTCAAGTTTCTACTTTGTATCCTACATTTTGTCTTTCTGTACTATATGTTTACAGTTGAAATCGCGTTAAGTAGTCATGGACGGAAGACAGGATAGACCAGATAATTAAACAGAAGGAAATCCCTCTTTCGCTAATTCCGTCCCAGTTTTGTTGAGTTTCTGTCGAAATTGCTGGTGCTGCACGACGATTCTGTTACCATGGCGTCCGTAAAAGCAGAGCCAGTTGTGGTTACGACATGGAACAATGCACTCAACGTGTTGCAAGCTAATTAAAATCCGTTGGGATTAGATGTAGCTGTACCCTGTGGCAGAATTCTGAGCGTAGACGTGTGTCACATCTCGAGAGATACGAGGCAAGATACGAGAGAGATGTGGATAAATAAGGGAATTAACCTCAACGAGGTACTGAAACAAGCATCCCTCGTCTCAGGGAGAACTTCAATGAGTCAGATTCGAGGAAGCTGTATCAGGTGGCTAGCTAATTTCGGGTCCTACATTAGCCTACCGAGGTAATTTAGGGGTATCAATATAGGTTTTATACAAAAAAGTAACTTTACGTTCGACTTATTCAATTGTTAAACTCACTTGGAGGAAAACAAATTTGAAAAGACTAATTTGTTTAATAAATCCTCTATAATAATACTGTTTGCGCAACTGTAACACATACGCTTACTAGTTTTAGGAATGCAATACTTACAAAAGATATTACGATATTACAATATTTGTCATAGGCGACTCGTTTAACATATTATTCTGCCTATTTAGGTTCAAAGCTAACCCTATCGAGTCGGTAGACGCTAGCAATACGCTCAAAGCATATCAAACAAGTGTGGAACTTCAACCCAAGGATAAGAAGGTTCGTCTTGAAGTCAATCCTGATAGAAGGAACAGCTAAATGAAGAAGAAGACAAACAAAACGAAGCGTCAAAGAGTCCAAGTACAAGCTCAAAAGTTGCTTTGGATAGCAGTTAGGGGAATGGCAGCAAGGGTATTTTACTAATTACTATATTACGAAACCGCTTTCAGCTTCAATGTCCCAAAGCGTTCGAAGCCAGAACAACATTGAAAAAACGAGGGATGAAGCGAGTTTTCCGCGTAACCAGAACGAAAAGTTCACCCACACTAAGTATCAGGGAAATGAAACGTCCCATGGACTCAACTGACCAAAGAGAAATGTTTTCATCCTTGAAACTTTTACCACATTGCTGCTGAAACTCGAGTTGTTTTAGCTGAAAGTATAAAACTTGTGTAAATGTAGAGTTTTCTCTCTCTCTCTCTCTCTCTCTCTCTCTCTCTCTCTCTCTCTCTCTCTCTCTCTCTCTCTCTCTCTAACAGTGCTCTCTTTGTATAGCCACCTTGATCTCACCATACCACGGGATCATCCAGCTAATTCCCAACTCAAGTATATTTCCAGAAACTCATGTTCTATTTTTATTTTTCAAACTAAGAGAAGGGAACACCAGCGGTACATAAATGTGAACGAAAAATTAAAGCTGGGAAAGCCAACGTCTCCGGCTCGGTGAAATATTTCAGGGTAAAGTTTTAACAACGTGTGCGAAGAACAGTGGCCCGGGGGATGATTATTAGAGAAACTCTCGTAAAGTAGAAACCCTCGTGAGGGGTCAGACTCACGAGTTTCTTATAAGTTCATCCCTTCATCATCAATTCAGCCAATTTTTACATAACGAGGTTATGTCTCTCATGCACAGTTAAAATTGGTTACACGCTACAGCCAATTACATACTCAAATATACCACAACAAATGTACTTGGTTGAGTTAACTAATTAACTGGTTGTTCTAGCCAACTGATAGCTTATATATAGATATATATATATATATATATATAGATACTCTTATTAGTAGATTAGCTAAGTTAGTTGAATGCACCAACAAATTTGCCGAGGCAAATTTAATAATTATTTTTATCAATTTTTCCCTTGTATCCAACGTACTGTATATACAAAAACTGCTTTCAATTAATAAATTATTCTCTGACTAATTTTTAACAATTCTCAATGGATTCGCAAATCGAACGCTGTTGCACTCTATTGCGAACGGAGACGCGGAGACATAGACGCAGAGATAATTTATCATTAAAGTCAATTATTGCTGTAGCAATTATCCCGGAGATTATTTGGGGGCGAGATCTCTTTCTTTTTTAAGAACAATTTGTTCGAGAAATCAATTGACGGGTTAGGAAACGAACCAGTGAAACAAAGAGAAAATTTATCTTATGAAGATGTCTACTCCACTTTATAATCCTACAGTTCCGATTGTTAATCTCGCTTGTGTGCGCCGTTTAATCTGCGATTTTGAGCTCTTTGATCAACCTTTGCTAAATTAAAATATTGAAAAAACAATTCCATTACCGTATCCTGTAATCCTCGACGATGCGAATGTTTGACAAAGTGAGAGTTCCGCGAAGGCATAATTACGAAAAAAATGTACGCTTGGTTCGCGTGCATCAAATAAAATATGATTTTGCAAGGGCGTTTCCATGACGTTTCTGCGAATTGCACAAAGGCATCATCGCTGGGCTCTGAATGTATACATCGTGCTCGATTACACAGCAACCGTCGGATGTTCGTGTGTAGGAAAGCGGTGACGTAGGTACATCGACTACGAAGAAAAAAAAACTTGATACCCAAGGAAATATCGTTTTGTAGTTGCGGTCCATATCGAATCGTTCTGCTTTCCCCTGATCTTCTGCTCACCCTCCATACAACCTCGAAGAAATATCTCGCCGCGGTAAGAAAGATTTGCCACCATCGAGGTCTATCGCTGGGGAATAAAGTTTCCTGAGACGAGCTAAGATTGCCCGGTTAAGCAACACCCTGCTGTTACTACTGGATGGTGTTAACGAGTTCAGACTACGTCATTACCAAGATGAGTATCATTCCCACCCTTCTTCTCTACGACAACCCACCAATGAATATAAATAGCCAGAGACTCTCTGTCACTTTCATCGCATCTCCCGATGGCTGAAGCAGATAAGGATACTTCGGTAAGTTCCTCTTGAGACTTATTCAAAGGACGAACAGACGGAGTGAAACAGAATGTGCAATAAAGTAAAGTAGGCTATTGAGGGTCTCGACGGAGACGACTGGATGTATATATTTAAGCCTTAGGAGTGTCGGCAATACACATAGTTCTCTTTTGCATAAAATACTCATACAATATTGTAGCAATGGGGCGAAGGCCGTTACCTTAGAAGATGTATCAGAAATAAATATACGACACGTAGTAACGATTGGATATGATCAGTGAAGGGATACAGTGCCTTGGGAATGTCCTTAAGGAAATATCTTTTTATTTATTTCCTCTATTTTCGATTTCCTTACATTCATCTATCGCTAATCGTGATCTATTTTATGGGTAGTAGCTGTAATGTCATAACGTATGTATTGTATTTGATATTGTTAACCATGTTAATGTTATGTGTCTTGAGAAAATTAAATTTACGAGGTAATCCGTGAAAAATGCATGGTGCATTGTATGCATTATGCGCATTACGAGCTCTTAGGAACTGCGTACAACGCACCAATTAAGTTACGTTGTACGTAACTTCGTATACTTACGTACAACGTAACTTAATTGCTGTTTTACTTCATATCCCCATCTCTGCTGAATAATTTGATATTATTATAATAATTATATACGAGTAAATGTAGTAGAATGAGTGCCGATTAATTACTCAGTTTCAATAATCTGTATAGAAGTAAGAAATCTGCTGACTAAAATATTTTTTAAAATGAAATTTAACCAGATTTTTAAAATAATGGATCAAGCAGAGTAGCAGGAGTACCGCAATGCTATGCCGATACTTAGTTTTATTAGTAGAGTATGCATGTAAAATTTAGTCATGATTCGCTGTCTCTTTCAAAATTAATTGTGGTTTCGGTCAGTGTAGACAGACAGAAATAAATGAACGAGGCTTTTGTCGTACTCTAGGTCACACACACTGAGAGAAGAGTTTATTTGTAGATACCAGGATTTATTAACTGTTAACAAATGGTAAAGTTGAATATCGCGAAATGAATATTTCGTTGGAGTGAACAAATCGTTAATTGTAACCTATCAATTGCCACAAATAATTATTTGTTAACAGTTAATAAATATATACTTGAATGAAATGTTCCTTTGTTAGAGTCTGATGAACATCATGTTCCGTAGCAAGACCTAGAAATAGGTATTGACACCAAACAACTATTGGTGTTAATAAACAATACTTATTCATAGTCACTACTGTAAACATTTGGAGAGAATAAAGCATAGAATGAGGAAACTGTTGATATAAATTGTATGTGCCGTCAGATCGATTTCGTTGAACCGAGGTTGAACAGAGATTGAACAAAGCTATTCCGAATGCTTATATTAATTAACATTTTCTATATTTACGTTCAAAGGATTGCCTTGGATCTACATGCAAGCTCCACCGTAACGAGGAGATCGTTAAGGTTATCCATCGATAATCATCATAAATTTTACACTTTTTATGCAACACTAGCGTACCGTCAACTCAATCGCATTGCAAAGATATAAGTCCGGCATGATGGCGTCGAAGTTGCGCTAGACCGAATTTATCCGCTGAAGAACGTGATTAACAATAAAGAATAAATGTAGAAGAATAAATAATGAAGAAGTGTTTTTACACAAGGTGCAACTATTTTTTCCAATAACCTGTATAACGAAATAAGTGAAACAACTTTAAAAAAATCGTATTTTCATTACAAAGTAAATAAAAGAAAACACTTAAATTAAAAAATCCGATAACGCCAGTGAACAAACAGGCCAATCTAACCTACATTATTAATCGAAGTTTATTTTCGATCGCAAACCGAGCATGCAAAGTAGTAAAAAAAATGGACGAATTTAACTCTAAATTTGTATCTGAATCATCAAAAATTTTCATGAGTCCAAAAAAAACCTTCGTTTATTCACTGGTGACTTATTCATCCTGCGTAATGAAAAAGTAAATAATAACTAAATGAAATCCTTTACCCACATTTGCCATTACAGAAAAATGTATTTCAAGATATATCTCACGGATATATCCTGTTAAATATATATAAAAAAATACAGTTTTTTTTAATATATTCCATGATACAACGATATAAAGTATATGAAATATATGAAAAACATAATTTTTCAAAGAAATATTACATGTTTTTAAACATTTATTTATTATTTTTTAACTATTTTTCAAAGTTACTTTATTTATTTGGGGGATCTATCATAAGTGACGTATAGCAACGATTTATCGAAGGTTCAACATTTGTTAAACATCATCATCAGTAGAACAATACGAGTAGTAGCTATATCTGTATATGGTCAGACACAATATGCAGACACAATATGCTTTGGTAGAAGAGTAAATTCTTCATAGTTTGTACTATAAACCATTTCCAGATAAAATTATAATATCCATTGTACTGTACTAGCGAAGAGTCGTAAAAACTGACGGGAGAAACTTCGCAGTTGTGTTATATGGTCGTTTTAACTGCGTATGATCAAACAGAGAATGTCGTGGAATACGACCGCTCGTAAAAACAACAAGTGACTTGTATATGACATAATCTATTTTGCATACAGAGTATCGCGTATCGTACATACGCTAACCTTTGAAAGAATTATTTTTCCTTTGATAGTTGCATAAAAACGTGAGACAGAAAAAGTAGCTTGGGGCTCAACAAATTAATAAGCGAAGATGGAGTTCAGTGGGACACTTTTTTCACAAAGTTAAATTTCGATGAATAATTACCAATATTCTGATAATCCATGCGCAGTTACACATTCCATGCATATTTAAGGACATGTGTAAAATGGCATACGTACTTCGGATAAATCGTGAGAACTTTGTACCCCGCGAGTGGGGAAAAGTAGGTCATTTTATCGAATACAGCGAGACGTATCGTTGAAAACTTTATTGCAAGTTTGACTTATGGGTACGAATTAAAATTAAAACGTTTTGTTTTATGGAAAAGCTGACCGTGAGCGTAGTGTACGTTACATAATTGTTTTTAACGAAATTTCCAATGATTTGGACAACTTTTCTCTTAATTTCTCTTTAACATAAAATATTTTTATTAAATGCAAAAAAATCACGTTTAGGGAATATAATTGTATTTTTTTCATGATGAGTTTGCAAAATTGCAACGGATATATCTCGAGAACGGGTTACTCGATAATGAAGAAATTTTGCATATGGATCGGGTCGCAACCTTCGTCAGTTTGCTGCAATTTTTTGCCAAATCTCTAACGATTGTCTCATTTTATGTTTGTTTGAATTTTTTTGTTACGAGTATGTGCACTCTCTAGCTTCCGTAAATGTTAAATTGTCGAGTTTAAACTTTCTTAAAGAATAGGCCAAGGGACAAGATTATTCGGTATTGAGTTTGCCATGAATCGATCAAGGCGCTCAGATTTTATTGAATGATGAATTTTTGTTATTTTTCGACAAAAAAAAATTATTTTTGCTCTAATTCTTATAAATTTTCATCTATTAAATTTTTATTTAGCATACAAATTGGTTAGGGTACAAGGATACTTGGTCTCGAATTTGGTAAGGATCGATTAAAGGGTTTTAACTTGATGAAATTTGCGATTTTATCAAATTTTCAATTGAAAATTTTAATACAACTTCCTCCATTAGGAAGCCAGAATTGAGATAACCGTTCCCCGTAGAGAAGAATTTGTGGGTTGGCGTGAATCACAAGGAATTAATGTGCAAATTTTAAATTTACACGCCTTGTTTTTATATGTTTAACTGTATCCCAGAAATTATTGTTCTGCTGTATTCCGCTAGCTCATATCATAATGTAGAAATGATTTTTATAATCTGCAATACAATTAGTGCTTGACGAACATCACAATGATTCCACAATACTACAATACTTGTCTTGTAAACGGAAATTTATGGTTGAGGTAACGAAATTCGAAATGATCATTAATAATCCAAATAACTTAAACTATTTTATATAATCCCATAATAAAATGATTACTCATTGTTCATACTTGTGTTATCCGATTGTGAGTTTTTCTTCAAATAGTTCCAATCGCCAGTTTTTTGAGATTAATTAGATAGGCCCACTGCCCAACGTGTCTCACTGTATCTTTCTCTATTGCAGTATTCAATAGAATAACAAAATAATGTGATTTTGTTACGATTGTTAATAAATTATTGATAAAATTAATTCTGGAGATTCCAAAGAACATTTTATATGAAAGGTAAATGCCTCAAAGTTAAAAAATTAAACATTATTCATGTGACATGATTTTTGACAATAAGAGAGTACCGAAGATGACAATACTGAAACAGTTCTCACGGTACAATGATTAATAAAAGAGAATATCTAGGGTTTAGATTGTAGAAGCCACGTGTTTATCAAAGGGTTCGACCGTAGACTGAAGTACTCCATTAATACGTATCTGGCTAGTAGTCATAGCTGGATATAGTCAGTCGCATTGTTTTCCTAAGTGCAGCTTAACTTGGAAAGGGCGACAAGAGATATATGCAGAGCATATCGAAGGTCGTACTAACCGGATGCGATAAGTTGCTGGAACGCGACGACGACGACCGCTATGGACTGTGAAAGCATTTCCTCGAACTGTATAATCAAGCTCGTCATATTCCGGATTCCCTACGGTACTTTGGTCGAATAGTTGTGGCTGGATGTGGTCAGACGTGGAGAATGCTCCATAGTATTCCGACTGTTAATAGTTCGTATTACTATTGCTGGGCGTTGCCCTCACTATTCTCTTGGTATGTATTAATGGTATAGTGGGCATGTTTCGGTGCACGAGGTGGAGGAGACCGAGGAGTATGTTACCGATGAGGTTATGAGGAGGTAAGTAGGACAGTGTTGATTAAAGGACATGCGTCAGTACGTATTAGCAGAAGCACTTCGAGCAAAGGCGATAAGCATATTGATGCCAATTGAATCCTCCGCTTTGGCTTTCTCAATATACTATATATAGCCAAAAGGGTCATCAAACAGGCTTATAAAGAGAACTTGACAATATTGCTAAATACAGTGGAATCTCTCATAGCTTACATAAGGCCGGGATAAGTAAGTCAACTTAAGAGCCAATCGTGCACGTGGAACGACAGACTTGGTTGCGTTTCTCGTTTATTCATGCGTTGGTATGGCCTAGAAAAAATATTTGTTTACTTCCACCGTTATCGTGTCATTGCAGTAAAACGTGGGGCTATGCTATCAGAGATTTAAGTGTATCCGATTGCAGACACACGTATATATGGGCAAGACGAATAAGATTGAGGAGTAAATAATGTTAGTGAATAATAATATTGTTGGATTTAATATTACGAATATGTGAGATATTCTTTGTAAACCGAGATACTTTATTCGATGGACCTCTTTGATGATTTTTTTATTAGACAGTTTGTAGTTTTTCTTAAGAGGAGCTTCTGTGATTAAAAGAAATAATGTTAATCCAACTTTTTATGAGTTTTTTTATCAACTCGGTGTTTCTCGGAAAACATTAATTGTCACTAAAAAAATGTGTTAATATACAAAAGTAATAATATTTTATCTACTTTTCAATGTAGTCGTTAGTAAATATAGCTTTTCCGATACTGGAAATTCCATTTTATGCATAAAATTAAACATTATTCTCATCTAAATATTTAATTTTATTTTTATACGAATTTTATGCAGAGTTAGGCATTGTGTGCAGACTCTGTAAAAAAAATTCTATGGTAGAATTTATTATAGCACAAACCAATTCATAACAATTGAATCACCTCCGGGCGAAGTTCAAACCTTAAGGCGTGGTTTACTCTATGGATGAAGCTGGTTCGTTATATTGTATAATATTGTTTTATTATACAAGAACAGGTTCGACTTTGGTTAACTTTTCTATAAAAAGTTCGGTTTAATAATCCAAAAACACGAAAATTCCTCACAAATTGGCAAATAAAAAAAAGAAAACATCGAAGAAGGTCAACCGAAAAACGTAGCCGATTTGACAGAGAATGCCTAATGCGTACAATGCTATAGATATTTTTTATACAAACCTTGAAATAGAGTTGAACATTCCACGTTCCATAAAGTAGGAACGGGATTATCTCGCAGGCAAGACGTGAGAACGAATGAAACCAGAGTCCAAATATTAAGAGTCTGAGTGTAGAAGTAAAGAGATAAAAACTCTAGTGGTTCTAGTGATTTTTCTTGGATGGTAAGGTTGGTTACGAAAAAGCTTCTGGTCATCTCGACTTTACGACGAGATTGTCGACCGCACCTGCGGTACGTGCAATCTTGCTTTCCGCCCCGAGCGAGTACCGTCGAAGTAACCTCTTCGAAAAAAAGAAGAAACAAATGAAACAGTAAGTAACGAAGAAGAGGAAACGTCCAGAGAGATATATAGTGGAATAAAAAAATTATAATAATAACGGTAATTATGAGAAAAGGTATACTACGAAACTATTGTCGCTTAATTTTATAGCATTCGGGTTAATAGGAAGACGTAGTATGTCATATACCGTAGTGAAAAAGTAAGTACACAGCGTCAGCCTTTCGTAGCACCCGGCTCGAGTTGTAATTGAGCGTTCGCTTAAGGTACAAAGAAAATTCATTGAAAATTTGAAAATTATCCCAAAAACAATTTTTCTATCGCTAGTGGCATCGAAAATAGGTAAACACGAAAAAATAATAATTTTTCACTTATTATTGTGATTACAATAAAAAGTTTTTATTCATAATACATTCATGGAAAACATAAAATAATAAAAATAATAAATGATTTATTCATATCATTCCTAAAAGTCGTGTGATGTTTTACAATTTTACTAACAATTATTATATATTTCATTGATTTAATTAGATTAAGATGCGCCTTATGCAAGATCTCGATAAAATCGATGCGCCCACCTGAATCGAAATACATTAAATTAATTTATTTTACTCCACCGCAATATTAAAATTAACTAAACATGACAATACGAACTATAAAATATGTCTCGATACGCTAACGAGCAACAAGAGAATGCTTTCCCATCGACACGTAAATTTGATACGATACTGTCGCTCTAATCGATCTACAATTTATTTATCAATTACTAATAGGGTCGATGTACCGGTTGTAATCGCACTTTAGCTTTCCCAATGTTTAATGATTTGCGATTAGAAAAGTAGCTATCGAAACAGTCTCCTTCTTAGATGGTCTTACTCGTAATCGCTCTGTATCATAAAAATATCTCGCTGTCGCCGCCACCGCCCTCACCGCCGCCGTATAAAAGAATTGAGGGGGGGAGGGGGTCAAAAAGGGAGTAATATGGGTCAGAGTGATAATGTCGGTCAGGGGCTTGAAACCCGGGCTCTCCTAGGAGGGTTGGTGCGCGAAGCGTGCAGATGGGCGAAACCCCCGAGTAGATTTCAATTTCATATTCTCACAATTAAAACTCTAAGTCTTAAGAAATGACAAAATAAAAAAGTAATTTTAAAAATCACCAGTTCATCACTTGTTGCCATAGGTGTTTAAAACAAGTTTCAATATTCTTGAGTACAAAGTCTGTACGTTTATAGAAAGTACTGACAAATTACAATTATATACTGATTAAATAACTTTGGAAAAGTGACTGGTGCTATGAAAGACTAGGGATTGCCACAAATGCTACAACCGGTGCAACTACTTTATTCTTTATAATTTTTCACAGCGCCATTACAAAAGTGACCTGCGGTTTACGTATAGTCAATTAGAATGTGCCATAATCAAGCGAGTGATACTGAATGGTTTTATCGTGATAATAACTAAGCGAAGCCATCCCCCTTTTGTTTTATTCGAATTATTGTTGTGGAAAACGACGCTCTTTCTCTTCGATAATTCTGGAACAATGTTCTAACTCAATTTCACTTACTTTCGCGGTAGTTGCTTCTCTCATATTTCTGTGAACACAAGTATAATGTGGAATGATAATAAGATCGCGAGTCACTGTCTGTGGATCGTTTAATATGCAGAATAGCGCGAGACCGTTTCAAGACAATATGAGCTGCTATCTTGGCGTACGAACCATAATTGCACCGACCTCATCTAGAATTCATTTCGCACTCTATATAATACTTTTGTACACTGCGCATACCAAGCATCCCTATCTGTGAGGTCGTGAGGGTCTTCTCCAGTTTGCACTATAAACTCTCGAATATTTCACAACCACGCATCTCGCCCGAAGTATCTGCGAACGCAGAGTACCCGAATACGTGGAACATACTCGCGTAGGTGTAAAAATTGTAGAATCATCCATATCTCTCACTGTGGACATTTTTAAGCCAGCTAAATTTGTAATATCGTCGTATCTGCAAAAAAATACGGCACAAAATAGCAGATAAAAAAACTGCAAGATTCGTGAAAAACAAAGAAAATATGGTTTAATACGTAGTCAGCAGGAAATTTCCGTTTGACAGAAGCTCCGAACGGAACTACAACCGCTTTTATATCGCGAAAGGCAACATTTTGCAACTCCCTTCTCCTCCCATTTAGAATTCTTCAAAACATAATAATGTCAATCGTTTTTAAATTTCAAAAAGATACCCTTTTGCTCCAGTTTAAACATTTTAGGATCTTACAACGTGATTTGAAAATATCGCGATGAGACTTACAATTAGAGAATGTCATTTGATTCCTTTCTTTGTCTTTACTTTAATAACCGTTAGAGTACTTTGGAAACTTGAAAGTTAAATAAACATATTTGCCAGAATTGTTGTATTTTTCTTGATTTTTTACCGAAAGCCAAGAAAACTATAAACGCGTTACTTTAAATATTTGATTTACTATGATTAACTGACATTTTTGTTAAAATTATGCCAGATACGTTGTACTTCGTGAAAAGTTTCCGATAATATCGAACCAGTACGTTAACGTAAAAAAAAAAAAAATTTTTTTTAAAACATTTAGCACAGGAGGACGTGCTTGACATTGATGACCTTAAAATATCAAAGTATTACTTTTCTATTCGACTATCGAAGAGTCAATCGCGGATAACATAATTGTTTGGCAGAGAGTTACATACTGACTGGCATTATCATCGCACTAGATTACTATCTACCGATCATGGTAGTCGAGATTATCGCATAAGTGTCTGGAGCAGAGGAAACAGCCTCGCCCCGGAGTATAAATGGCAATTGAGATCGAGGAGTGGCAAGAGGAAAAAGATACCCCCAGGTTGAAAGTCGGCTATAGCGGATCTAGCAAAGGGAAACGTGGGAAGGTACAAAGTATGACAAATATATAAATTAAATCTCCTTTGGAGTAAAGAGAAAGAGAGACAGCATCATGACACACACAGTAACAGTAAGAATCGAGGCCAGGTGCTTCTTGAATCTTAAAGGGACGGGAGGGCTCCGGCACTCCCGAGGAAATACGATTCTTGATAGAGACGTTTCCTCCTTCGCTTCTCGGCATCACTCATTTCCTCTTTCACCGTCTCTCTCCCTCTGAAGTATTCTCCACCTCTAGCTCGGATCTTTCTTCCGCACTTTCATTCGCTCGGTTCATCCAGTCACGAGCTCACCCCCTCGATTTATGTCTGTTTCACCTTTCTATGCTGCTGATATCTGCACCGCCTTCCCCATATTCCACAGGTACACCGCTATCTCTCTTGCACCTGCTAAACTCGTGATTTCTTTCTTCTTCTATTCTCGTAAACCACCCTTATCTTACTTTCCATCTGCTATTCGACACTGAATATCGATGAACCGATTTTCTCCGGATTTTCCGGTATTTAAATACTCTTTTCTGACTTTCTCTTTTTCTTCAACGAACAGTTGCTGAGTTACAGTTGTTGACCAGGATATAGAAGCTGGATAATAAAAACTGTGAAAATATTTACTGATAGTTACAATTACGATGTATCTCGTAATTTTATTATTAAGATTTATCTGTTGGGCTTATACATAAATACAAATTCAAATATATTGGTTAAAAAGAAGCGGCGATAACTGATGCTGGATTAAGTGATTCGAGTTAGCATTAAATCTTAATAATAAAACTATAAGTCGACAGCACGTGAAGTGATACTCTTCGCAAACGATAATAGAAATAAAAAATACAAAGTCGCTATTGCAAGTCTCACTTTGAAAGTTATTTCATGAAAATTACTTGGATATATTGGATTTTTATTGAACGGTTCTTAATATTTAATTATATTAATTATTTCTTCATTTATAATCGAAGATAATATTTGAAATAATTATTTACAAGTTGTATATTCAAATATTGGTCGTAAATATTAGGAGAATGCTTCGACGAATTACGTATTTTTGTGTTTTCTATAGTCAAATACTGTTTTGCCTAATATCGAGTAAAATCTCAGAATTTTCTCGCGTGTTTACCGTAAATTCGTACCTCGAAAAACAAATTTGTCAATTCGTATGCCGAGAACAGTATGGAAGTGGAGTAAAAAATGAAACCAAGGCGGACGGTATGAGGTAAAGAAATACGAAGTAGGTCGTGGGTCGTTCGAATTTTATATTTATCTATCAATAAATTTTTCGATAAGGGTGCTACTGGTACACCGAAGTGGCATATTCATGGAATATATTACTAGAATGGTAAGAGTACCCGCCGAGGGGTTCTCATACCATTCTCAAGGATTCTCGCGCGTAGTATGGTAAGAATTTTTACGAAAAAGATCATCTTGTGTTCTCTTTATATCGCGCGAAAGCTTTATTCATGTGCAGACTCCCTAAAGGCCTCTTCGTATTCTTCAGGTATCAGCAATATCATTTTGTATTACTCAGTTTTGAAAGGGTTATGAAATTCTCACCAACGGTTATCCGATGTACAGGGTTACAGTGACGAGCAATTTTTCTATAGTAAATACTAAAGACCAGAAAAACAAATAAAGGTTTTCCAATAACTGCATTGTGAATCTGCTTGGATCGGTATTATTTGTACATTTCACTCCAATTATCCTTCAGTTACTTTACATAAAAATCTGGGTAACTCAAACAGCAGCTTTCTTCGCGTAATGTAACCTCGACTTTTATTGCCTTGCGAAGAAAGAGAAGAAAACGTACGTACGACTGCAAAAGTTGTTGCAAAAGTCACTCAGTCACCCAGCCACCGACGTAGTAGAGTTCACGTCTCGCCGAATCATGAGAATTTGTTAGCGAACTTTTGTGAAAGCAGAGATTGTTCTTCAGTGATATTTCTTATCAGACTGACGTACATGAGGAACGATAATAATTAATATCGATACAAAAGTTTGTGGTTTGAGCCATTTTTTATTGTCTAAAAATCAACTAGCTACTTTTTTACTTTAATATTGTTTTAAATATATTTACAAACATTTGTTTGTGATATTTTTGCAGAAAGAGGTTTTTAAAATTTTAAAATTTTTATCGTTTAATTGATTATCAACTAATATGAATAATTGTTTGCATAAATCTGTGCTACCCATAAAATATTTTATGCGACTGCACGTTTAATTATGAATACTAATGAAAAGGGTGATTCATCAAGCTTTCGTAAAGTTAATTACGAGCTTGAATTTTTTTTACGACGAAATGAAATCCCCTCGGAATTTCTCGATGAAATGTTAAGGGTTTTTTTCTTATCCTCATTTCATTTTTATTGGTTCATTTCAACCCCTTTTCTTCAGTTGCCCCAAAGGACGTCACCCGCGTACCATTGACTATTCGATAATTAGCAAGTTGAAGCGAATTCAACGGGAGACTTTAGTATATAGTCTCTTATCGGGTCAGAGAAAGAATAAAGGTTGGGGACGAGACAGTACCCGATCTCGCAGGACTTTGAAATGATGGTCACGGAAAGCCTCCGTTATATAAGGAACGTGAATTGTTCAATTCGCTCGACGCATTTCCAGATAAATCGTCGAGGTACGGGAACTTGAACGTGGGAGGAAACGAGCGAACGTCGAGAGAAACTACGACCAAACGAGAGATAGGGACAGAGAGAGAGAGAGACAGAGAGAGACAGAGAGAGACAGAGACAGAGAGAGAGAGAGAGAGAGAGAGAGAGAGAGAGAGAGAGAGAGAGAGAGAGAGAGAGAGAGAGAGAGAGAGAGAGGGAGAGAGACAGAGAGAGAGACAGAGAGAGAGAGGGAGAGAGAGACAGAGACAGAGACAGAGAGAGACAGAGAGACAGAGAGAGATATATGAAACGAAACGAGAGGGTCTTCTCGCCCGAGGACTCTAGGCCTGACGCAGTGCTACTCGACGTTCAACGTTGATACTCTCGCAGATCTGATCTCGCAAGATCAGATTTCCAACCGAAAGATCTTGTGATTCATAAATCACACGTTATAATAATTAATCACTTTAAAATTGACGTGATACACTCAATGCTCCATATTTTATAAAGGACTTCATAAATTTGCTATGGTTTTTGTACTTATACTAATGATGTTGCTCTTATTAAAATTATATTAAGTTAACAATTATATAAACGTCAATTGCAATCTCGTTTTTAAAAAATGCTACAACTTTGTTATAAATATGACTTTCTATTTATGCACTTTAATTTTTTTTTTCTCAGCAATCTAGATTTGGTATTTACAATACTATCAACGTCTACGTATGAGGAAGAAAACACCTGCACAGCAGAACCTTTCACATTGCTACGTCGCTATTTACCACCTTTTGCAAAGTCATTTTTATAAGGAATAATATATCGATCGATTTTGGTTTCCTCATAGAGGAAGTTTCGTGAAAGGTATAAAATAATGAAGAAGCATTATTGAATGTTGTACTTTGCAGGCTTCTTTAAATACTGTTAACACTGGCTTAACTCCGCAAAATTTCGACAACTCAAGATTTAGTAAATTAAGGATCTTTGTAATAATTTCTTGCAAAATTTGATAAATTCAAAAACTCATTATATACAGTACGTACTCGTATACACCGTTTGTCATTATATTCGATTCTAGTAATCATTTTAGTCCCTTAAAGATCCGTACATGCATTCAGCTAGAAAGCTCAACATTTGTCAGATTTGAGATTTTTATGTTAATTTTTTTGAAAATGCGAAAAATTCAAAATGGCAAAAAAAAAGTAAATAGTGTGAATGATTCTTGCGCAGTACGATACCAATTATCTGTCCATACTAGTTCAGATGAACTGTACAGATGTACAGAATTATTTAGTTGTGTAGCACAACAATTGCAAGAGCGAAATCTTAACGACTGAACATAATTTTTCGGAAAATCGAAACAGACGATAAATATTGATATCTGAACCTGCATGATAAATTAAAAATTGCCAGCTCAAGGCGTATTCACGTTACAGAGACTTACCAATTTCGTGATTGATACACAAACGCCCAGACATTTTTTTCTAAATGTCATTTTTGAATATTTTGGAATATTTTTAACACATTGACGATCTCGACATTCTTTTTTTTTTACGAAAGGAAGCTGTCTTCACGAGGAAGCAAGAATGATAACAATCGAAAATATAATTAAGAATTAATATCCAAATAGGTAAAGACATTTAATTAATTTTTTTACAACAGTTCAATGTTGAATATTTGTTTGACAATTTTTTGTTAAAAGTGTTGCAAGTCAACAAGCTTACATTATTATTTAATCTTTTTATTGCGATTTACTATTATATACTTTTCAATTTTAGTTATATCTATTGTTTACACAATTGCGTACAGAAAAACTGATGTCGTGTTTTGTGGGCCACGTCAAACAAGAGATGAAAGAAACAAGTTTGTAACAACCGACAGAGCAAATGTTTGCCTGAGACTCACGACACAGTGAGCAGGAGCCGCGGATGCAGGGCGAGTGGGGCCGGGAGAGGGGGTTGAAATATGGAAATTGCAATGATCGTGGTCAAAAAGCAGTAAAGAAAAAGTGAAAGATCACCGTGAGGATTGAACGGAACAACAAAAATAGAATAAAGGATAGAGACAACCAAAAGAACACGACGAATCCGCGTTTGCAGCGTTCAAATCGTTTTATCAAAAACAGAGTGTAAAACAGAGTGCTAATTCCTATACAATTAAGAGTTTTTATACATTCACACAGACGTAAATAACGGGATCGCGCTACAACTAGAACTCGTCTATAAAAAAAGTATGCTCACCTTTAATAATAAAACAATTGCAGAAATTCCATTAAACAGTTGCTGTTATAGATTATTTCAATGAATTCGCATCTTTATCACCACAATTCAGTGTACGATTTTATTTTCACAATCGCTTTATGGATTAATAAAGAATAACGTAAACAATTCAAGTAAATATTAAATACAATTTATTCGTTTTTATCTTAGATCAATGTTACTCTGTATTTTTTGTTATGGTAGCTACTAGTGCGTTAAATTCTCTGCACTTAAGAACGTTAAGTATCCAGATAAATCATTAAGCTTTCTTCTTTCACCTCAAAATTCAATACAATCATAAATAATAAACAAAGTTCTTCTTACTTTAGGACGTTTTCACAATGCTTTATCTCACGTTGTGTTGCATCTTACTGAATACTGTGAAAAAAAATGTATGGATGCGAGAGATTGGCGCTCACGGCAGTCAGGAATACTGAGAATATGTTTTATATTGTCTTAAAACCAATTACTACACTTCCGCTAAAAGAAACTCTTAAATCTGACGAAAGCTTCGGTTTACGTTTACAGTCATATAGCTGCAGGCTGCAGAAGTATACTCTTGAGGTAAAATTAGTTTTCTGTAGAGCTGTGGAAGAGTAAGAAAGGACAAGAAGAGATGGGACATAAACGATAAGGGGGTGAAAAATGAAAGGAACTCGCCATTCCCGCACGTACAATGTGGGTCACGTAAGAGTGTCCAGGCGAGTACAAATGCAATATCTTGCGCTAAGCGTAAAGAAGTACAGAGAGAGAAATATATAAGAAATAACGGAACAGGAAAACGAGGAATAAGAAAATTAATAAAAGGCAGTTGACAACGAGAGAAAGTAAAATAAAAAAACGAGATATATCCGTCCACGATGATCGGGTTACGTCGAGTGTAAATCGACGGTGCAAGCATTCGGAATATTTGCTCTTCTCCTTATCCACCGTCGTACCCCCTGAAAACTAGCTGCATATCGTTCTTTCGCCTTAGCTCGACTGTTATGGCAACAGTGGTGCCAGCATAATAGTGTTAGTACTATTAATAGGAGTATACCACGCTAACCAGTGCCTGACTCCACGCTGTCCTCTTACTATCTTTACTTGATGCTTTTCCAGTATTACTTTCACGTGTTACAAGGTGTTAGAAATAAGGGGTAAGGAAGTGACGCTTTGACACACCGGTTCTACCGTTTGTAAACCATACGCCAAGAGAAAAAGGAGAAGGGCATCTTGATCCCTGTCCTTCTTTTTCTTCTTCTTCTTCTTCTGCTTTATCCTATATAATCGATGCTGAGATGTAAAAAGGCAAACAGCACGAATATATTCATTATTTCTTTCAGCTCGGTGTTCCGGGTTTTACCATTAATGACTACGTTTACGCGCGATTAGAATTTAGAATTGACTGTTAAAAAAATGTACTTGAAAGATACAATACGGGACATTATTATTCCCAAGTCGTATTAAAAAATCTATACTGTTTTGTGCTGCTTGCTTAAAGATCAGTATAAGCAAAAATTTAGATATCAGTAAATTTACTAGAAAATGAGGGTACATTAGATTTATTAAAGACACGCAATTTTTTTGTGAATAATGTACTAAATGTAATAAATGGAATTGAATAGATGATACACAAGGTTTTGTGTTTAAACCCCATATTAAATTTCGACCGAATCTGTGTCGAATGTTTATAAATTTATAGATAATTCTAAACAGTTTGCTAGCAGACGATAATCTATTTCTTTACAGCACTCAAGCGCTCATACGACGATACAAAAAAAATCAACTGTCAGTTACATTACGTAAATTGCGTAGCTTTTTGATGGTTAGCTCTGACAGCTCTACTCGTACGCAAGTAGGTCGGTCTTATATATTCCGAAGCGTCCTTTCGCTTGCGGGAAGCTCTTACTCAGCTGACTCGCCATCTAACGGTGTCGGACGAACTATGATGGAATACAAGCGTTTAGATTTTTCTTAAATTCATTGAATTCAACATATACTTTTCGATTTTTAACTACCGAAAAATGTCTGAATGACTA
The DNA here is from genome assembly GCA_963942595.1 of Cylloceria caligata. Lineage (NCBI taxonomy): Eukaryota > Metazoa > Arthropoda > Insecta > Hymenoptera > Ichneumonidae > Cylloceria > Cylloceria caligata. The sequence goes on along the minus strand of OZ012709.1, from coordinate 44,330,334 downwards.
AAATATTTGATTTTTTGTGTCTGACTTTACGAAACTTATAGTACGACCCAAACGTAATTTGATACACAAAGGAACCTCTTATTCGTTTATTTTTCATCTAGGTGCATGAATTTTCAAAATTGTTTGTTAATTTACTTTAATTTATCTACTACTTCCATGTAATGCCGAAAGTTCACTACTTCGTCTTCTTATTCTTCTTTTTTTCAAATGCAAGGATTAAAATTTCCAGTCATTCGATATAACAGATCCATTGGGTATTTTAATTACAATCATCGACGAATCCGTAATAACTTACGTCTTTGGTTTTCCAAGTACAACTTATTGAAATTTACGTTACGATGCGCACGTAATTTGAACAGATTTTACAATTAATTCAAATTTCAGTTAAGGAATATTTAAAATTGTTTTTTTCGAAACATAAACATTTCTTAAATTTTACATCAGCTGTATTAATTATGTAAAAGATTTATAAATTTACCACGCACGGTAAATGAATTTAAGTTACATGTACGAAGTTTGTAAATTTCATATTGATGATTACAGTAAATTGACATTCACTTTTGACAATATTATCAGATTATGTTGCCTTCCTTCGCATAATGCAGATGGGTGGCTGTCTCGTAGACGACTATTATACTCAAACGGTCGTGATAGGTGGACTCATATCTCGGAACAGGGCAACAGGCTGTGCTATATCTCGTCTCACCAAACTTATCACCGATACCAAAATGATGCACGACGAAGAAGACAGTGGGTCACTACCAACTTCGAACATCGTGTTTAGGCGTTTGGTCATAAATGTTTCCTTGCTCTTCAGCTCTTGTACGAGTCTGAAATTTTTATTATTACCTGCCGCGTCTACCGAGTACTTTTTTTCGTGACGTGATACAATTTTCTATCCGTCCTTTTTTCTTCACCGCGGCCACTAATGGCTCTATCACACGCTCACTCATAACGGCTCAGTCTATATCTAGTACATCACTTTGATCGAGTTTCAATCCAACTATCTATAGTATTTTTTTTTGCTGAAATGTATTTGTATACTAGTACTTCAACTTAAGTAACTCCTCGCCCATATCCGTTGACGAGACCTTCACCTGACGTTTTTATGCGAGGGGAGGTATAACAAGATAGTCTGCTAAGTCGAAATGCTCAACGCGCGTAAACGTAGTCACCAAGTTTCCACCGAGACTGAGGTCGGACTTCCATCGTCTTATACGCATACGCGATTGGCTACCACATAGAAACCTTGGGGCTTACTCGAATTTCAACTCTAATTCAAACCTATTTCAGTCCAATCTGAGTTCCGGTGAAAGCTCGGTACACGAAATCCGATTATTTAGTTTCTACAAGTACTTAAGGGACGCAGTGAAGGGATCTAATCCTTCAAATGCCACAGGAATTCAAGACTGTAACGGTACTCGCGCACGAAACAACGATGCCCATAAACAAATCACGGACATGAAATACACTCACAAGAACGGAATACTATCGTCGAGAGATTGGTCAGTGGTACGAGTTAGTTACCGCACCATCTCGTCTGTGTTCCGAATGGAGTTTCGTGCGCGAGCGCCTTAATGAGGCTTCCATTCCGTTTGTTAGAAACGACTGGGCTGCCGAAGATGTGTTATGTTTGGAAGTTGTGCGGTTCTGACAGAGACAGTTGACGACAGTCGTCGAATGTTCCTCTTTCTCTCCCCGACTCCAGGGAGTAAGATACCCGTAGTAACGATGCTCGTAAACATAGTCAGGGACACCGATTAAGCATCCAAAATTGATGAGGATCCGGACGGCCAACCCCTCCGTATGGTATTACAGAGTAATACATGCCACGTTGGCGAAGGATCATGTTTCTGTGACGTTCCCTTGTATAATTCGATGGATAGACTACCTCTCAGGGCAAATAGAATTTTCGATTTCCCCGATGAAACTTGCTACGTACAGGATGAACTCTGTAATGACTTACGTATTATATTTCACGACTGAGCACTTTGGAAGTTGAAACGAAAGGCGCGACCATGTTTTCTTCTACCATTTTCATGATGAAACACCCTGAATTCTCTAAAAAAAAATTCAGTAGAGCTGCACCTAATTTTTCCTACATATTTACCTAAAAAATGTTTAAACTTCGTAATTGAAAAGAAATAATTGAAAGGAAAGAATTAAAAAGAAAGAATAATTGTCTTTGAATGCCGTTTTTCAACATAAGATGATTTTATGTACAATATTTTAAATACAGAGCACTGGGGTTGATTAAAGCTTCGTATTCATCTCTAACGGAAAACGGAACTGAGCCAAAGTTAAAGGAGATGCGAGAATAATTAATTTCGATGTGTAAAGGTTATACTTACTACAAGCACATTGATATTTGAAACGAGTCATTGTTGTCGTATAACGGCATTGTCCGTCTTGAGTTTCGCGATAGTTGCCCAATTATGTTGCATTGTTTTCGCGTTGTTCTACGGTTGCACGAGGACCGCTGCGAAAACAATTGGTGCATCAAATTCGAAAGTGTCATACAAGCATGAAACTTGTATATACAAAGCAATTGTGGTTGCACAGCAGTCTATCCTGAGTGACTATCCGGGACTATCCGATACAACTCTATAATAATAGTTACATCGGTTCCCGAAGTGACCTAACAATTCCTTTAAAAATAAATTCCTGTCTGGGATTCTGTAAGGAATCCTGTTAAAGTTTCATGGTAATCTTCACAGGATATACTACTGAATTGATAATATCAGTTCGAATTTTCAATTTGCTTAAGCTCTTTAGTTATTTTTTTATATTATAAAAATATTTCGCCGCTGTCATGTAGGAGAATAGATGCATACATTCACTGGCACGGTCCCCAAGACCCAGATGATTCCAAGTTATCCTTGGAGCCCCTTCCATCAGCCGGTCGTCGACGGTGTCAACCTCCATCGGTGGAGGTGTCAATGATAGCGACAGGGGAGGTCCAATGATAGATTGCGAATGCGCTTGGGCACCCGAGTCGTACGAAACTCTGGTATATATATATTTAAGTAATCATGAGGATGAATTTATGAGATTCCGGAGCTTTTCATACCTTAGCTCAGGGTATATTAGGATCAAGGCCGGAGTAAAATCGTATATCGATCAGGCGAAGCCCAGGATATGGATATTCCGAGTTCTCATATGCCCGAGTTTCCAACGGATATATCATCTACATGGCTGATATATAATACAACATACGTATATCATATCAGGTGCATAGATTTATGATGCATGAGAGTATAAAGAATATCCAGGAATCTTAAGAATTCTGGGTATTATGTTGCTGTGCTGCTTTTATGACTATGGAGAGAATTACGTGAGTAGTACATGTATAAGTCTGTACATTATTTCCAGTACTTGGAAAGTACTTGCATGAAAGTGCTTACAAAGAAATAAAAAAGGAGAGCAAAAAACAAAAGAAGAATTATTTTCTGTGTAAAACTCTAACATTGCAATCTATGAAAAAATCGGCCAGAAAATTAAAATAAGATAGAAAGAATATATTATAACAAATATTAAAGTTGCGTCATCGTGACCATTTATCTATTAGATGGAATTTTGGCTAATTACCCTCGTGATCTGACTATAGTGCCGCCCAGATTCCTACGTTATCGATCTTCCCTTAAAGGAAGATCCCAAACTATCGTGTTCCTTATTTTTATGTCGACTTCGATTGCTTCATTAATTCGTCAAGAATTAATAAAGCAACCGGACTTGACGATTTTTTATATCTAAAGAAATCGTGAAATCGTTAGCATATATAATAATAGGTAGTCACTCCGTGGTAATTCAAGATTGAACCCTCCCAATGTGTTTAATCCCCACAAGAATATTAATACGACGAATAGCCGCGGTTCAGGAAATGTGATACATATTATTAAATTAAAGCTTTTATAAGAACTTTTTATAAACACCTGTGAAATGAAAAGAAATATGTCGGTGATGATCACGTACCTTATAGGACAGACAACGAGAACCTCTTAACGTTTAATGTTAGCCCTTTGCTCAATGTTTTCTGTTTAAAAAACAGCACGAAAGAAAAATTACTGCAAAACAGGATATATGAAATTAGTAAGAATTAACTAATAATTATTTATATGCAATCCGGAAGCATTTTCTATAAATAATTTACATTTTTCTTCCGAGTCAATAACTCAATGGTTGCCAGTCATTCATTGAAGTATTCACCCTAGTGACATAGTCACTTTTTCTCATAAATTTCCTTTGAGATCACATCGCAGTCCACAAGAGTCTCGAAAAAATATATATATCTCAGTTACCAACACTCCTAAAATATATGTAGAATGCATATGCTCCAGTTTCAAGAATGCAGGGTGTTCCGTTGCAGATGCATTTATGCGGTTGACGGAAAGGCGTCGAGTAGTCTGAATACATCTTCGGTCGATTGCACAGGAAATTCAATGTACCATAATGGCCATGGCTAGGTGACGAATCCACGAAATATTATACGTTAATTGAACGATATCTCCAACGATACATACGAGCAGAGTAACTGAATAATTTTCTATGTTGAAATCGTTTTGAGAGACCAATTTTGTTGGATCAGTAGATATTTATAGATTTTTTGTCAGCAAACGCAATTTGTTTTTACTAATATAAACAATAGATCACGAGACAACAAGTCGTCATGTACATTGATAATTTCTAAAGCCGCGTACGCAAAACTCTTACAAATGAATAATAATTTAGTTTCATTGCCGGAAATTAGCGTCATCAAAGTAAAATATTATTAAATCTAAACAAATCACTAGAATACACATAACCGAGCGTTATTAGGAACTTTTTGGTTTTTATTATCAGAAGTTTCTCAGAGTTTACTGCTAGGAGTTCTTATCGAACACGCGTCGGTGTTGTATTTCTCATCGCGGTGTTACCTTAATAATCTGTGGAAGTAGTTACGTCAAACTTTATAACGTTCTGAGGAATAAAAAAAATAACTACCGTTGATCAACCAATAATGTCAACCAACTGGCATCATCATGTTTCACTTATGGTAGACTCATGGTTCATTCAACATGACGCAGGTAGATGTGTCGTGGAGTTGTTGCAGACTTCCCATTAATCTAACCGTGCCGAGGAGATTAATGGAAAGTCTACAACAAGTTTACGTCGAATCTACCTGCATCCTGGTAAATGAAATATAAGTCTAACATAAGTGAACCATAAGTCTAGGATAGTGACAGTGGTTCGACTTTGTTGGTTGATCAAACGTTGGACTATTATTGCTCAACCGTAGACATTTTTGTTCAATCGGGGCCTTTCTCTTGGCGGTGAATGAATGTTGTATCCAGTTTCAAGGAGAGGAAGAAGAGAAACATAATTTTCTCGAATCTCTACTTTCACTACACGCATGTAATACTTCTCAGTTCATCCTCCTAGTCGAGGGGAAAATTGTAAACCCGGGAAATGGCGTGTGATTGAGATTCCACGTCATGAGGTACATTGGCTTGTAGAGCTTACATTGTGGAAAATTCGTGTCACCTCGATGTGCTTCTTCATTCTGTAGAGCTTCGCGCAAGGAAGGTCAAGAAATAGATCGAGTGGGTGCGGAAAAATGTAGAAAAATGAAGAACGATGGAAGGAGGAGCAGCAGAAAAGAGAAAATTGTATAACCCAGTATCTATATCTCGCGGCTGAATGCTTCTCGCCTGACGATAATAAATTTCTCATCGGCCACTCCTTCCTTCTATGATGCCACTGCCTTTTGATAAAAGTTGCAAGAGCTGAGAAGGGACCGGAAGAAGAGGTGAAAATAGCGAATCCAAGCAAGTACGAGCGAACAAGAAAAAAAACGCAGTAAATCGTTCATCATTTCTTCGCAAAGTGTTCGTAGGCTTTAACGTGAGGAAGCATACGAGATTGGAAACGGAGCTTTCGAGCGTGATCTCTCCCCATTGTAATCTTGCAATTAACCCTCCGGTTTAGCTGCTGGCAGTGGTCGATCAACTCGACTCCTTCGCGTTTATCACAGAATGGTTGTAGCTACTATTGCCGAGCATAAAAAACTACTCCTACGCGAATTCAATATACTCTTGGCCATTAGTTCAATTTCACATGATTGCAATATTTAAAAACGTTCAAATTATAACTTTGCACATTGATTCCTTATTATTTTTTATCTTACACAAAACTACTTTTATGAGGATGTATTACGATCGAAAGTGGCTTTCTCGTAGATGAAGAATTATGAAAGGCAAACAATAATGAGGAAATATTCTAAAAGGTTCTACTTTGCAAGCTTGTTTCAGTGCTGTATACACTAACTTATCTACTTAAAATTTATAAAAGTTAGTAAATCAATTATTTTTCAAAATTTCATAACGTTTTTTTTTACTTATTGTCAATGCTATACCAAACTCAATAGTAAGCAACCTTGCATTTGTGTAGAAAGTTTCATTTTGATAGTTCGATCTTCACACGAGCTAGCGTGTCCAAGTCGTTAAAAATTGATTAAAAAACGGATAATGATTAAATTTTAAACCTTAATTGTTTAAATTAATTTCACCACTATAAGTCGTACTATTTGATATTCTAGCGTGACAAATTTCAACCCGATAGAGTCAAGATGATCTTCAATTATAAAAATTCAATGAAATGCGGGTATTTAAATTAAAAAATTTCATTTTTTGAACTCTTTCGACGGTTTTGTCCAATCGCAATACCAACAAATCTTGTTCGGAACTCTCCTTTTGTAGAAAACTATATTCCAATCGCTTGCATTTTGCTCAAGTTAACGTGATGAAGTTACCTTGTATTAAAAATAGAATTTAAAGTCGATAGCCGTACAGATTTTTACCAAATTTGCGTGCCAAATTTCAGAACGATGATTCAAGCCGTTTATAAATTATATGTGATGGATTTTTTTCAATTCATGATACACACACACGCGCGATCTTTAGATTATTCAGCGTATAATTACAATAATTGATATCATTACAACCTTAACTTTAAAATGTTTAAGAAAAAAAAAAATGTTTTCATAAAATCCAAGCTTAGCTTATGAAGAAGAGTTGAAGTGAATGTTGTTGAAGAACAGGAGGAGCCTCATTATTTCTACGTATTAAGGTCATATGAAAATTGATTCCACATATGAAAAAAAAAACAAGTTTACTGTTGTGTAAAATTTGTCAGCTGTGGGCGGGTTATTATTATTGTCCTCATTATTGTGGAAATGATGAATCGAGATCTATATCTTCAACACCAAATGGACTCTTTTATAGTCAGGTTAGCTGAAAGGCTTCACATATTCGTCGCAAAAATATCTACCCACTCATGATCCTCTTACGTTCGTCGAAAGTCCTCTTCCGAAGCACTCTTGAAAATGTGAACGCGAAGCAAGGAAGCTGAAGGAGCATTCTAGAGGAATTCAGTGGTGAAGCACTTTTTTTAACCGAGATTTTTTCAAACTGAGAGGATCAGTCTCACCAACAAAGAATTAAATAGAAAAATAAAAACTCTTGTTATTATTAATATTAATATTATCGTTAAATGCAAAGTCATGTCATCGGTAGAACATGTAGTCTTGATATCATAGTTTAAAAGACTCTGCGTGTTCGTATTAAATGAAAAAGCTTTCCACATATGGTTCTCATCTTTTCTTCAAGGCTTTTCAATTCAATGTTGTGACAGAAAGAGGCGAATGAGTGAGAGAAGGCCTATCAACGCCGCAACCTTGACACACTAGCCTTTCGACCGAATCCTCAAAATTGATTGGCTCAACTCGTGGAGCTCCAACAGCAGTACTGTCCCTTAACGCTTTATCCCTGGTGGTGCTACCGCTGGAGTCGTACCTACAGAATGGCCCAGAAGCTAGAGCTTTTAGTGAAAAAGGATTTACGGAGTGCTTAAGGTCTGCCAAGCAGGGCGTGCCTCGGCTACCGCCACCCCTTTTTCGCTCTAATTGCGAGAACTCCCTCGCCCGGGCGGCCGGAAATACTTTAACTGCGGATGAAATGATTGTTACGAAGTGAGAAATCGAAGACAACCGGGGAGGACAAAGAAGGATGAAACTCGTTGTTAACAAGTAGAAATACAACTGGGGCTGTCGGTGAGTCTCGACGAAATATACTTTTCGTTTAAGCAACAAGTTTCATCGAAGCATTTCTTCAGTTTCATGGAATTTCATTATTTAACTTTGAAAACTTGACGACTCATCAACAACTTAAAACAATCTCAACATTTCAGAGATAAGGAAAATGCTATTTTATAATTGTACTTTTAAAACAATTAAAATCAGCATATTGTGATATTTAACGAAGTTAATTAAGAACTATTGCGACGGTTTAAACTTCGGAAAAATTCGATAATCGATTGAGAATAATTATTTGTATAATTAATTTTTTAAATCACCGAATATAAAGAAAAAATTCATTTAAAATACTGAAAAAGGTTGATGCAGATTCCTTTTACATAAAGTTATGGGAAGATTCTATCGAACGTCGTACTCTCTGACCCCTTTATGCTAACTTTCTCTTATCACTTGCTAAATTTATTAGATACGATAGCACAGTTTGAAGATGGAAATTTAATGTTTACATTCTTTATTGATAGAACTGAAGCTATTTGAGAAATAATATTGGGATACCTACAGGGCCATTTATAATATCATACAGTACACTGACTGTAAGTACGCACTTTCTCAAGTGAGCATTGCTACATTTTTTGTGAGAATGAAACGTTAATGTTTTTTTAAATATATTCAAAAATTTTTGTAAATTCTTTATCATTAAAAAAATAAGCGTGGTAATTTTAAATTTGCACATTACTTCCACATGATTCTTGCCAACTCACAGAATTTTCTCTACGGGTAATGGTTATTTCAATTTAGGCGTAATTCATGGAGGAAGTGGTATTAAACTTTTCAATAAAATAAAAACTGAAGTAAAGTTGCAAATTTCATAAAGATTAAACCCCTCAATCGATTCTTACGAAATTCAGGACCAACTATCCTCGTCCCCTCTTCAATTTTGATACCAAGTTTCAGTTTAATGGATGAAAATTTACGAAATTTAAAGCAAAATATATATTTTTTTTCGAAAAATAACATAAATTCGTCATTGAATAAAATCTGAACGCCTTGATCGATTCATACCAAATTAAATACCAGACAACCTTATCCCTTGGCATATTTTTGTAGAACATTTTAGCTCGATAGCTAAATATTAACGAAAGTCAGAAAGCGTACATGCTTTTTCGAAAAATTCAAACAACCGTAAAATGAGACATCCGTTAGCGATTTGCGCGAAAAATGCAGGAAACTTGCGGGAGTTGCGACCCGACCCGTGTGCAAAGTTTCAGGATGATCGAGCATCCCATTCGCGAGATATATCCATTGGAATTTTGCAAGCTCATCGCACATTCACGCACGCACGTACGGACGAACATTTTTTTTCTAAATATGATTTCTCGACGTTTGGGGAATTTTTAAGTACTCAGACATCAAAATTTCGAGAACATTTTTTTTTCACGAAGACATAGCTTCCTGAAGCAAAAATTGAGTACAAAGTGAGCTTGTAATTATGAGTAGTGTTCTCTTATATATAAGTCAGTTAAAAAAAAAATGCTGAAGAATAAAAATCTCAAAAACGATCATATTCTGCAGATTCTTAATATAATGTACTCGATCCATTAGTTTTATTCTGTCGTTCATTCCTACGACGATTCAGCAAAATTTCACAGCACGTAAAGTGCAAGTAATTTTTTAAGTTAAAAGTCATGTGTTACACTGAGAAAAATATAAGTTGTTCGATTAACCGAACGAGCGGTGTTATGCTTTCAAAGCATTTAAATGATACAACTAACGTTTTATTGTATCAACGGTGAACAAAGTCACAAGCTGCAAATATATTTGTTTGGGTAATCATGAATGTATTGAATTAATATCACTGATCGCTCGATAAGTCTTTTTTATTCTTAATTCTCTATGATCAGTATCCCTAAAATATATAAATAGCTTTCTAGCAGCTCTTAAATAATTCTCAGTTAATTCACGCGACAAGGAGGCAATTGGCTCATGTTCGTTATGCCGTAAACTAAAATCTACAGTTATTATTGTTAGGCGAGCAACGTGTGGTGTTCCAATAAATCGGAGATAAACGAAGTGATATTTATGTCTATTGCGCTAATGTACGGGGGTTATTTATCCGGCCTTAAATAATTATCCGGTCGTGCAAGCTGTAAAGCCGTCAGCGAAGAGGTGCTGGTGCATTGTTCCACTCGTTGAACACGGTTTATGTTTGCCCTGTGCTACCAGCTCATATAAAGTGCCGTCATCGCACAGTCACATTTCTCTCGCGTTTCCACGAGACGCCCATCAGTAAGCTGTCGGAGCGTTAGTTGAAACACAAATTGCGAGGGGAAAGCCCGCTGAGGACCCTTCAGAAGAAATAAAGTGTCTGATAGCTGCTGTCGACGAGTTCCTCTTCTACTCTGGCATTTAATCCTCAGGATAAGTTTATCCGACTTCGATTTTAGGAGAAAATACGAGGAAGACATTTAATAAAAAAAAAATTAATCCTTAAACTCAGATGAAAGGAATTAATTATTATAGATGAGATTAAGGTAAGATACCGATAAAGTCGAGCCGCTAAACCATTACTCAAATAGAAAAAGATTTTATTCCATCAACCGTCCACGAATGAAGTATAAATTTAAGAGAAATCTTGCAACGATGATAAGGAAATTGAAAAAAATTGCATTGTTTATATTTATTGTCTACAAGGTCTTTATTTCTTTGTAATTTTTTAATTTCATAATATTCTATTCGTATTTCCTTCATAAATCGAAACAATTTTTTAAATAACTGTAATTTAATTATTGTTGTTCACAGCAAACGTTTCGTTTTTTTTTTAATCATAGTTTTCTTATTATATCGAATCAATTATTTTTTAACATAATGAACGAATGAATTTCAACGAACGAATATAGTTTTACGCGCGAATCAAAAGTATCAGCTGTCCATGTGATAATAATACAACGCGTGAATGTGTGTTTTATTCGACGAATGAAGAGGTAAATCGTTTCCAGAATCGCTAAATCGACGACTTAGTTGAGAACAAAGTGAAAGCTTATCGGACAACAGAGCTTTATCAAAGTAGCGAGGATTATGGTCTCTGTTGTAGCGTCAAATTGACTGTGCGGTTGACCGTAAACGTTTTTACACGCATTGTCTGTAGATATATACCACTGAAGCGATTTGATCCGGTTGTGGGGCACAAAGAGCTGCAGTTCACATGGACGCGGGCGAAACTGTAACTGGAGTATCGTGCGACAAAATCTTTTAGAGTTTGTACTTGATAAAAAAAAAACAAATTTATTTGAGCACAAAACAACTGTCATTTTTTAAAATCACGTTACTAATCAATTCTTAAAGGTGTCCCAGCAAGAGCGCCGGATTTTAATTTGCCGCCATTTTGTTAATACGAGTTGTACGGTGATTTTTTTTTTTGACATTTGTCACGTACAGACCACGCGATTTAAGAATATGGAAAAGTATTCAAACCAACAACGTTTAATTATTGTAAAAACACATTATAAAAATGGTGAAAGTTTTGCGAAAACAGTTGGCGAATTACGTAAAGTTTTTGGTCGCAATAATGCGCCAAATGAATCGACAGTGAGGCGTTTAATTACAAAATTTGAGACCAAATTTACGCTGATGGATCGGAAGATCATCGTTCGTCATCGTCCTTGTCGGTCACTCGACAATATAGCCACAGTAACGGAATCTGTGGCCGAGAATCCAGGAACTTCCATTCGGCATCGTGGTCAACAATTAAACATTTCCAGTAGCACTATGCAACGAATTTTGGTAAAAGATCTGCATTTGCACGCGTACAAAGTTCAATTGGTGCAAGAAATCAAGCCAAGGGACCATGCGCAGCGCCGTGAATTTGCTGATTGGGTGTTGGAACATCATCAAATTAATGCGGATTGTTGACCACGATGCCGAATGGAAGTTCCTGGATTCTCGGCCACAGATTCCGTTCCTGTGGCTATATTTTCGAGTGACCGACAAGGACGACGACGAACAATGATCTTCTGATCCATCAGCGTAAATTTGGTCTCAAATTTTGTAATTAAACGCCTCACTGTCGATTCATTTGACGCATTATTGCGACCAAAATCTTGACGTAATTGGCGAACTGTTTTCACAAAACTTTCACCATTTTTGTAATGTGTTTGTACAATAATTAAACATTGTTGGTTTGAATACTTCTCCATATTAAATCGCGTGGTCTGTACGTGACAAATGTAAAAAAAAATCACCGTACAACTCGTATTAACAAAATGGCGGCAAATTTAAATCCGGCGCTCTTGCTGGGACACCCTCTATCTCAACGTACAAAAATTTTGCATTTTTTCCTAAATGCTTAAAGTATTACATATTCGAATAACATTTGTTTTTTAATTTTTAACATTATTTTTAGAAATTGTAAATGCTATAACGTCAAAAATGTATCCTTGTACAATGTACATCATTGGCTCCAAAAAATATTTCTACTTGGACTAGAAAAAAAAAAAAGAAAAATATAAATGTTACAATATAGTTAATTTGTGTACCAAGTTCTGTTGAAATATCCTTAACCGTTTCGGATAATATTGAGAGAAACGAAGAGAACAGACGAATTCGCGCCATACCAGTGAATCGTATATTTTCGTTTTTTTCTTTTATCCGCGACCAGTCGGGCGTAAAAATGCCCAATTATCAGAATTATTCAAAATAAAAATATAGAAGCATTAATATAACGAATCATAATATTAAAAAAAAAAAGTTTACGATTGAATGTCGCACAAGTAAATAATTGTACTACGAAAACAATGGTTTTTAATAACAATAGGTAGTCTAATAGAGAGTTAAAAATAAACTCGTTATCGTTCGAGGAGTCTAGTGGCTCTCGACAATACACAACCCCGTCAAGTTACCCTATAACGCGAAGTTGCTCGTGCATACATCAGAGCCGGCATATACAACTCTCGTAGCATAAATTAATTAATCAGCTGCGTGGAAAGAACATTAAACAAGCCCGTCGCTGTAACTTCCCACAAGCCCAAAACTACCCTCTTATCATTATTTGCAACAAAAAATATATAAAACGCAGTTAAGATTGATAAAAAAATGTTGTTTTCTCTCACCTGTTGCGGTGTCCGCGAAGGATCTAATTTTAAAAAAGTCACCAGCACACTAACTACAATCGTGGTATAGCATCGTACGGGAAAACGTGAAGCGTGCGAAGGGACAGAAGCGTACGTGGCCTGCAGCGCCGGGTTATATCGCGACACTGAACGAGAAAACGTCGGAGAGTATCCTGTTATCCTGTAAACAGGAGAGCCCCGACGGACTCTCGGTCTCTTCTCCCACCTCCTTACGTTACTCGCAGCGCTGCCAGCTACTACAACCCACGGACGCTCATACGGGGGTGAAATCATCCCTCTCTTCGGGGGTCTATGGTGCTTCCCCTGCTTGCCTGCTGGCGGTGAACGCGGGGGCGGCCACCTTCGCGGAGAGGTGCGCAGGCGTCCGCTTGGCCAGGGTATAGGCCTGCCTGGATATTATAGGTCTGGGCTGCAGGTAGCTTTGGCTAGGGGCTGGCTCCTGTCAACCGGCAGCCTGCATCAATACCAGCAGCACCAACGCTGCTCCTACCGCTGCTGCTTCTCCGTTGTCCACGTCCTCTCCTCCACCGACCGGTTCACCTCTACGTTATAAACCATATTCCCCGATTTCCCTAATTCCTCGTTAATTATTTAGGCCAAGGTCAACCAAGCCACCCTTGGCACAGATTACCTGCGCTAGCTGTGCTGCTCTCGATGCTACCGGTACTGCTCGTGCTGCTGCTTGGGCAAGTCATCCCCTATAACCACCCCCTATGATATCGATGGACCGGTAAGGTGGCTCAACGAGGAAGTACATTAGACTATGAGAGTTGAGATCCCCATAGAGATGGGAAGGTAACAAGAACTCGATACTCTGCCGGAGGAAGATCATATTCTCAGTCTCTTTGTGTCTTGTACTTAAATGTATACAACAATGGTATATATAAATCGGTATTGCTCAAAACATACTCTTTGAAACATACGTTTTACAATATTTACAGAATTTTCTTCTATAATATTTACTATTAGATGTACAAACTGTACAATTGCAAGTATTAAAAAGGTATAAGGAGAGGAGATAGGGACCGGTTGGAATCATTTTGATTCCAACAATTTTCGTAATTTTATTAATGATTCAACACTTTGAGGTTAACGCTAAGAATTGTTTCGTGGCATTGGTCATCTCTGCTGTACTTCATTGATTGAAATTTCTTTACTCTTATAAATTTCTCAGAAGAAACGTATTTTGAAGAAAAATTATCCCTTGACTGTGGATAAAGTGTAATAAATTTTTTTTTATTACAAAGAACTTATAATTCACTGTATAGATCATACAGAAAAGTTGTAAAATTGGCAATAAAATATGTAGGTCGCTTTCCATAAAGCGGTTTCCTTTGAGAGGGTGCGCAACTTCTTTTGACATCTAAAAAAAAATGCAAGAATCATTATATTCTCGTTGTTTCGACTTATGTAAACGTTTATCACTGTATATAAAACTTTACCACTGACAAAAGTTTACTGAAAATAGTACATAAAAACGTTCACTAGTAGGAGGATTAATAATGCAATAGCTTTAATTAAACGAAAATTTGGATTTTCGACTATGTAACTGTATGTTATAATTTTTATTAAAGACAATCGTGTCCGATAAAAATTTTTATTCTCCTATAAAGTTTGTGGTTATATACAACCGTAATACCATGTTTTGTAATTTAATTAATCACTATATCGCGATGATGAATTATCCCGGTTTTACTCCTCTGCAAAACTGTCACGCGATAACTCGCGCGTGACGATTCGTCTTACGCTCTGTAAATTCATTGTTTTTGTAAAAATTAATGAATGTACATAATATCAAGAGACGCAGCAGCATCTCGCTGATAAGAATTAATAAAAATAAAATTGCATTAAAATACTTTTTTTAACGAGGAGCTACCGATATTCTTACTTTTTCTAACGACGATCCTTTTTGGGCTACTTTCATATTACTACGCGAATGTTACAATGGATTTATTATTCTCCGTAAACACGTATAAAGCGGAATGGAATTCCCATGCTCGATGGGCAACCTGTTACCGCGACTACGGTTACGAGGGTGAATTTTATATAGCTACGTCTCGAATCCCCACTTGTCCTGTCTTCTCCCACGATTCACTATCGTCGCGGTTTAGACCGTTACTTCGTGCTTCTGCTGCTGATACCGTGTCTACTGCCACCCCTGCTGTTTCTATGGGATTCAGGCCAAGGTTGCGAGCATGGGGGTGGCTCGCGTTTACTCGATCGACTGGGACCTAGCGGGAAGCTTATTTACCCAGGCTACCTGCAGATCTTACGAATCTTACGCGTTCTTTCCTCCATCACGTATTAGCCACTAATTTTCCATTTCATAATTAATATCATTTGTATCTTTTCAAGGATAGTTTTTCATTTTGTTTCCTCATAGAGGAAGCTTTGTGACGGTGAAATTATTTTTTTAACACACGTGCTTTGAAAATAGCTCAATTTTGACCCGTTTCCATGGTAGAAAACGAGTCATTTTTGTATTGCAATCAGCTGTTTACATTCCTCCCCTGTTTTTATATTCCTTCATTTTAATATTATGATTATTTCATTCCTTCACTGTTATTCTTCTGTTTTTCTGTCAAGAATTTCCATGTGACAGGAATGAACACAACTGTTTTGTTTACGTCAACTGCTAACCTAGCAGACGCGATGGTGTAATGATGTGACGTGGAAAAACGTTGATTAATTGTCGAAAATTGAGCTATTTCTCGCACTCATGTCAAAAAGCACTGTACGCAACTCTTTCAAAATGTTGCGTAATGTACTATTTTCAGTTTTCAATGTCAACGTGTTTAAATTGTCCCAAAACTTCGAAAAATCATATTTAGAAAAAACGTCCGGATGTGTGTGTGTGTGTGTGTGTGTGTGTGTGTGTGTGTGTGTGTGTGTGTGTGTGTGTGTGTGTGCGTGCGTGCGTGTGTGTGTGTGTGCGTGCGTGCGTGCCCGCGCGTGCGTGTGTACGTGTGTTCTGGCACTTAAAAATTGAAACGTCTATAACTCGGAAACGGTTCTAGCTGGAACGCTCCCGTTTCGCACAGATGTTAATATATATAACCTCTTTATTCACTGCAATTTTTGTTGAAATTGCTCGAAAAATGTTACGATTTGTAAAGTTTCCAGAAATCAAATTTATTGATTTCTGGAAACATTGGCCGAACGGTTCAGATTTTATAAATTTTAGAATTTTTCGAAAAATCATCAAATCGCTCTAATTCTCGCAAATTTCAAGATATCGTGCTGTTTTTTTTTTGTTTTCTATTATAAAAGTAGAGTTGGTATAAAATTTAAGTTGTAGAGTATTATAAAAGTAAGGTTGGTATAAATTTTGGAGAAAGTCGGTCAAACGGTTCGGATATTGAGACAAGCTGCAAATTGAAACTTGCAAATTGCTTCCTCGAGATTCGGCACGATGCTCAAAGCTCCCACTATGAGAAAACTAAAATTAAGAACGATAGTTCCTCATAGAGAGGACTTCAATCATCGTGCGAAATCCGAAGAAAGCAATTTGCAGGTTTCAATTTGCAATTTGGTCGTTCAACTAATCGACTGAAATTCAACTCTTAATTTCGTCAGAGAAGCACTTCTCGCGTTCCATATACGGCCTTTCGGCGTTTTCGGGCTTTAATGGCTGTTGTATAAATTTAAAAAACTGATTTATTCAAATCATAAAAAAGTTACGGCTTAAAATGTAAAAATAAATCGACATTTATATGTATTGTATTGTCAAAAATGTCAAAAAATAATATTTCGCCTCTCAACACGTGTTTGAAGATCTTATTTAATGAAAATAAATTTCCAACTAAACAAAATCGTACGACGGCGGCACGGGGCAATACGTCATGTCGGTAGCAATGCAATCTTCGATGTTCACATCTCTGATGACACATTGCGACGGCATGCGGCGAGATTGTAACGGCAGAAGACTGTTTTGTGTCGGCATGGCTATCGGTTGTCACAACATCCCTTTCTTGGTATGAGTTCCTGCTGATTGCAAGCTAAACAAAATATTTGCAAATAGAAAAAAATTTCATCTTTTCTCGTGAACGCGAAGAAAAATAAAGCGAATTTTATATAAATAATTCAACCAACTTTCATAACGTTATACTGAAATTCCTATGAATGGTGTTTTCCATTATGTAAACACAACATTTTATATTTTCAATAGTGAATAAATATTAATAGAACGACACCGGAATTTTTGAGAGCGAGTGCATCGAAGTATGCATAAGAGCATTAGAGCATTTAATAGGATTATTCCAATAATATTCATACAACCACAACCTGCTATAAAGCCCCCCACTTCTCCCGCCCCCGGGGCGGAGGGGGGCATGCTGAACAAGACTAATGTAATGGCATACATGTACCATTCATGGAAAAAAGAAGTGGAGCACGCTAATAAGTGTGTGCATGTTGAAATAATTTTTACTGATGGTATATACACTGAAATTTTAAGATGTTTGTAATTCTTTACTTGTTACTTTTTGTAGTAACATTCATACATCCGCATCTTGTTTATTACGAGTTGAGGAGAAGGGGGGGGGATTATTAAGTGCATACATCTGCCAATTATTTTTTACTGGTATACATAGTACTCTTTATATGTTTGTAATTTTTTTACTGGTCTTGGGAGTAAAAATTACCGATCACATCTGAAAATATTCATAAGCAATACACTTGCTTTACTGGAATTAACATAATTATAACCCAAACATCTGTAATTCTTCTTGTGGCGTACTGAATAATTAGTTATCCTTTTTTCCGTGATAAACTGAACACGTTTTTAGATGTTCGAAATGACGTAGCTTTGTCCACAAGAAATAAATCTCGAGACGACATTGCTATTAACACCGTTTACTATTCATTTATCTCTTTAAGTATTTATGTGTGTGTATGTATGTATGTATGTATATATATATATATATATATATATATATATATATATATATATATATATGGCGTCTGTGTATATAATTATTATAGAAGCTACGCGATACAAGAAGAAGGAACGTGGTGATGCTTGCTTGCAGCAGCTTATTACCTACATCATTCGGAGATTCAGGTCATTTTCTACTCTACCCCATTTTCTCTATTATTTTTCGAATAAAAAACGATACCGGTACTTTATTATCAATGTCACGTACCCATTATCTTAAAGCGAGAGAACCGATTTCAGTTAAAAAATTGTATTTTATTTTCTTTTATCGGTGTAAAAAAATCATATTAGAAATCTTTTAGTATTGATTATTCGTAACGATTTTTGGATCATGTAAAAAAATCCTCCTTTGACGAAGCTGAAATTGTATTTTCTCATACTGTTGGCGTCGTGAAAAATAAAAAATAATGCAAAAGCAATGTTCAATGTTCTACACTTTGCATTCTTGATTTTTACTAAAACCAGTAAACCCCCCCCCCCCCCCCCCCAATCTTAACCAGTCAATCCTTTTATAAATACATACATAAATATTAAGTACAGCTTGGTTGATTGTTTAAATTTTTTAATGTTAATTTTACGTCAAAGATTGATAACGCCAACAGTCTCTGGTAATTGCCCATCGACCGGTACATCCATCTTATCAGCTGTAAGCAGCACAAACGCACAGCACTGTATTAAATGCACTATGCACTTGCACTTCTCTCCCACTCTTTTCTCAAGCATTCTCACTGTTCCACGTCCACGGAGTTCTCAAAACTACAGCTGGTAGCTGTATACTGTTTTCCTGATTTCCTCACGTACGCGTTACCTTCGTCTGCATGGAATTGATACGTTGCTTCTTGCCGGAGTATGGAGTCGAGCGAGCATACAGATGATATGGACGACGGTCTTATAAACCGTGATATGGACGTTTTCAGCATCAGATCTTTTCCCATGTTGTTGCAAAGGTTTGCAAAAAACAAAATGTCTTTGTCGATAAAATCCTTACTAAAATATTCCGCGACGTTTCTAACCTCTCTAATTGTACGTTATTTGAGGATGTTACATTCTTACAGTAACTCACCAAAAGACTATTTCACTTATTTCTATTATTATTTTTGTGAGCAAACTTTTCACAAAAATATTGTAGTTTTGGTTACAGTGCCTCATGGGGAAATTTCTCAACCGATATAGAAGACGACGATTTGGACTTTGCGTCGCCAAGAACATTGCGTGAGCCTTCGCTAAACAGAACAATGCCTCCTAACACATCCAGATTGGATGCAAGTATTTTATTGTAGAATTGCATATTTGGTGCTTCGTGAGTTACAGTTTTGCTTTTGTCTTTGTAATCAAAATGCAGAAGAGCGAACTGAGCATGGAGACAAAACAGGCTTGCGGATATGTCAACGATAATAGCAAGAAAAGCATATCGGTGACTTCGATGATACAAAAGCGTATAGTCGGACCTGGGTTTAGCATAGCCCAGAAGTGTAAGATAGGTAATTACTTCTTACCTAATACGAATCATCTTGTAGTGAGATACAACTGCAAAGCTTTCTGCGGAACTTACTCGGACGATGGGAGCTACTTACTCACCGCCAGCCAAGGTAGTCTATCCTTTGGGAAAAAAAATTTAAAATACAAACGACTCTTATCCCTTTGCCTATAGATTATTAGTTTTTATATTTCTACACAGAAAACTATATTTTTGCTATTATTACAGTGATATAGATATGTTTGATTATATTTTTATAATTAATTAATCACAATCAGTTATTTAAGTTTGATATTATACAATTTTTTTTCTATTTTAGTAATCAGTGATCAACGCTAATTAAATGCAGCTATTGTTGGTCTCATATTTTTTTCAAATAAGATTTGATAGTTTATACGTATTAAATAGTTTATAAAATGTTCACAAAGTCTGTAAAAATTTAAGATGATGTGCTACATATCATCTATCTCAATCAGATCGCCATACGTGGGAGAGAGATAGCAGAATTTCCCACGATTGTTTTATTTTCGTATAAAAAACGAGAATGAGGAATTGTAGAATTACGAGATGCGTTGCAATGTTCTGCTTTGCAGGCTTTTTTTACATTTGCCTTGTAAGGAAAGACGTCTCAGCTCGTGAATAAACAGAGTTTGTGTAGAATCTATCTCCGTAAGGGCATAAAAATAATGAATAGTTGATAAGAGAATACTTTAGTGAGCAGCTTACTAAAATGAAAATCCGATTTACTGCACAGTTTTTGCATTAATTTCAGTTGAGTCTAACTTTTATTCTCTTCTATCTATCTCTCGTTGGATCTCCTAAACGGCTGTACCCGATAAACATAAGTTCACTTTTTTAAATCTATGCTAATTTTGCAAGTCTTGCAATGAAAAAAATATGAAAATTCATGAGTTCTGGCGTCTAGATCACCTTTTATAGTAAAATACGTTATTATATAAGAATTTTCTATAATTTTCGAATAGTAAACCATTCAGCATTTCGTATGAAGATATTGGTATTCGACGAAAATTCGTCAAATGCTATTTATCTTTTTCCAAAAACAATGTCGGTCTTCATGATAATGCCATTATCAAGTAGTAAACGATATGTGTAATTTAAATGAGTTTTTAACTATGTCTGCTTAGAATTGGTCATATTATTTGCCAGATTTCAATAAAATTGAAAGTTTTTACATCGGCCAGTTACCGATGAACTGTCGTTAAGGCGTCCTTAGGGTAAAAACCTCTTTCCACGATGTACCAGGTGACACTCACAATCAGTGTACTCACTCACGCGGTCTCTGTAATACAATTTCTCTGGTACTCTGTCACGTGGCACAGATTTTCCTTCTCCTAAAGAAGAAATCTTTACTTTTTATTTCTTCGTATTAAAAAGGAATCAATGTTTGCCGATTTTATAGATTTACTTAATGCTAAGCACATTCATTTAATTAAACGGCAAAAAATGGATAAGAACATGGCTGCATAAAAGGTTCGATTATTTATAAAAAGGTTGGCTTGCAGATCGATTATTACGATTGTATCATGCCCGGAATGGCAAACTCGTTGCGTTCAAGAAGTTACCGGCGCGCGACGTTGGTTCGAGCATATTAGACACGGCTTTCAGTCCTGATGGTCGATACATCGTGTACTCTAGTTGGTCCGAGTGCTGTGAGTTTTGTTACCAATTTTTAATGCTAAGAACATTCTAAACATAAAAATTCGCAAAAACCGTTATATTCTGAATTTGTTCTTGCCAGTATACATGTGCTCGGTCTATGGAGATCCCGGCCTTCAAGAGGCCCTCTGGCTCTATCCCGGTGATCTTAGATTTTGCATATTCTCGCTGGCATTCTCGAACGACGGTAATGAGATAATTGGTAGCGCAAACGACGGTTATCTATACATTTACGATCTCACGGAGCACCAAAGAACGCTCCGGGTGCGTAAAACCTTTCATTCAATACATTAATGTATACTTGAAATACATTTTCACGATTTACTGAAGACGAAAAACTTTTTTTTCAGGTCAAAGGTCACTCGAGGGACGCCAACGCCGTTACATTTGCCGATAATACCTCACAAATATTGTTCAGTGGTGGTGACGACGGTCTGTGCAAGGTCTTAAACCTTTTACAATTTAAAGTTCTAATTTTCTGATAATTGGTGAAGAGTAACGATACGGCTAATATTTATTTATTTATTCGATCGCACCCTTACTGACTGAAAATCGCTATTCCGATCCACAAGTGCTGGAGAGACAGATTGTGAACATTTCTAACACATTCTTTCGGAACTACATTTTTTCAAAAATGTTGGATTTGTGGCAGTCACTCTGCGCCACATTGTCGACATCCTTACAAATATCTCGGTTTGAGAAATATGGTTTGGAAGTTTAGAAATGAAGTGTCGGTATCGAGCTTCACCTTAGAGAGATTCACGTCACGTGACCTGAACTCCGAGGACCCGCAGGCGCAAGAGAGATAGAGCTGAACATTTCTAACCTATTTTTCTTGAAGCCCGATTTTCTGAAAAAATATCGGATTTGTGGGACTCGCTTCGTGCAACATTCGCGCAGAGAGCCCCACTCTCTCCTTACGTCCTTACATGAATCTGGCTTCGACAAAAATGTGTTGAAACTTTTGAGATGAGTTGTCGGTATCAAGCATCATCTTAATGTTTTTAGTATCACATCACCTTAAGACAATGTTACATTGTCTTCTCAGCGGTGGTTTATATTTTGGGCAAAATAAATAAAATTCGAATACAGGGTGACTAAACGCATTCGAAACAAAATTGCTTTTGTCTGAAATATTAAACGTTTCTGTGAAAATAGGGAATCTTTATTTTTATGACTCAGTCGGTGTGTCGCAACACTTTAAGATGATGTCCTGTCCTTCGGTCGGTAACAACTGGTGTAATGGAATGTCTCCGCCACGATTGATCTTTCGGAGAAAAGAGAAGAGCGCTAAACTGCGTCTCACAATTCTACGGTTCACGGTTCTCGTCTTTTAATCAAAATATTAATCGTGACGGAAACATTCGAAATATGAAAATACCGCTATCTCTTGCACGCACGACGGTTCAAGAGAGACAGACGATATGTAGCACATCGTTTTAAGATAACAGAACTTTTTGATCGCGAATTTCTCCGCCACGATTGATTTTTAGAATGGAAAATGAGAACAGTAAACCATAGAATTGTAAGACGCGGCTCGCCGTTCTCCTTTTTTATTTAAACGACCGATCGTGGTAGATAAATTTGTATTACAGTTTTTGTTACCGACCGAGTAGTATCACATTGTCTTAAGGGATGACACAATACTCTCACTTTACCTCTAAATTTTCAACATATTTTTTTCCTTGTCGAGTTCTAATGACCTGTGAGGTATCGCGTAATCTTTTAAATCTAGTAATTCTATGTTTATCGAAGGTCTGGGACAGGCGAACGTTGCAAGAGTCGAATCCTCAGCCCGTCGGAATTCTCGCGGGTCACAGGGATGGAATAACGTACATAGATACGCGGGGCGACGGCCGTCACCTTATCACAAACAGTAAAGATCAGACTATAAAACTGTGGGACATGCGAGCATTTTCAGACGAGAAGGCTGAGAGAAATACGCGGCAAGCTGTCGACCGTCAAGACTGGGATTATCGATGGCAACATGTACCTATGCAATGTAATGAGAAAATTACCTTTTTACTTCCGTTACACTGCTATTCATTATTTTACAATTTCTCATGCTATATCTTCGATTTTTAAATAAGCAGTATACAAGTCAATGACCATGTTGGAAGGGGACACAAGTGTAATGACTTATCGAGGACATTCAGTCCGCCAAACATTAATTCGTTGTCATTTCTCGCCAGCAGCGACTACTGGCCAGAGATATATTTATTCGGGATGTGCAAAGGGTAACGTTATAAGTGAGTGCCGACAATTTTGTAAGATAAATGAATTTTTTTAAATATTTAATAAAGAAATCGCTCCAGAAGCCAAAGATTTCTAACGGCGTTTTCGGTTTGATACGTTGGGCTACACTCGGTGTAAATATCGCAAGGGAATAAAAAAGATAGACTCCACTCCGTCTATCTCTCTGTTTCTCTCGCTCTCGTTGGATAGATACACCGAGTGTACGTCGTTATTAAATTCTCTATACGACTCTTATTTTCTACAGTTTACGATGTATTAACCGGCGAAAAAGTCGCAGCTTTACACGGTCACAATGGTTGCGTGCGAGATGTCAGCTGGCATCCGTATCACCAACAAATCGTATCGACTTCGGTGAGTACAGCACACTACTTTAACAATATGATTCAGACGAATTGACTGCTTAATTATATCTGACCTTTTAAGAGTTTTGTATCAATTACTTTCGACCTCAAGAACTCTTGACTTAGACGATACAGCTAGAGTTTGCGTATTTGTTAATAATTCGATGCAACTTTATACATAATAAACATTTCTATTTCCCTGCTCGTTGCAAAATCCTATCTCGGCAGAAACAAATGTTGCAAAAAAATATCTCGCAAAATCGTGAAATTAAAAAAAAATAATAAAATTTTGGAATGCATTTTATAATTCTCCCTCCCTCCCAATTCGTAGTTGCGGAAAAAACCCTTCGTACTTTTTCAGCTCTAGGTTCATCAAGACATAGTTTTTGTAGTTTTATTTCGTCGTGTCATGATTTTCAGAGTCTAGGCTCATCGTGTCATAGTTTTCGGAATCGCCATAGTTTTTTGCTGTCCAAGTTTACCACTTTCTATTTTTTGAGTCTTTGGTTCATTCCTTCATGGTTTTTGCTGTCCAGGTTGTCGCTCCATAGTTTTGGAGATCTATGTTCGTTCCTCTATTGTCTTTACTATTTGGATTCATACTTTAATGATTTTCGGAGTCGAAATTTACTGCTCTATGGTTTTTGTTGTCTTCATAGTTTTCGTCGTCAACGTCGCTCTATAGTTTTTTTTTTTTTTTACTGAAAACTACAACACGACGAGCCTAAACTCCGAAAACTATGACGCAGCGAATCTAGACTCGGAAAATGGCGACTCCCAAAACTACAAAACGGGAAATCTTAAATTATAAAATCTTCGCATCTGTTCTCTATAATTTGTCGAATTTCCGTAATCCAGGATCAGACATTGGGTTATTCGGCTTATAGCATTTTAGGGATACGGGAGTAAGGTGATAAGATATTTACGGTATACGACTGTTTTAAGGATATGATAGCGTTCCAAAGGAAAAAAGAAATGTTTTGCATATTTAATCGTTCGTAAAATAATAAATTTTGCGGAGTATGAGATAAATCTTCACGCTTAACTAACATCTTAAAAGTGTTGTGCACGTAATTTAATAACTCAAATATATATAATCATTGGACTGTTACAGTGGGACGGTGCAATAGTGAGCTGGGATTATTCATCCAAATATCTCGTCGAATCGGATTCCGAGGACGAGAGCGACACGGTATAATTAGCCGGAAACACCGGCGATGCATACATATGCGTATGCACGATCATAAAGTTCACTGATAAGAGCCATATGAAACTGAGGACTGAGAAGAAAAAACCAGAAAGCATCGAATGATGACGAGTCGCAATCGCTTATTTTTTCGAAATTTTAATTGTTATAGTAATTTTTTTTATTTTAATAGATCGAGATTGCCTTGAGATACGATAAGCATAGCGTGAATGATTATCGTACGTTACACACAGCCAAGCATAATATCTCGAAGGCTCATGTAAATACTGTAGAATCTATAAGACAAATGTTTTACGATATAAAATCTTCTATACATATATTACAGAAAGAACAAAAAAGAAGAAATCGCCAAAAAAGTACGTAAGATGTTCAAGGTATAGGGTGGAGGTGACGATCAACCGTTGTTTTTCTACTGTTTTGTACAGCGAGCTCGTGATAAAAAGTAATCCGTTCACGATCTACGATAAATCGACGCGAAACAACCGCGCGTCTTATGTTCGGTTATCAAACGGCGAAGAAAAAGAGGGTGCAAAAACGTTGTAAAAAGCAACTACTGCCTTTGGTGCATCATATATTTGTTAAACAAATGCAATGTCCTGCACTGACAGAATTAATAATATGAAAGTTAATTATATATTGTCGTTGATTTATATTAGTTCCACTTTCCATTCTCGTCTCAACTCCCGTTCATCGCTGTTGCGTTCGCGTGTTTTTTCGACACTTCAACTATTCGGCATCATCATCGGCGCGGCATTCAAGAAACGGAAGCGAGACAATCACTCTAGGACTCCACACTCACAACAATTACTGCTCTTGTCAAAATATTATCATGAAGATATTATCCCCAAGCAAATTTTTACTACCGATTGAAACAGAGGCAAGGATGAGGTGTTGAAGTGTAGAAAGGGAAGAGTATAAGGGATTTTAAGAGGATAGAGGAAACTTTGGGCCACATAAGCAGCTGCAACAAAACTCGAATATCAGTAGCGAAAAGAAGAAATGGTAAATTCTGGTAAATGGTCTCACGGAATGAATGTCGAATAGTAGAGGAAAGGACCTGAAGGTAAAAATAAATAATGTGTTAAGGAGGAATAGTAACCCTCTACGAATATGTGGCGGAATTTGAGTGACTAGCAAAGAATAAGAATGGCGAAGAGCGAAATGGAAAGTAATTACAATAAACGAAAACAAGCAAGGAATGGGTACATGAAGCAGGGAATATCTAAAGTCTGTTAAAAGGGTGATCGATATACGGAAACGTTCATGTATGCAAACCTGCGCAAGTGTACACATGTAATAAATAACAACTACTTACATGCCCTTATCTATGAATTGTGGAACAATCGATGTGATACAATTATGACACAAGAACCATTTTCGTAATCAGTTTGTTTCTACAAATTGCGATAAATGTAGTGCTTGAAAGGTAGGTGAAACATACTAAGTCGATAGTAGAGCTTTCCGTTCGACTTCTTTCAGAGTGCCTTGAGTTTTCAAAAATAATTAAACTAGCTCAAACCGATAGCCTGAACTACTGTGCACGAGCTAAAGCTTCATCCGTTAAGGCCCGAAACCCTCGAAAAAAATGTGCATAGAGCGATTTGTTACCGACCGAGTTGGCGTTAATAGGAATGCGATGGAGTGAGAGAGAAGTTTTGCCTCGCCATATGTCGATGGTACAAACATGTTCTTTCATTTGGGAGGCAAGAAAGCAATTTGTCGAAATACAATTTTATTAGATAATTGGAATTAAAATTAATTGTACAATTTGAATTATCAAATGCGTGTACTGCTGGATCGAGAGCTATTTCTCAAAGGTGACGGAATAACGGAGTAAATACTTGACCTATCAGTGGAAGCCATAAGAAATGTCACCTAATTCATTTACCATTAATGGATTAGACTTCAGACCTGAAGCCTTATGTGTCGGGTCGTGAGTGAGCGAAAAGCCAAACACTTCTTCTCGTATCTAGACAATAACACTATAACAAAAAATTATAATATATAACTATAAAGTTTGATAAAATAATAAGATAAAAGAAAAATTGATGTAGCTATTAATGAGTTTTTCTTGCAGAGAAAAAATTGAAGATTTCCTTCAATTATTGCTTAATTAACTCACCACGTGCCTTAAAAAGCGCACGGTATCGTCTTTAATCAGCGCTTATACACGACGACAATTAGCGATTACATGGTCGGGGAGAGTTTTTATCGCAATGTCTCTCGGCTACGCGCTGAGAGATCTGTAAAAGCGGGCCAATGCCATCTCTGATTGCTTGCGTTGCGTCTGATGGTATACTAAAATCCGATAACGACCAATCTTCGTGCTATGGCTATATATTTTCAACTTACGCAGGTAAACATCATTTTGGAGCGTACATTAATCAAGCGAGGCTCCAGATGGGATAGGAAAGTAAACGGAAAAAGTTATAATTAGTAGCGCGAGGGATCGGGGGGTCGCGTATATTTTCTTTTATCCAATAGACTTTTTCATCAAATTTGTTATTATCAATCCGTCTGTTGATAACAATTTTCATCCGGTTAAATTCCTGATGAGAAAATTCCATAAAACTCCGATTGACGCGATACATTCCGATCGCGAAACAATAACTTTCAATTGGTATCGATAGAAAAATATCGGATTTTCTAAGCAAGGTTGTCCAAAAATTGGCTTTTTTTTTAGTATCTCGATAGGTGACTTTTGGTGACATCTTTTCTTTTTTAACTCCGAGACATGAATTTTTTTCTACGCTGAATTTTTATTCCAACTAAATAGTTTTGTATTGTTGTAGTCATTATAGCCAAGACCTCGTATCCGCCTTTTAAACATTATCCAATAATGTATTGAATAAAAAAATTATTGAACTCGAAATAATTGAGCGAGCCCCAAGAAACATTGAACGTCTAACATTCAACTTCAATGAGTTCATTTAGATTCAACGCTATTTGAGTTAATGCATTTTAGTGACCAGTCAGTTGAGCAGGGTTTAACGCTTTAGAGTTTTATTTATTTTCGGGGCAGTTATTTTTTTTTATTCCATCACTTCAGGAGCCACATATCGAATGTTCCACATGGTGAAATAATTGCGAGTTGGCAGAACCAATTTTGGCACCAGAACTGATTTTAGGTGGGTGAACCAACTTACTCGTTGACCTAACCAACAACCTGTTGGTTCGTTAAAATATTATTCGTTTTTTGAGGTCCAAAATGGTTTTGGTAAATCGCGATTTTACTCCGTGTTCACATGTATATGTTTTTTTATCTCTTAACGAGAAATACATCAGACGATAAGAAAAAAAAAAGTGTCAAAAGTTTACTAGTGATTGTGGGGGGGGGGGTAATTGAATTGGTCAAGAACGTATCACGTGATCAATAGATGTCCCCTTCGTCTAACTGCGGCGAATTCGATCGATGCTATTTACAATCAATGTAATATACTTTGTAGCAATTCACGAGATTCCAATGTAACAACGACAATATATCTAATGATGAAATTAAGCGACAAAGGAACAACAACAGAATTACTACCTACGTTAGAATATCGAACCCAAGGAAATGAAAAAAAAAAAACGTAAAGAATGAAGAGAACGAAAGAACCTAAAGAACCGAAATAACGATAATAAAAGCAAAGTAAAATAAAACGAAAGATTTTGGAATTTGATATTTTCTCATGTACATATTTTTTTGTAGTTTTTTGTTGCTAGATATATTAAGGTAAATATTTGAATGTGGTACTAATGGAATACGAACGATGATTTGAACAAGAATGCAGCGAATAGAACCAACAGCATTAATCTGAACAAGAATCCGACTAATACAACAGTTAGCATTGATTTTTGCATGTCAATTAAAAATATTTTCATTCCACATATTGTTGCATTATAATGTAATGAAAAATCTGCTTAAGAACGATTCGTTTCATTTTTTATTATGCCATCTAATGAAAAAGCATTTAATATTTGTAAAAGTTTAATTTTTGTCATTTCGTCACGTTTTATATTTATATTTTCAGGTTGTCGATCAGCTGCGCCTAGTATTAGATGAAAATTTCAAATACGATTATGTCGTATTGATTGATTGGTAAACTTTGCTATTAATAACACGAACTCTGGTTATCGAACTTTCTTACAAGAAAACTCAATGCAAAATATGAGAATTTAAGATAGCGTTTTATGGAAAAAATGCTTTCTTGAAACGGCTATCGGGCAACAATCACCGAATGCGTCTAGATAAGTCAGATAACAAACTCGAGACTTGTACATCAGATTGTAAGGATTCCAACGCGATTATGAAAGAAGTGGCTCGCATAATATTTCAGATAGAGATCTTGAGTCAAGCTGTAGGCAAACAGCCTAAATAAGTTATAGCCCCGAGCGACCCGACAGATTCACGTTGAGAGATCTCAACAGTTGATTAAAACTGAATGAAATAAAGCATCCTTAAATAAACGATCTTCAATAAATAATCTAAATCAGATAAATTGTTATATCTACGGTTTCGACTTAACTGGTAGAATTATTTTTTCCAAAGTTTACAACTTGTGGATTAATCCGTTTTAACAGTGAACGACACATCATGTGATCACATTGCTTCGTTCACTTTAAGGTAATTATGTCCCTTACTTGTGTTAAAGTCACAAACTTAATATTTTAGTATTTTTTAGTTTAAGTATTCAATGTTACATACGCAAAATAAAACAGGGTAAGTTACCGAACGTCAAGAAACGAAATTAAATCTTGAAAAATGAAGTTCTTAGCATAACGTTTATGACAAAAGTAACGAGATATGTATTCAACTGAAGAAATTTTATACTATGAACAAACTCACAGCGAAATATAAATAGAACTGTATACTCTTGAGTCAATAAGAATTCTAAAGAGCCCTAAATAATGTAGCTCACTAAACATTTGGATAAGATAATAACAATGAAAGTAAAAGTTTAACACGCTGCACTTGTTCGCCCGCTAGCGTATCGATACTTCCTTTGCATATCTCTCGGTATCCCCAACTATGATCTACACCGTTATAACTACCTTAAGGTAGTGATTTTATAACCGTCGCGATTAAATGAGTATCCGAATTGTGTATATGTTACAGTTATACCTTAATAGCTGTAAAATTTGAGGCTCGCTCACGGCACATTTCGATGATATAATAATTGTTAAAAATTAAAACACGTGCGTTTCAAGGCAGAATCGCATAACGCGAATCATAAGCGCCTTCGTTGTACATTTTTTGTCTTCGTCAATTAGATACAATTCGAAATAAACGACTCAAATATTCCTTGGATTTTAACGATTCTGTACATCTCATAATGAAGTATTATTACCGAATATTTCGAAGAGAACATTTATATTATCCGAGTGAAGTTATTGAGTTGCGTTATCGTTTCTTCTGGCTGGCTGTGCATCCCCAACAAGTCGCGTAACGCATAGATACGATGTGCTTGACAATCTCCTCCCAATACCGCAGAACAACTACCTTAATTCTTAATGTGAAAAATTATACTGTTTCAAAAATCCATAAATATATTATCGTAATAATCACGGTTAGTAATTGAAGGTGTATTATTATTATTAATTAATAATAAATTATATGCTATTAAGTAGTACTATACATGAATCTCACTCTATATTATAAGAAAATCTTACCGGCACTGTGTACAAGACCATAGAAACTTTACCAATATATATATATGTATATATATATATATATTATTTACTACCCATTTTGATGTAGATAAAATAATCTCTACGCGCCAAGTCAATACAATTAGTCGTGTACTGGCGTAATTGACTTGTAAGAACATGGCTTATTAAAGCAATGCGCGTGTGCGTATTCTGCGATATAATATAACGAGCGTTGATGATAATTTAAGGGGTAAACGAGCCAGTCTCGGTGCAAGGAGCGCATCGGGCACTCGAGTTTCTTCATATTAAATAGCAACTATATGTACAATTAAATACTTTGGAGTCCCATGAGTATACCAATATAGATATAGGTATTCATGTCAATAACGTGCAGCAAAGAGCACCATGGGAAAAAGACCATCATCGTATAGTTAACAATTTGTCGCGTCCTTCGCAATCGCCTGATTAGTCCAGTAAACATAGGACATGAGAGTCAACGAATTCGGAGTATCAATTGCGCTTAAATGATCTATGTTTAACTCAAGGCCAAGTAAAATTGAATATTTATCGCTTCTCCTTAATATAATTAATGTAACATTTTAAATTGTATCATGCTGCCTTTCACTACAAATACATAACAAACATATATAGCCTCTTGTACATTTTAGCAGCTTAATAATTAATTGTCAATGCTCTTCATAACATTTTATCGTTTTACAAAATTTAAGGTGTTTTCGGATAGGTTCTTACAATGTACAATTACAGTATTTCAGAGGTATGCGAAAACAAGGTAACTCCACATTGTAATTTGTTATTTACAACCCTGTTTAGAAAATTTGAATTGGTACCGATTGATTCATAATCGAAATGCATTGCGTGAATCAGAGATTTATCATTGGCTTTACAACATTAGCTTCAGGAATTAATAGAATTTTGTAAGCAGGGTACCCAGATAGACTTTTTGGCTTCATAGTAACGATACGACGTGCATCAGGCATCATCATTTGTCGGTATCATGCTGGCATTGTGCTGTTACATGTACGATGTGCCATTACAATTGCGCCAAAAAGAGGACGCACATATAAGCGTTTATGGTTACGTTGTGTCTTCTCAACAACACGTTTGGCTATCTACGAATACTGTTGTTGATCTAATTTTTATGTATTGTCCAGGTTCCTTATCTATTTTTATATTATACAACAATCAATATTCACTAAATTGAACAATTACACGACTAGTCGTTGCGATGCTTCCCATGGGCGAATCTCAAACTTGCTATGTCTTGACGCAGTACCGTTGTTAATATTGTATTACCGGTACTGACAATCAATACTGGAAAGGCACGAAACCATTCCCACCATAACGATGGGTCATCTTCCTATAGGCGAATTTCGGATTGATTATTTCTTGACGCAGTACCGTTGCCAATATTTTCAGTACTGGCGATCAGTACTGGAAAAGCACGGAACCATTTCTGACTGAATGATGGGGTAACTTTAAAATTATTACACTGGTCCAACGCTTGCCCCCAGTATCGATACTGGCTGCTGTATCTGGAGAAGGCGCTTGGGCCTGGGTTGGGGAAAAGTTAATTAATAAATTGATAGTACGGTCCCAGATGCGGTTTCAAAATTGGGCTATAATTTTGGGACGATAGCGACAGTCGTATTCGGTATTCGGTATAATCAATACGGCAATTAATTATTCATTTTTACAAGTATTTCTCACAATGGTTGTTTGTAAATTTATTTTAATAATATTATATTATTTATATTGAAAAAACAAATGAAATCACCGATACGTTTTTGTCGCAATGCTCTCCGCGAAGTGAAAAGTAATCATTTTCTTGACGACAATATTTTTAAGGATCATCCCAAGACACGCTCATTACTCAGATGACTCTGAGCTGTATTTTGGCAATATTGTTCGGCCCAAAAAAACACAAATATCGGAGCAGTGTTACTCCATTATCCAGCCGTGTTGTAACCTGGTGCAGAAATAATTTGCTAGCCGATAGTATAACGAGTTTTAGCATGGTGGATGTCCAGTTTTCGGCCGGTACGTGTCACACGTATCGCACCAGTACGACCGCAGTATTGTTTAACTCGTCGATCTGGAACAATAATAATTTGCTCGACGTCGATAAGACAACTATCATTACAAGCCACGCTCGGACGACTGTCCGCCATACGTCGGCAATATTTCTCTGCCATTACGAAGCACAAGTGCCAAAGCAGAGCAACCCCAGTACTCAGTCGCATGTCAGGCTGGTACTGGCAAAGTTTATACGTTCGACGATAAGACGAGTTTCGGCGTTGTTCACGCTCATTACTTACTTGATGACTCTCGGTTGACTTCCGTCTGTGTTATCTTCGAAGTATTGGCCACCAAACTGGTGCAATACAGGATCAGTGGTTAATCAGTGTTGTAAAAGTACTATCCAACAACGCTTGACAGCCAAGCCAATTATAGTACTAAACCGTATTGGCAACTCAGGCGGAATACGAGGATTGGCACATGTGTTTCAGCGTTTCTTCACGAATAAGGACAAGTTTCCAAGTAGTGACGAACGACTGTGGTCAGACAGAGTACACGCGCAGTGGATTTATCACGCTGAAGTGAATAAAGCCCTTTTGACTAGAAGCGGAATCGAGGACCCCTTAATGGTTCGAATCTATTAATTAGAGTGACCTATGTCGAATACTTGGATTTTAATTGAAAAAAAAAACTGTAGTCGAAGCTTATAAGAAGTTATAATTGTTGTTAAACCATGAAAAAGAGGGGAAAAACAGATATTCGTGCTGATTAATGTCACGCTCGTCTCTTCGGTTTACCAACTGCAAGGTCACAACCGATCGTGGCATGGTAGGCAGTAAGTATAGTCATACCCTACTCGCAATAGGATTTTTATAACGAAACGGAACGAACGCACGGTGGCGACTATAGTGCCGAGACGTAAGTTAATAACAGGTAGATTAGTCTTTGGTACGGTCGTGTCGACGTCGTTTGGTTAGTCTCGCGTCGATCTTCGTCGTTGTTACCTGAGCGGAGACCAGTTCCATTCTTCTATTTATTGAGGTTTTGAAGAAATTAAACAAGAAAAGAAAATTAATTGAATTAGATTTAAAAACACATATATATTTATCTTTGTATACCGAGAACTTTTGCATTAGGACAATTTAATTAATTTAATTCATTATGTTTGAGTAGCTAAAGAATTTATAGAGGCAAGTGAAACACATCACAATTTTACCAAAAAGATTTTTCGCCTCACGTATCTCTGATATTGCCCCATAACGATTCGAACAATCAGGGATGATAAGGAAACTTAAGTGCGCTATTTTTAACGTCAATGACCGAGATATACTAAGCTGTGATATTCTTCGACAAGACCATTGGGGCCGTTTGAATTAAAACACAAAATCTTTATCGGTATAAATAATGGATCGACCGTTGGATCTTTAGTTCGAGAATTACCTTTTTTTATTATCAATTTTTGATCTCTTCAATTAACATATATTTTGGGCCACCTTAATTGTTTTTATATAAAACTTATCGGTAGCGATGCATTAGCAAAAATAAAATTATAATAAATATTGCTTGCTATACTAAATCCAAGATGTTTCCTATAAAAAGATTACAATAATCAGTAGAAATCTAAACAATTTTACTTACTTTAATCCGAGTTGAGGCAAATCTGCATTCGATCATTTTCAGGCCGCTAAAGAATAGTCGTAACGACCGAATGGGTTTGACTAGGCTTGAAAAATGTCTGCGCATAGGAAATACTCCATTGCGATATACGTTTCACATAGATAACACGCACCTTAATCTATTTGAGATATACACGTAGACTCACAACTTTGATAATGTACTTACAGCGCATTCTGGTAAAGAAACGCGAGCATCTTGAC
Source organism: Cylloceria caligata (assembly GCA_963942595.1). Lineage (NCBI taxonomy): Eukaryota > Metazoa > Arthropoda > Insecta > Hymenoptera > Ichneumonidae > Cylloceria > Cylloceria caligata. The sequence continues at coordinate 44,295,701 of OZ012709.1, read as the reverse complement.
GAATAGTGAGACGTTCGTGTTTAAGGAATCAACAACAGCCCTACCGTTCCCACAAAAAAATGGCACAAACGGTGACAATGAATGAGACGATAAACGAACTGTCGGTATGCAACGAAAGAAGAAACACGGTTCCTATAATTTATACGAGAGGAACTCACTACGAGATCGGCTTCGAGATTGTGAGCATATTTTTACTTTTTTCGTATTCATAGGTGAAACTTTGTATTTGTGAAATAAGAATATATTACAAGATTTTCATGTTAGGATACTAAAAATAGTCTAAAACGTTGAGACAAGTGATTTGGAACCAATTGTCGATTTGAGTGTGTGCGCGCTTTTTATTGTTAAGATTCTTGTTCTTATAATTCGTCAGATATCCGACTCAAATTTGGTGTACAAGTTGACTATCGTTGAACAAGGTTTGGGATTTAAATTAGCTTTAATCGGTCAAGGGCTTTCAATTTTATCACTTTTTAAATTTATTCAATGAAGCCTTTTCGTTCTATATATCACGCAAATTTTTAAACACCGGGTTTTAATTTTCTACATAAATGGACTAAAATTGAGTAATAATTGCTATAAAATTTGTTAAGAACCAATCGAGTGTTTCAAATTTTATGAGCATTTATATATATTAATTTTTTTATTTCGATAAACATTTCAATTCTTGTCAATTTTGCTTTACCGTGTTGCACATTTGTACACGAATCGACAATTACGGATGAAATTCTGTGCGAATCGTTCAAGAGATTTAAATTGAATGGCATTAAAATAAAATAAAAATTGGTCTTTTCGGGCTCGTACAAATTTTGTCATGTTGCCTTGAAATTTTTTGATACAAATATATTCACATTGAACAACGATTGACACAGAATTTGGTGAAAAATATGTATGCATGATCGAAGCAAATCACAAACCATGAATACCATTAAAAATTAATGTAACAACGAAAATTTTACAAAGCTTCGAGTTATTTTAAAGTTTGTTAATTTAAAGTTACAAAGCATAGCTAATGTATACAATTTATGAAAAAGCCTGCAAAGTAGAATCTCGCAAATTGCTTTCTGATTTTTCTGCACCTTACACAAAGGTGCACTATACAAGGAAGTCAAAATTGATCGATATATTTCCTCGTAGAGTTTGTGAAAGGTGCAAGAATGAGAGCGTAATTTACGAGGTCCTACTTTGCAGGATTCTTTTTTTTTCTATCAATCAATTTTTTCATCAAGTCTTCATTATCCTTGACATTTAAATAGACGTGTACAATAAACTTTCCAATCAGCGACACACAACAGAGTTAATAAATCTGATACGCTATTTGTAATCGGACTATTCGATCCATCGTGATCCTATTGTTGCATTCCCCTAAGTACACGAAGCATATGCAAATGAGGTATCAATACGGACTACGAACGTTCCCTGGTACAATGTAACCTTGCCTTGTTCGTCACATTATTTATTAATCGTCATCATTAATAATCAAGAGGATATCCGTCTAGACAATTTTTAATTCATTATTTATTTATTCATTTGTCTGTATCTCACTGAGAACAGTTGTGGTATCGTACAAACAATTATTCTTCCTTTGACATTTTTGTTCAAATCTTCCTCAATGATTCAAAGGAGAACAAATTTGGGGTGTAAAAAAAAAAGCTTTTCAGCTAACAAATACTTTCAATAATCAACAGAACGTACACCGAAGTTTAAAATAATTTTTAAAAAACCAGTGTGATTCGTCGTCAAATGTATGCAAATCAACATCCAAAAACAAATTGTTTCCCGATTATTTAAACTTGACTGTGCTAACATAAAAAAAAAATAATTCTGTGAATATTAAAAGAGATATTTTAGCATCACTGATAACGCTCAAATTCTATACATCGATCAAGCACTTTAATCGTGCCATAGAATTTGCTAGGGAGACGCAACCATCATGGTATTTTGCAATGTTGAGACTACTCGACCGGAAACATCTCGGAAGGCGCTCGTTGCAACCACGATGTAGATATATATCGTTGAACGCGTGGTAAACATTTCCACGCGACTTTGCTCTATGCATCGGCAGTCACGTACGGATATATGGAGTTTCATCACCTGACACAACTCGTATCCGCACGATACAACCGGTCCAATAAAAGCACATATGGCAATTTCGCAGTATATGAATATTTAAATCTCACCAAAAAATTCATTACCGTTACCAGATGTGGATTGCCACGCTCCCAACGTCGACAACTAATTCCCAGCTAACGAGTTCGCCCCTGGAAAATATCTCGGTGCATAAACATCAATATACAGCCATGTCATGCCACCTCGTGTAGCGTTCTCGTGGGTAGGTTGAGTCATCGGCGATGATGAAAATTCAAGAGATCCAATACACACGCATAAATTATCAGCTCCCAACTTCTACTCTGTAGTGCATTCGCTGCATGATTGACTCGGGAAAAACAACGAATACAATTTGCTATGAGATAACTCGTTGTGGATAAATTATTTTTCTCGTGCATCACGTGTGTCGATTGCATATACAAATAATTTGTGTTTGAAAGAATGCGATATGACGACAAAAAAGCTTTTAATGCCTGTTAACAAACTTGAGTTGGCAGTCAAAGATGTTTTTTTTCAAACACAATTTACAACGAAACTTTTCAATTCTTATTCTTATCTTTGATATACGTTAATATTATCTAATAACTTTCGATGAGATACTCATTTTGGAATAATCTAATGCGATTATAGTTGCATGGACTATTTTTTTATTTATGTAGCAAAACCAATTAAATATAATTATATGTAAGTTGGCAATTTATTAATTCTCAGTATATAGCATGGTATCCGATGATCATCATCGGCTGCCAATAATTTTCAAGCAGTTTTTTTTTTCAACACTGATAAAATATTAGCGGCCGATTACATTTTTGATTACTTTAGAATTGGAATAATTTTTTGTAGTACAAGCAAGTGGCATTGCGGTGTTGAATAGTTTGTGATAAGATATCTTCTTAAAAACAATAATACTGAGAAAATACGAAAATACTGAGAAAAATAAAATGGTAAACGGGAACTATTAAGAGTGATAATGAAGAATATTTCGTTCGTGAGACTATTCTGATAATTCAGCGTAACTTCCTACAATTGATTTAACTATAAAAAAAATCGTCGCATGGATTAACATTAAGACCATTTTTCTAAGTGGTGTATGCCACTTATTTGCCAATATTTTCAACTTGCATTTGTATTTATCCGTAAGTGGATAACTGGAACAATCATAGTTTGTATGATTTTTTTATTACAAAAATTTACAATCTCGTCAATTGCAACATTTATGCAGATATCTGAGAGATATTACATAATCTTAGTATCATCATTCGCCACAACTTATATATGTCAGTACAAATACATTGTAGCTCGACAGCCATGTGTATACTTTATACTTTATCTTCACAATTTAATCAACGTATAATTATATTTGCCGCGGCGTTGCGAGGGTACCAGAATAATGATGATATTATATTTTTTTTTAGACGGAAATACTTGCGAGAATTCACATAAATCTTTATCATATCATGTTCTTTGGGACAACAGTGGGGCGAACCATTACCATACACATTTATGTAACGTGTCACTGGCTTCATTAGCAATGTACGTTGAACACGATATTCTGGTTATTAGATCCTACCATGCAGCTGCGGTCTAAAATAATGCTGAGGAAAGATCGAGTATCCGAGATCTATTACCAGGTTTTATATATTCATAATCGAAAGCTAGCAAGTCAAAGGATCAGTACCTCTGAACCAAAGCAATTTATTCATCTGAAAGATAACGTAACAGTTAACGATTGAGAATTGCAAATACAAAATCGTGCAATTTAATAACAAATTCCACTCGCAGAAACATGAAATGTTTTTTTTTTTAGTGACAAGTCATTGTTGCGAATATTTTGTGCATATTTATCTTGTCGTAGTGTTTAGATTACACCTATCTAATAAGATTGGTTTTGTAAGATATCATTCTCTCTGTACGAAAACTCTGCGTGGTTTCTGTATAGGAATTTCCATTCAAAGCTCTTAAGAAGAAGATCAGTCAACGTTGGTAGTCAATTTTCCTCAACGTAGTAATTCTTATTTAAAATTTCCTCATTAATTTCTGTGCTTTAAATGACAATTCCGAAAATCTGCAAGAGCAAGAACGTGTAAAAGAAAGTAAAAGTACGAAAATCTTCGGACAAAGATTCTTTCCTTCCCCCTGGTCCACTCGTGTACCGAGCAGGATCCGAAAAACATCGTGTGTTCCTGCTTAGAAAATCAAATTGAAACTGATTAAAGAGACAGAAATAGCATTAAAGCCGATTAAAGGGACAGAAATCCCATTGAAACCGATTAAGTCGATAGAAATCATGAAAATTAATCGGTTTCAATGTGGTTTTTTGTCTGTTTAATCGATTTCAATAGATTTTTCTAAGCATCGGAGACGTTAAAGGTTAATGACATTTATTAAGAATCGAAAATAATCCGTAGGATATTTTGAGGAACCTTCGCGGTGCTTTGGCAAGGTTTATGCTACATGTTATGTTACACGAAAGTTGATTAGTATATCTGTCATATAATTTATTATTTTTAATATTTATATGTTTCAGGGTAGAACGTTTGCGGGAATGATCAACGAATATGTCGATATCTACGCTCCGTTGAAAGAGTATATCGCGGTGTACGATACACCAGAGGGAAAAATTGTATACGAGGAGACACTTGCAGCTGCAAAGAACCAGTACCCTCAGTACGTAAGAGAAATCGAAGGAACTGCGGACGGTGCTAAAATTCCTTTTTTCAAGGTTTGTTATTATTATAAACTGCAACCAAAGACGCGGATCGACATATTTGAGTTAAAGCAATGAAATATGTTGATGAAAACGTATTTTTTTACGGTATTTTAAGATTTTGTACGATCGGACAGCTGAGTATGAATCATATCAAGTTTTTTATCAAGAAATATATCTTTGCAAATTATTTTTTTTTCCACGGGCGATGTCGATAAGTGAGATAAAAAGCATAATATGTCCATTCATCTACATCAAATAATACTACGATAGTCAATCAAAAAAAAAATGTATTTAACTAACAAGAGCCCCTTTTAAGAAATTCATTATACAGGGTGTCCTATTTTTTTAAAATATGCTCAAATATATCGAAAACTAAAGATTTAATTGAAAAATGTTTCGAAAAAAAATTGTTGTATACGAAGGGGAACATCGGATGAACATATCAGTTTTTTGGTCCGGGGTCTCTGCTGGCCTCATTGACGCCCAATTTTTATGTTTTACATGGATTCCCTATTTTTTATTGGATTTTTTAATTTCTCGTTAAAAAATAAGTAAGTTTTACTCCGAGTAATTTTTGGTTTTTCGTCTTCGAACAGGCCCGAAAAGTTATTCGAAGTTTTCTTGTGGAAAGAGTGTCGATACGTCAATCTTTGCCACTTTGTCAATTAAAAATGAAAACGAGTTCTACGATGAATTGTTAAACTTTGAAGAGTTTTTAAGCGTTCGTTTGCATCGTTTTTTATCGTTTTTTATTGTTACCCTATGTACACCGCGGGAAGGTTGTTCGATCGGATTTCGTGCATCGTGTAGCTCTCAAAAGGGCTGATTTCATCCAAATTTGTTAGACAAGTCCACTTCTTAATAGAGGTGTTCGGTGTTTAATTTCTTCGCAAAGAATGCCTATCGCCACTCTTTTCACGGGAAAACTTCGAATAACGTATTGGACCTGTTCGAAGACGAAAAATGAAAAATGACTCGGAGTAAAACTAACTCATTTTTTAACGTGAAATAAAAAAATGCAATATAAAATACGGGATTATATTTAAAAAACAAAAGTTGGGCTTCGATGGGCCCAGAAAAGGCCCCGGACCCAAAAACTGATATGCTCATCCGATGCCCTCCTTCATGTACAACAACCTTTGTTCGAAACATTTTTCAATTAAACTCTTAGTTTTCCATATATTTGAGCATATTTTCTTAAATGGGACACCCTGTATAAAACACCGTAAGATATTTTTTTTTTCTATATAAATTTATCAACTTTGACGAATGATCGCACAACTAGGTAGTTAAATAAATTACCGGGGACACATTTGTGTCAAACATACCGTTGTATCACAGTTAACATAAAAGTAACGGAGAATTGCTCAATTCTTATGTATCCTTCTCAGAAAAAAGAGCGCGCAGGGGTCCTTCGTGTTGACAGAACGAAGCATGAAAATGATCAGCATGGCCAATGAATTTAAGAGGCTGTGTCACTCACGCGACGATTCAACGACAACAGTTGAGATTACTGAATACTTGAATATTATTTCTTCATTTCCGTAGTGTTGTTCGATCTGCAGTGATATTGCAGATTTTGCAATTAAGTAAAATTGTACGCCTACGTATGAACATATTAAACGGTGGGGATAATGCGGATAATCGGTGTATAGCATGATGATGCACGCACGTCAATGGTTTTCTGATATAATTATGACGCGCGTAATGGCAACAGCCGCCAATAATTGCCAACGCGACACCACGAGCTGACCTTCTATATATATATATATATATATATATATACATATATATCAATGGGAGGATCGTATAATCTAATCTACCACGTGGAGATATCCAATCTCGGTTCTCGATCGAATCGACCACGAATGGATTTGATATATAGATGCTTACACGTGGAATACGATAACGAATATAGTTTGCATCATTGAATTGGGTTTTCACCTTAAACAGGAAACATCCTTATATATAGGATTATGGAAATGCTCTGTATTGCGAATCATCTCATTGTACTTTTATGAATGAGGACTGAAACAATACATTTTTCCTGAAATTGAATAATATATTAGATATTAAGATGTATATCAAGGTGTAAAATGAAGGAAAAAAATTGGCAAAATGGTCAATTATCGTTGAATTACAAAATGTCAGTCGTCAATCTTTCTCACAGTGGAAGGTTTGTTTGCATTAAAACAAAAAATTCGAGATATTAATGACTAAAAAGTGTCTGAAACGTCTAGAAAAGTGGTGTAAAAAAATTTCGAATGTTTGTGCGCGTCTTTACTTTTTTATTTCTTATAACTTGGGAACCGCGTTTGAATAATCGTTAAAAAAATTTAGTGCGAATGAAGAATGATGAAAGAAACAGACATTTCCGTTTGTTCGTAATAATTTTTGTTAAAATTAATTATCATACTTCTCCATCGTGGCTTTGTCAAAGATGGAAAATAATAAGGAGGCAATTTCCAAGTTTTTACTTTAACAAAAATGATATTTTCTTTGTATTAAACGATTGACTTGCATCGAAGTTAAATGAACAAAATGAAAATTAATACATTCGTATAGAAATCATTCTTACATAAACTGATATATGAAATTTAATATACAAGTACTTTAATATTGCTTTATAATTGTACATTAAATATAATATAATTTATTTATGCATAAATGCTACCTACACGAATATATCACATTTTTAAATATTTAAAACATTTTCAACCGAATGTTATCATTATATAATGTTTAATTTTCTTTTGCAGTTATTCCTGATGCACCTGGACGATATACTGCCAAACGTAACGAGCGGTACCCAAGTGAACAATCAGCCGGTCGGTTGTACCTCGATTATCTGCAATCATCCTGGTCAAGTAGGTTAATGACTATGTACGGAATAACATTTGTGAAAGAAACTATTAACGACCAAGCCATTCTTCTTATTATTCTTAAATGCCTCCGTGTCTCAAAATTGGAGCGTTGACAATAAACTTTTCTCTATATTCAACTATCGCACGTGTTGCACGGGTGAAAACATTAGTGATAACAATGTATTTTCAGGAGATCCTTGGCCACAACGAGGACGCCTTAGCCGAGACCATGAATCACTGGTATCTTGTGAGCGCTCATATCATTGAGCCTGAACTTCGCGAAGAAAAATTCACGTCTCTCAGCTATGCGGGTTTCTTACCCGGATATACGATGGGATACAATCATCATGGCTTGGTGTACAGCATCAATACTCTTAGCGCAAAGGCCCTGAGATCTGCAAAAACACGTAAGGCACGACTGACTCTTTAGGGGAAAATTAAAGTTTGATACGTCGACAAGATACTTAAATGAATTTAAGATTTTTTAACATTTGAAGATTTCTTATCGTTAATTCGTGTAAATAGCACGATAACTTTAAACGTTATTTGTTATTTATTCTTTCAGCAAGATATTTCATCACTCGAGCTTTACTCGGCGTCGAGAATTACGTGCAAGCTCAGCAGGCTCTAAGAAATGTCGGTTACGGTGCAGCCGAAGGATTCTCAGTCAACATGACCTTCCTCAATCAGGAAGGTGATCGAATGTTTCACAACGCGGAAGTCGGACCCCCTGAACCAAACGTCAACGAATCCCAACTGAGCATTCTCACCGCTAGCCCCGGAGAAAATATATCGCACTGCAACAAGTAACGAACGCGAACACGATAAAATAAAAACTACGATGCCATTTCTTTCAATTTATCTAAAAATCAATTGCTTCGATTACGTTTAGATATCTACGTCTCAAGGTCCCGGAAGTTTCAGTCGGAGGGATTTTAGCCAGTAGCGAACACAGAATGGAAGCTATCGGCAGACATCCCTTGCCAAAAACTCGTCAGAATGTCATCGAGATACTGAGCGATCGCACTGACAAGGAACACAGCGTTTACCGGAATCTACGACCGGACGATTACGTTAAGACGATTGCTACTGGTAATTAACGAGCAAATCATTTTTATTTCACAAAGCAATCTACCTCGAACAAAAAATCCAAGCATTCTCTGAAAATTAATAATCATCTAAGTAATAGAGATGCGCTACTAATTCTATTATCTTCTGTTTTTTTATGAATCTTTTAAAATTCTTTTTTGCAGGAATATTTGACTGCATCGAAAAAACGTGGGCAATATACACCGACGTTCCAGAGTTCAATGACCCGATCGTCGTTTTACCATTGCAATTGAAAGATAGAACAATCAGCTCTGGGAGTAACTTGATTAACGTATAGATGGATCAACATCCAAAGGCATTTGCAGCATACGGAATATCAATTTCTGAACTTTAATTTATACAATTATTGTTATTATAATTATCGCAATGACTCGAGCAGACTCGAATTCACGACTTTGCTATGACATCACAATACTAAATGACGGTGGAAGTGATACCTTTTTATTTATGAACATTCTCGTAATCTAGAATCTCGATGATCATTCATAAATAATCAAAAGTTAACCCTTTGCAGTACACCTTAAGAATGTCAAAATATGTTTAAAGTTCAATAAATTATGCGTCATTTGATTTTAGAGAAATGAGGTTTTCAGCAATTTTTCAATTCGCCGATTAAACTTTTGAACATTTTTTAATTCTGAATACAAGATGGTAGATTTATTATGACGTTCGGAAATTCAACGAGACGCTTGATTTTTATCATGAACACATTTTTTCAATGTCGTTTATAATTTAAACGATCGCTATTTAATTTACGTGACATTGTACAACTTGAGGGATGCTGAAATCTCGTATCTACATGTTTTTAAAAAATTCTGCAATGTAGAAGATTACACTCGTTATTTTACAACGTTCGCAAAGCCACCTATAGAAGTAGCTTTGTATAATAGTATACAACTTGCAAATTCACATTTGCAAGATTACGAACAATCAGATAGTGTCCTTTTTAAAAAATTAGAAAACTTTATACAATCTAAACCGTTTCAACGAATTTCGTGAAATTTAATATCATCCGGCCTTTAATTATATTCTGTTTATACACAACATTTTTGCTCGATATTTCAAATTCTGATTTCATATAATTAGAATCCGTTTACCTAACAAATTGAATACCAATCGTCCCGTAATTATAAATAAATTTAGTTCGATATGTAAACATTTGCGGAATTTAGAGCAATCACAGACATTTTTTCAAAAAATTCAAGATCATATGCAATCCGAACCTTCGTATGAATTGTTAAAAATTACAGTAAATATAAAGGTCGTGTTGCTTTAGTTTCTTACGGAAACGCAACGCTGTAGAACAACCGTTATCGAATTGTAGACACACACACACACACAAAAGTCCGGATATTTTCTCTATTGTGATTTCTCGACTTGTTTACTCATATTGAACATTATGGCATTCTAAATTCAAAACAAAAAAATGTTACAATCACAAACCTTCGTCAATGAAAAATTTTTTAAATGACGACACAAAATGCAATGACTTGTTGCAAATGCATTAAAATTGATTTTACGAGTCTTTATGTTGATTTATGGCGAACAAAAATACAAAACACCAGATTAGAATAAAAATTGGTGTTTTTATTTGCACTCGTTTCTCAGGAACAGATATTTATGTGAATCAGATGTCAAAAATAAAAAGTACACTTCACAGGGTTAATGATAAATATAAATTTCACAACCACCGATTGAAAAAAATTCTATAGAATACGCTAGATGATAAAAAAATAAAAAATAATTTTTTATCAAAAACGTGTTGTTTATTTATCATCTATCACATTGCTCGAACGAATACGAGATACGGATATACATATTATTTATAATATACGAGGGCTTTTATTTCTTATCGTTCTTTACAGCAAGTTTGATACGAATGTGAATTTTATTTCAGTCGACTCTAGCGCGAATCGACGGGACCTATATAATACAGATAAATGGATACTTGTTTAAGATTTCGATGCAAGATACTGATTGGTTCAAGTTTTCCAAAGTCGTTGACCGTTCAGCGACAAAATGTCGGAACCACCACCTTCTGACGCTTCTTTGACTCCATTCCCGAGAAAAATTCTTTTATGTCTTCCTCGCGAACGACTTTCTTGTTTTCAACGAATTTCTGGAGATATTGCTTTAGATTTTCCTTCATATTGTTGTACTCTAGAAACAGAATGAACCGTATTGCTCGAATTATTAAGGTTATTTTATTTATATATTCTTTATAGTGATGTAGAACATAGAGATATAACTAATCTTGTGATCCGGAATATCTCCGCCTCGGTTGATCTATCGGATAAGAGACGAGAACTTTGTCCTGAACAATTAGTTTGGCAGAGAGCAACGTCTTCGATTTTCATCCGATAGCTCAACCATGACAGAGAAATTAAGATTACAGTTTTTATTATCGACGGAGTAGTACATCATCTTAAGGCGAGGCCAAATCGCTATATTCCACCCATGAGTGCGAGAGACAGGCTAGTACAGCACTCACGGCGGAGTGAAAGCAAAACAGCACATCTGTGTATTAATGGAGGTTTCGCCTCGCCTTAAGACAATGCGATACACAAAGTCTGTCTCTCTCACAATGCCATACGCGCGAGAGAGATAACAGAATTCTTCCGCTATCGTAGACATTACGTGAAAGCATTTGCGTATGTTAAATTCAATTTCGCGTTCAACGATACTTCCTATTACTCGAAATATAAATTACTTTTAAATTATATTAATTCGAAGAAGGCAACAATCTCTCTCGCACTTGTTTGTCGGACATGGATATTTCATATTGTTTAAAAATTGAAATTTCCCAAAAATAAACATTAAAAATGTTTTATTTCTTACCTTGAATAGCATCCAGCTGCTGAACGTGATCCAAAGACGCAAGAGCTCTCATGCCTTTCTCGTACTGAGTTTCCCGTGGATTCGATTTTCCAGCCTCCTCGTAAGCCTGAACGCTATCCAGCGGATCAAGAAGAAACGAGACCTCTTCTTTCTCGTACATTGTTTTACAATCCGAACAAATGCAGAGATTCGATCGCCAGCCCTCGAGCCAGAAGCAAGAGCCAGAATTTTTATTATCGGAGATTTTCTCCGGCATCGTACATCCCAGCGGTAACGTTAAGACCTCCACCTTTTCTTCGTTAATTTCGGAACTCTCTTTCTTAGAGCCCTTCGTGACGGCATTCTTTGGCGCGTATCTCCATAGGAAATCGTGCTTTCTCATGCATCCAGCGCACACTACCTCATCGTAAGAGTTGTCCTGTGGTGTTCCTTCAGAACATTCGAGATGCTATGATGAAAACATTTTCTGAATTATCTCAACAAATTATTTTTTAACCGGTTTAGACTAAAATTATGATTGTCGTAGTTGTGTTGTAATTAAATCTTTATTGAAATAATAATAATGATAAAAAATGGATATTTCGAGAAGGCTTTTTCATTGTCACTATATTCAATACTCGTGTTAATTTCCAACTCAAACTTTAATATTTTTTACCTCGGAGTGATACCAGTCCTCGCATATGATACACTGGAGCATTTCATCATTATTGCTATCATCTGGATCAGGATAAGGTCTCGAGCAAGTGCAATAGACGCCATCGAAGTTCTGATTGTATTTGTTTTCATCATTGACAGCTGCTTTTGTCTATAACCCAATAACATTCTTTAATCAAGACTCATAAAAAAACAAAGACAAGAATTTCCAAAAAGTATAGAAACAATTCTTACGTTATCCAAGCTGCACTTCTGGCTACCAAATTTATCATTGCCACAGTCGCACCTGAAGTGTCTCTTGGTATACAGCTCGACTAGTTCGTGACCTTCGTGACAGTGAAAGCTACAAGCTAGACAGATAGCTGCTAGTTCTTTGTTAGTGTTGCACGTTTTACAAGCGTACAGAGCTTGCCTGATGTACCCCTTAATAAAAAAGTAAAAAATTCTAATCAACAATATTTGAATTATGGGAAAAAAATGTTAAAATCTACAGTCGTTACTTATGCCGAAGGTAGCAGAGGTGAAAACTTTAGATTTGATAAAATTTATAATGACAAATATTTCAATGAAATTTGGTAATCAGCGATTTCAAAGTTGTAATATTATGAAAGAGGAAAAAGATGGAATATATTTATTTGCGTTAACATGGATCATAGAGGTTAGAGTGAATGATACCTTGTTGTAGGTGCAATGTTTGTCGTCCGAAGGCCCAAGAACCGCGTTAGCATCTTCTTCAAGTTGATTCTCCTCCTGAAGAACATCGAGCATAGTCACAGAATTTTCCTCTTCGAAATTTTCGGCTGTTGTCTCGGCCATGTTTGGCTTCGTCTTATTGACGTTTCAACGAGGACGCGAACAGATTTTGTATTCCGACGTACTATTTTTATTTTTATGAGCGAAAAATGACTGTTCCGAATATCAATGACGATTTAGAAATAAAAATATACTTTGTTCACGAAAAATTTATTGCCCTATCGAGTACGGATGCTTCAATTATTTTTTTCAGAGTTGTAAGTGCGCTCGAAACTCTTGGTTCACAGTTGTTTGTATGTATGGAGCAGAGAAGCGAACGCTTGCGTCGTTCCCGCTCAAACACTTGTTGAGAAATATATATTTTTGGAAAGCGATAAGAGACAACTGTGAGGATTAATATGTCCCTGTTTTCCTCTAGTTATTTATCGTTTGGGCCGCGACTCGAAAAATAGATGCGAATAAGAAAGTCATCGGAACTCATGATGAAATGTGAATTGTGACGACTTTCGGTATCGCTAACGTTTCGTAAATATATTGTGCACAGTAGTAATGTGCTACTACATTTGCTAATAATTTATCTCCGATTCGTTGTTAAAGCGTGACGTGAGTTATTGCATCGAATAATTGTCGTTACAATTGAAAGAATCGTTAGCATTGTCGTTGCAAGCGTGATGACCGTCGGTAGATAACGACGGTGACGGCTGTAGTTGGAGAATTAGAGAATCACGGTACAGTGTAAGAAACAGAGATTTTGTGTAAGAACAATCGGTCACTGATACACTGGAAGAGCGCATGCGTGGGTTAGGCCTTGTTTTTAAAACGAATCATATGTTTTTTATTTTTACTGGTCCATGCACTTACAATTATAAACAAGCTAATAAAGTGATAAAGTAATAAAAACTTTGGAAAGAATAGCACGGTCGATCACTCGAAGTGATTAAAAGCGATCTCTACAATCAGAAGCTTTGATATCATTTATTGCATACCATTGGGTATTTTACTGATACGTCGCTGTTATAACCTGAAACGTCAGGATCCATTTACCTATTATGACAGAACTCGGATTCGTAAAAAAAAAGATTAAGATTGAGCCAGGTCTTGAAGACGGTAATTCAAGTTCATATCCCGATCATGTAGTCAAGTGCAAGGCTGAGTATGATGATATCGATGAGATTACTGAAATTCTTGAGAAGAAGAAAGCAGAGGAACAATTGCCATCCGAAAAAGCTCAGGTTTGAAAAAAAAAACCATCTTTCTTGAAATGTGAATTTTTATTTGAGGAAATTGTAGTTAATAGTTTTTCAGTTTTTGCGCCAGTTAGTTATAAAATTAAGACACAAAGTACTACCCCAACATGAGGTAGAAAGAGCATGCGGTTCCCATATACCTACAGCTAAGGAGAAGAAGGCGTTCGCAAAACTTATTCATCCTTATAATATCAAAAAAGGAGTCTTTACTCCTTACGAAGATCAAATAATCGTTGATAATTGGAAAAAGTTTTGCAAGGTAACCCGCTTTCTAAAGACCAAAGGCCTTCATCTCTTTTTTAGATTTTAATTTTATGGTCGTTCTTATGTACAGATCCACAATTGGAGTAGGGTCAATCCCAAGCCATTTATATACATGAGACACGGTACAGGCTTCTATCTGGCAAAGTGGAACGAGAGAAAAAAGTTTGTACAATTCTTGGCAGATGGCCTGCCATACAGAACTCTCTATAGCGTGTATCATCGATTTAGAAATTTGTACGATAGTCCAAAAGTGCGATCTAAGTAAGAGTATTAATATGTTTTAAAACGATGCGATATACCTTTGGAAACTGTAATCCGATCTACTCGGAGAGGATTGATTTTTGAGACAAAAGGAAATTTGGTTTCACTGCAAAGTAGATAGATAAAGTGAAACCGAATTTTGCTTTTGTACATAATATTAGCGGAACCTGAGTAAATTAAATTATAGTTTCTCTTACCGATTACAGTGTTTGAAAGGATGACCTTAAAAATGTATATTCCACATATTGATAAATACTTAAAATTTCCATTCCTTGTCAATATTTGATCTTCCACCGTCCTGATATAAGCGGGTCCTGAATAAATTGTGTTATAGTTTCTCTTACCGATCAGTTTCCAACGGTATGTCACATTGCCCTAACGGCGTGCGTTACAGTTATTGATAAAAACTTAAGATTTCTACAATTTAAGATGATGTGACACACCTTCGCGAACTGTAATCCAATCTACTCAGAAACTACTGGTGTTTGAGAAAAAAGGAAACTTGGTTCCACTGCAGAGTAGATAAACAAAGTGACACCAATTTTGCTTTTGTCTATAATATTAGTGGAACCTGAGTAAATTAAATTATAGTTTCTCTTACCGATTACAATGTTTGAAAGGATGACCTTAAAAATGTATATTCCAGATATTGATAAAATTTCCATTCCTTGTCAATATTTGATCTTCCACCGTCAATAACTGGAACATTTGCAGTTAAATCAACAGTTTTTTTTTCTATAGAATACTTAAATCTTTCTTTTTTTATCAGGTACAACGAGCAGGAAGATGAGTATATAATAAACTACATAGAACATAACAAGAATGTCGATGAAACAAGGATGTTTGCCGATCTGGCAAAGGTGCTGGATAGGACGCGAGCCTCGGTGTGGCGTCGTTATAGATTGTTAAAAAAGAAACGAATGGAGTTAGAACTTGACTTCTAGTAAATTATTTACAGCGTTATTTTTAATTGGGATGTACATTAATTTTTTAAGTATTGTCAAACCACAATATTCAATTTGCAAGGAAAGTAAACGAACAAGTAACTTGCTCCATGAAAACCAAAAAAATAAAAAGATCGCGATATTATTATTTAAGCGTGTTTATTTAAAAAATGCATACATATATATACTACGCTGGTATCAAAGTGCCTAATTAAAAACTATACACTGCTATGGGGATAACGTCAGTCGCGATAAAATTATCATGCAATTTTCACATGTTACATCTCTTAAGGCATTGCGAAATCTCTTACCATATTTTCGTAGATTAAACTATTTTTCAAAAGAAAAATTAAATAATCACTGTTGAATTTGCACATAAGAAAATGACAGGATATTTGTGCCAAACAATTTTATATTCTATTGCATTGGCGCTCGGCTAGTTAGTAAAAGAAAAAAACCGCTGAATTACAATTTTTTTTAAGCAACGTGTGCTCAATGTTACATATATTTACGTGAAAAATCGAGGAATGCAGCCTTCGATAGAATATTGCCATTTTTTTTTGTCAGTTTCTGTTAAATAGGCATTTAAATAATAATAAATCGAAAGATACTTTAAGGCAGCTTGTGTCCAGTTTAAAAATTGGCGGTATAGGAATCTCAAAGATTCATCCAACAAACGACAAAGACTTTTGACGCCTATCTCATTCAAGCTTAGTCGCGGTATGGTGGTTTCTCTCTCGCACATTGACTATCGCACTCAGCGCATTCGCTCTCATGTTCCTCTCTCATTTCGTTAGCACAAATATCCTGGTGATGTGACACTCTCTTCTGTCTGTGCGGGATAAATCTACTCAGACAATTGATGTTTAAAAAAAAAAAAGTAAATTCGGTTCCCCCGCAGAATAGATGGAAGAAGTGAAACCAAATTAGGTTTTTTCTCAAAAATCAATCGGCTCTTAGTAAATAGGGTCACCAATTGTGATTTCTGAATGTGACACGTCACCTTAAAATCGAAAATTCGGGGCTGCAAAAAATGCTGATGTTGGAAATTCGTAAAAATTATTGCGAAGATTGGGATAGCAGCGACATTGCTTTCGCGGCTGTTCCCCAAACGGCATATTTTTTTTATAAAAAGATCAGTATCTTACAACTGGCAATATTTAAAATTGAGAAACAGAGTAAATAGCAATTTCGCATGACCTCGTGAATTGGTAAATATATCCGAATCTTTTTAACTCAACTCTTCAATTTCCCTCGAATCGACGATTAATCGAAAGTTATGTGCAGTTATTTACAAGACTGATACTGCTAGATCGTCGCGGAGATTTTTTAGAGACAATATATTTATAAAACATTTTTCCATAGTGTCGAGGCATTTGTTCGAGTAAACTCTAAAATTGTTCCACTATCCAGCTACAGGGATCTTTCACTACACGTGATTAATCAGTGACACTTCGATTTACCGAAAAAAGTGCTTCCGGGATTCGTCATCGTTCATGTCATCAACACGCCTTTGGAAACCAAGTCCCGCGCATAAAACGAAAAAAAAAACAAACACAGTCTATGCTATTTTAACGATTATCACTAATATCTAAAATATATCAACGATAATCAGTCTCTTCTAAACTTCGAGGCGGATTAATACAGGAGTTGGGTATCATTCGAATAAAACATTGTTCGTAATCTGCTGTAGATCAGCCGGTATTCAACTACCAGAGATTTTATATGCAGATTGATCGAAGGCTTATTTAATAAATTGTGTACATACACTGTACATGTACTGTAATACAGTATAGTAAAATGAGTAGTCGAACCTCGCCTATTCGACTAATACGTATTCGACCGACTCTGTACCAATCTATTAAACGGGACGCATGCGTAACATAATAAAAAGTGTCGAACCTTATTTTCGTCGAATAAGTGAATCAGGACTGTTCCGAGTTGGTCGAATATGCGTTTGAATAGGGGTTTGAGTGTAATGAAATTTGCTCCGTGTTGGTGTAACTAGTTGCGCGGCTGGTATCTTTATCGAGCGTTTATCGTTGGACTATTTTCGTATGAATGCTCACTGATAAATCTATAAACTAGCAAAGATGATCCATACGTATGAGTCTAACTAAAATTGGTAATTTCCAATACCCTAGGCTATCTAATATGTATCCAGGCGCTCTGTTGTGACATCACACGAAGTGAATTTCAAAAATGAAAGTTTGAAGATGAATCGAATATCATAAAATTATAAATAAAAAATAGAATCTACAATTTTGAAGTGCAGCTCTTGTCACTTTTTTAACGAGAAATTTCGGAGCGTGTCTTTCTCTTACATACTCCGAAGGCGTCAACTGTGCATTACAAAGTTATGGTTAATTGCCATTTGAAAGTTTGTACAAAGAATTTAACAATTTTAGTGGTAGTACTATCGAATCACTTTAATAAATCACGAATAATAGAAGCAATGAATGACACAACAGCGAAGAAATTGTTCCAGTACTATTCATTACTTTATTCTCAAAAAGTACCCAACTCTGAATAGAATCTTTCACAAACACGAGTAAAAAAAAATTAACGACGTAATGCCTAGTTTTTTTTGTATAAAAACAAAAAAGATAAAGCTGCCTATATACAGAGATACAGTTACTCTTTTGAAAAATGCTTCTCGATTCTCCTAGGTACCTCGCCGTATCTACTCGACAAGCAAAAAAAAAATGACGAAATTCTCTATCCAATAGCGATGCGCGATCGCAATCGATACGATTGCTTCACTAGTACATCTGGCCAATGACCGCGAGCGATCTTACCGCGGTCTGCACGTTGTTAACATGAATATGATGAGCTACCGCGTGTTCCTCGACCATTTCACCGTACTGCACTCTACAGCGTTTCTGATGCGCAAAGAGGCTACCGCTGTGACTGTAAGCAGCACCGCAAGTTTTACAAACGTAGGGCTTCTCGCCCGAATGCGTATAAGTGTGTTCTTTCAGTGTACTCAGTCTCTTGAAAGCTTTACCACAAGTTTTGCATAAATAATTCGCCTCGCCGGTGTGTCTCGTCAGATGGCGCCTAAACGCCGAGCTGACTGCGAAGGCAGCGCTGCAGACGTGGCAAACGAAAGGCTTATCTCCCGTGTGAATGCGAATGTGATTAGCCAAACTCGTGGTGGTTGTAAAACCGCTGTTACAAATTTTACAGACGTGTGGTTTGACGCCCGTGTGGGTCCGCATATGATAGGTTAGAGACGAGTTGCTCGGATAAACTTTACTGCAGATGTGACAGAGATACTCCCTCTGCACTTTTTCCTTTGGTTTGTTGTGAGTCTTGAGATGCAACGCCAAACGCGCTTGACTCGCGCAAACTTTTTTACAAATTTCGCAGTTTACCGGCTCAGCTTTCGGTTTGTGCATCGACACGTGTCTTCGCAGTCCCTTCTTCGTCGCCATTACTTTATCGCAGTGCTGACATTTGTACTCGCCCAAGCCGTCTTCGTCGCTCTCGTCTCGCTTGCTTGTCTCGTTGCTCAATACCGGAGTATTGCCCGAATTCGGAAAAGAATCGTCGTCCGAATCGAACAACTTATTGTCGTCTACGAGATTGTCGAGCAACCCGTGTCCATGCTTCTCCGCGTGCTTCTTCAGCGTGTCCGGCCTGAAGAACCACTTCTTGCAGACCGTGCACGAATACTTCTTGTCGCCATGAACGAGCGTGTGTCTCTTTAAATTTTTCAGCGAAGAGCAGAATTGACCGCAAACCTCGCATTTGTAAAGTCCTGGAGCATTTTCGAACTCATCTACTTCGTTATTCGTTCCAGCTTCTTCATCCGTTTCGCCCTCGCTTTTTGCGTCACTCTTAACCTCAGCCTCGACTTCCTTAGGATCGTCCGTCTTAATTTGCTTTATAATATCGTTAACTTTTTCTGTGTGCGATTTGAGATGCCGAACGAGACTCTGAGACTTGGAGAAGCTCGCGTGACACAGTTGACAAGCGTGAGGCTTTGTCGCGTGAATCTTCCGGTGATTTTCCATGTTTTTTAGCTTTAAGAAGAGCTTGTGGCAGATTGGGCACTTGTGATTTTTGTCGTGGACCTGAGCATGATTTTTCAATCCTTTCTGCGTTGTGTAGCGTTTCGAGCATACGTTACACTTGAATTTTGGCTCCTCGGAGTCCTGGTTGTCGCTCACCAAACCCTCAAAGTAATCGTCGTCGCCAATCTCGTCTTCTTCGCTGTATGATTTTCCGGTTGCCGTTTTTGCCTTTCTCAAAGATGTCCTCGTTGGTTGAGGCTGCCCTTCCTCCTGAGACTGAGGCTGCCCTTCCTCCTGAGGTTGAGGCTGCACTTCCTCCTGAGGTTGATGCTCCTCAAGTTCTTCGTGTTCCACTTGCTGCTCCTCTTCTACAGATTCCTCCACGCTTTCAGTCAACAGCTGCTCGTTAAGATATTCTTCTTCCATCTCCGTTTCGTTACACTTTCCGCTGTCCTCTTTGACTATCAACTCTTGTTGCTCCAACTGCCCATTCGCGTTTACGGTTATCAACGTTGTCGTGAGTTCCGTGTGTTCCTGAGGACAGTCCACTTGATGCGCCTCGTGGGTCAGAATACTCGTTTCTTTGTCGGACATATCTTTCGATCCCTCGAAGCCGATGTTACAGAGAAAGAGCTTGTCGTCTTGGCAGTCCATCGCGTGGTCTCCTCTCACCGGTTCATGGTTTTCCGTATACGCCTCGATCGCGGTCACGTAGTCTTGCTGCACCGACTGCTGCAGCTCTTGCTTCACGAAGTACGTCGCTGGGGGTGTAGGCACTTTTCGAGTTAGAATTATACGCGTCTGGGGCTCAGTCTGTGTGCAAGATTCCTAGTGATATGAGACCGAATCAGTGACGATTGGCGGAGGGTTTGTTAAGGGAACTTTCGCAGCGATGTAACAAAAAATCAGTTCTACAGAGATTTTTTAGAAAACGCGTTAGTTTTTATTTTAATATTTAGTGTGAAAAATTGCAATTTCATTCGAAATCATTGGCAGAATAGTATGCGAGAAAAACGATATGCTTTAAAGGTTTAGATGATGAGAAGGGATTCATCAATTTATATTAATCGTTTTATCGTCAATTTTAAAGCCCGTTGCTGGAAAAATTCCCTTAACTATTATTGGAGAGAAGACAAGAAGAATTCGTACTTACGACAATGTTAGATCTTATGGGTTTATCGTACAAAAGCCTTAGACGAGTGTCGGATTGCTGGCATTGTTGTCGAAATTCGTGAGCTACACTCGCCTTATAGATGCACACGTTGCATATGAGAGACGGAAATCCGTCGTTCTCGTGTATCTCAATCGATCCGCACACTTGAATCTTTTGAGAAAGTCCAGAAAAATCGTCGACTTCTTGATCAGCTGAGAATATTGGCGATAAATTAGTACCTTCCAGCAGACACACCCTACAAATTCTGTCCAGATTGACGGGCGGGACAAAGTAGTTTGTATTCATAGCCATTTTTTACTATGAAAAGTCGACGTAATTCTCTTAATTTCTGTAAATAATCGAAATACTACAAATTAGCGAGTTTTAAGGGGGGCATAGCGTTATATTAGCATGAAAAGAGTCTTGCAACAAGCGCGATAGAAGGCAGGTAGTGCAGGAATTAAAGGTTCGATGTGCGGAATCCTAACGGTGCCAAGACAAAAGTTGGAATATCCATTTCACTCCAAATCTTGGACGATGAATCGCTTTGAAATTTTAATATACATTCCCTTGCCATCGGTGCATTCCTTCGACAAACATCTTTTGCCCTATTTTTGCAGTTACAGCTTATATGCCATAGCGCAGTGACTTTTTCCTAAAAGCGACTATGTTCAATAGCTCAAATTGCAGAGACAATACCTCGGTTACGAAACAATAAATCTGTTTCAAATTTCTTAACCGAAGAATTTACCCACATCACATTTCCTATTCATATTGAAATAATCAAAATGCTTTAACTTTCCACCGTCCTTATCTGAATTTTTGCAAATGAAACGATTACAATATATTTTATGCGGAAAATTATAAAAATTCCATCTGATTCCTTCTGTAAGTAGTCGAAGCAAAACAAAACACATAATCAATCTTTGATTATCTTCATTTTGTACTCAAAATGTAAGCATCTCAAAAAATTAGCATGTAGCACCGGCAACCGAGACATCCTATGGTGTAAAAGTTTTTAGTCCAATATTTCACAATTCCTTTAAAAAAGTTCTAATATCTACTTCAAAGGTTTTACATCTAATAAACGATTAATTTGATAAAAACTGAAAACTATTACCAAACAGACATTTAAGATCTGCTGTGAAAATTTCATAAAAAAGAACATTTCCATATTGTCATAAAATGTAAGAAGAAAATTCTTATTTTTTAACTTACATTATCTCATAAATACATTTTTAGAGTTTGAATTTAAATGAATTTTTAGAGTAAGAGTTCAAATGAAAAGTTTAATACTTTTCATTGTATCAACTATGAAAAAATAAATTATTCTGAAAATTCTAGAAATTTAATCGGAGTCATACCTCTCGACAGCAAACTATCAATGTTAATACTTGTGCTCCAATAAAATTGAGCAAATATTTAGAATAATTTATTTTTCTCTTCCCTGTAAAATATTTGGATAATGGATATACAACTTAATTGATCAAAATTAGTCACTGGAGTGCACTGCAAATTAATCGATGGATGAAAATCTTGAATTTTTTAATGGAAAATATAATTCTTTATTTTTATTCATCTCTTGAAATCGTATTTTTTTATGTTTGAAGACTATCCCCTCAGAACATAAAAATTGACCATTAAATTGCATGTGTTGGGGATGTATGCGAAGGGATAATCTTGAATAGGATGCACCATAGTAGTGATGCTCTTGCGAAATGGAGAACGAAGAAAGGGCGTTAAAGGTTCGAAGACGAGTAACAATCGCATAAATTTATGAAATGTACGCGTATTTGAAAAATTGATTCAAAAAACGAACGGTTCTCAACCTTGAAGCGTGGTGAACATCGAGTGTTCATGCCACGATGTTGACGCGATGTCTCAGCAGTGATGCCCAGACGGAACGTTGCGCGGAGACATTTGTTGTTGCGTCCAAAGGAGTCAGTCACCGGGCCCACCTGGAGAATTATCCGATTCCCACGGGCGACTTGATTCCTCTAAGAGGCGTCGATCCACGACCGCGGCATTCTCGTCGCGTTATCTTCCTCCTCGGCAACGATTAAACCAAACTCCAACGATATCGTTTACTTTCCCGAGACCCTTTGTTCAAAGTTATTCAATGGCTTCTCTCCATCCATGCAAACAACACCGATCGGCCTCCCAAGTTGAGAACAATTTATTTTATCGCCAGTGGCTAGCTCGCTGTATGGCTGGTAGTCGCGTGTCGCCACAACCGCTGTAGAACGCAACAGCGCAACATAAAATCGTATAGAGAATGACCGCGACTGACGAAAATATAATTAGAAGAATGGAAGGGATGAGTTCACGGCTTGCTTCGAAACTCTACAAGAAGAGAGGGTTGAAACAGAAGCGCCACTGCAAACTTGTCCACCACTTTCATAGATCAACCAATCATTCGTCTTCCCGCTGAAAATTTACTATAGAAACCCGTAGGTCATTCAAGAATTTTTCTTCCAGTATCCCTTACCAGTCGCACTAACGATAGTCCAGTTAATGTTTTTTATGACAATTATTGGAAACAATGGAATTTGTTTCTCGTAACGTGAGGAACAGAGATCTTATCCTCTTTGTGCTTTTGTTACGAAAATGTTGAAAACTTTACAGTGAATGTCAGAGGTTTCATCAGTTTGGTAAGAAAATTACATAAAGGAACACACGTAGAAACGACATGCCGAATCAGTGAATTTCAAGGGATAAGTGATGATGATTAGCATTATTACGAATTATCAAATATCAATACATCAAAAACATTGATAGTTTATGCATTCTTTCGAAAGGGAAAGATACTTTTAACATGATGTGCTACAATCTTGACCAATAGCGCTATCGCGCAGTTATAGCGGCTCAATCGGTAGACAACATAACCTTAAGATGATGTGGTATTACTCGGTCGGTAAAAAAAACTATAATATGAATTTCTCTGATACGAATGATGTAAATCTACATGTTTCAAAAAAGCTAAAAAATCAAACAATGTAATTATTATTCGCAATGATTTGAAGCGCCATATCAGCAGCACCCATGCTGCCGCCATGTTAATGAGAGCGAGCTCCTATCGGCTAACAGAACAGTCGAGATATATTTATTGGACGATTGCTTTTCGAAAATGGCCATTCTGCGTTACTCGCGATAATAACCCCGAGGCATATAACCAATAAGAAATCCGCTGTCGGTGATGCAAGTGCCGCCAGATCCCAAAGTCCCAAAAACCATTGACTTTGATAACACACGCGGCAAATGTAAACTCGTCTTCCATCCGACGTGTTTCCGAACCCGAAGAAAAAAATTAAAAAAATGTCACGCAGCGGTAATAATACGAGTGTCCGCGATTCGTGTAAGTAATGTAATAAAAGTATCGAAAGACAAGAAAAAAATCGTTTGTCAAATGAATTTTAACGTTGAAAAGTTATTGTTCGATAAGTCAAAGACGTCCTTGCTCCCGAATACAACAAGGGCTTGGGTGATTCTTTCGAAGTAAGCCATTTTGGCGGGGTGACGTGTTTTCGTGTTCAGCGTGTATCCCAACGGGTACTGTATTGACAGCCATAGTCGGAGTCTGGTAGAGTGCACTCGTACCGGGTGGTGGGAGTTGAACATTAGTGACAATATTACATACACAGCCAACTTAAAATAAACCTAACCTCCGTAATATTGCGACACGTAGATAACTAACGTAAAAAATAACGTCTCCCGTATCTGTTTGACAATAATGACAATCTCTATCGAGGCATCATTAAAAAATGCAATGATACGAGTAAGATACGCGGTGTCGTCGAGTATCAATCTGCGCTAGGGGGGCCAATGCACCATGGGAAGAATTTGCGACGAGCGCATGCGCAATACAGTTTACAGTTGGAGCTTGGAAGAAAATGGCGTCAGCTAAGTTTCTCGAGGAAGCTCTGAGCACGGACGTCGATGAATCGGCGGTGAACGCGATAGTTGGTTCCCTCGAGACACAGCTGGTCACTTCGACACCGGTCTCCACGATCAATCAGACGAGCGTGACGACTATAAGCCACCAGAATCACCAATTGAACAGCGGTATATCAAACGGGGGCACCATCACCGCGGTACAGACACAGAAACATGGGGTTGCAAACGGTGGCGGTGGCAACTCCGTCAACAGCACAGCCCACGTAACTCAAGAAGTATCAAAGTCAATAATCACGAGCACCCTCGTGCCCGTTAATGTCGTAACGTCGAATGCTGTTACTCAGCACAGCGTCACTCAACACCAGCAGCAGTCGCAGCAACATCAGCAGCAGCAACAGCAACAGCACCAGCAGCATCAGCAACAGCAGCAGCATTCGCAGTCTACTGTCATAGGACCTGGCGGTGCTACGTACATCAATCAAGTGACGACCAATGAGACGAACTTGTCAAAGTCTCACGAAGCGGTCAAGATCATTTATCCGTCTACCGGTCAGGTGATCACCAGTGGTATCGTCAACAACAAAATATCATTTCCCGCTCAGACGGTAGCGCAACTGCCGAATGGTACTTTGGGTGTCGTCACTTCGCAAGCGGTCCTACAGGCCTCCAATGTTGTCACTAATGTCGGCTCCGGAACCCAAACCGGAAGTCAAACAGTCTCCAATGCGAGCAAGCCATGCGGCACTGCATTGGTTATAAAGACTAGTGTAGCACCCGGTGGCATGGTGTCTGTCCCGATGTCAGTTCCTGTTTCGGTAGCTGGCAATGTTGCCAATACTACGTTACAGGGAAAAGGAGGTGTCACGTCTACGATCGTGCCGAGCAATGTGCAAATTCTCAATGTTAACCCCATGAGACCGGGGACTCCTGTAGGAGCGCAACAGGCGGGAAAACAAGTTGCTCCCAGGGTCGTCATCGGTCAGCATATCGTTGGCACTAGACCCGGGGGTCCAGCGGTAAGATACTTTTGTACTTGTTATATATCTAAATATATTTGGAAACTGGAAAATTAACAATTATTATGCATTTCTTTCCAAGTCTATTTCATCTTAAATTACACAATTGTCTAAATTCAATGACAAATTATTATTATCATTGTTAAAATACTATGAAACAAAGAGTAATTTCATCTAAATTGGAGTCAATTGCGACACATTCAATTTTATTGACCAACAAATATGTAATCTAAATGACTGCTCTTGTAATATATATGTCCTGGATGTAACAACGTCATTCGTGTAACTTGAAGCATATCCGTTGTTGATTCATTAAAAAATCTCGGTATGTCCAATAATTCAGATTTTACTTGAGCAAATGGATGTAATTGTCTTACAATTCAAATTGGAATCTCTGAGATTTTTAAAAATATTTAAAACAAACAGAAATATTATTTTGATATCGTAGAAGCATTTGCCTATTAAATTCTATTGAATCAAAAAAAAAAAAAATGTTTTACGTATTAGTAGCGTTAACTTTCGTTTGAAAGACTGTTTATTAAGTCTCCTAAAAGAGTGTATATAGAATTAGTAAAATTGGCTACAAGGATAAATAAAGATAAAAGAAAAAAGTTGATTGCCTATTTGAAAAATTGATTAATGATCGTTGACGAAAAATTCCCGCGTTTTTGATGTTAATATGTTTAATTTATAATTCGCAACTGTTTATTCATTCACAGATAACGCTGCAAGCGATTCAGGGTCTTCAACCTGGACATCTCATCGTGAAAACGGAAAATGGGCAATTTCAGTTATTAAGGGTAGGACCGGCACCGACAGCAGGCACGCCTGGCGGCACCGCGGTTACGTCGAACAGTATTGGGGGAAATGCGGTTGTCACATCGAACGCAGGCACCACCACCTATCGCATAGCCCCTGTGCCGGCTGTAAGTAGGCTGAACACTCAGTTCACTGGCCCGCCACTCGCCACCCTAAGAAAACCTATTCAGGTGACGCACTCTCATACCTCCTACGAGACTCAATGTAGTTGAACTTTGTAGAAATATTTTTTTTTCTTTCTTGGTTTTCTTTTGTCATTGAAATTAGTTCGATTGGAATGCTATTGTCCGGACGTTCATATTCGGTGGGTATTGCTTCGTATTTTCGTACGTAGGGTACGAAATTCGAAAACAGATTGTCCGCAACTTCCGTAAACCGTCGAATCCTACACCCCAGACTCTATCTCAGTGAACACTGCATGCTACCGATCGAATGTAAAGTCCATGAGATTCATTTTCAAGCTCGATCCTATAATTGCCTCGTCCACGTTTTTTTTCGGAAAAAATTGTCGCAGTTTATTATTACGTCGTACAAACATTTCGCCCATCCAGAGTTTGCATCCATGTGTGTGTTTTTAAATTTGTTTTGTTTTCATACATTTTTTTTACTGTAGCAATTTTTTTAGTGAGAAATGAATCATTTTTTTCCGCATGTGTCTTTGCCAGGAAGAATTTTCGAGCTGCAAAGAATATTCATCGCACTGTGAAAATTTTTTTTGATTATTAATCATTTAATGACAATAACATTTCAATATACTGCCACGTGCAAATTAAATAATTTATTCGATAAAACGAAGTAAATAAATAAGAAACGAGCTCAAATTGGTATTTGAATATATATATAAAAAAACGTAGAGTTATAAATTTTGAGTCTGTACAAGGTACAAGTGCGTTATTTCTCAGTCAATGCAGGAAGAATCATTTTTAGAATGAAAATGTCAATTTCCTAATTTATTATTTCGCTTAGTTGGCATGAAAATGTGCGGATTGGCATGAAAGATGATTAGGAGTTTTTTTTTTGTTGTGAATTGGAGTAAATGTATGAGTTCGTGGAATGAAAATGAACGTTTTCATCAACAATTTGTTGTTCTCGATAGACGGTAGCGGCGAATGTAACGGCAGCGACGCCTACACCTGTGACAGTGACAGCAACTCCAACGAATACAGCGACACCACCTGCAGCCTCTGTTCAAACTGCACCTACCCCAGCGCAGGTAGGGCAAAAAGTTAATCTCCATTGTTCAATCGACTCATATATAATTTTCTTTAGGAATAATTGATAATTAATTATGGAAAATCTTTGTCTCATTTCAGCGTCCAACCTCAGATAATACCAAAGAAAAGTGTCGTAGATTCTTAGCAAACTTATTAGAGTTGTCTAGTCGGGAACCTAAAGTAGTGGAACGAAATGTTCGGACGTTGATTCAAGAGCTAATTGATACAAAAGTTGAACCCGAAGAGTTTTGTGATAGACTCGAGAGATTGTTAAACGCATCGCCACAGCCATGTCTCATCGGTTTTCTCAAGAAGAGCTTGCCGCTTTTACGGCAGTCGCTCGTTACCAAAGAATTGGTAATCGAGGGCATCAAACCACCATCGGCGAACATAGTCTTTTCCATAGCTTCCGTCACACCGACGATTCAACAGGTAGGAACATTTTTTACGATAATTCTATTTTATCTTAAATTGAGGCTCGATCCTGACATTTCATCTCAAAACTTTCAACACGTTTTTCTCAAATCCAGATTTTTGTTAAAACGACAAAAGTGTGAGTCACTCACGCACATGCGTGAATGAGCATGGAGCAAGCCCCACAAATCCGACGTCAGGAAATCTGGCTCCAAAAAAAAATGCGTTAGAAAATTTTAGCTCTGTCTCGCGAACTTGGGCATTTCCGGACCATAAGTCACGTGACTTGAGCCTCCCCTTAAGGACTGACTCAAAAACTTTGTTTTGCCAAATAATATGATTTAGATGTAGATCTTGAATCGAGTACAGTGGGAACCATGTGAAACTAAATCGCCGTTTGGCTGTTTTCGGGTTCCACTAAAGCTGATTTATTATCGCTTTATGACCGAGAGTCATGATTCATGGATTTCAAATGAACGCATCGGGGTCTCATATGATTCTCGCTGTATATATTGTAGATGTTTGTCTTCATTCACGTGTCAAGTTGCTAAAAAAAATATTAACAATTATCCAACAGCAAAAGTGAAAATTCAAGAATGAGAAGTTAACCGGAGACCTTGGCACTGCTGATCGCAATAATCTTCTTACGTGTTGATCGAAAACCTTCTCGAATATGACAGCAAAGATATTAAGAAAAAAAAATGTATTCGATTACAAAGATAATTTTTTCTATGTAATAGAGCCAGTTGAGGCCAGCCGTCGCAGTGGCGGCAACGCCAGTGACAGTTCCTGTAGTTGCAACGAGTACGGTGCCAACGCCTGTACGCTTAATGGCACCACCAGTGGCAGCTACACCGACGGTTGTCCGTCCTCTTCAGCCAACTCAACAGAGACCGGTGAGTGTTCAGCGCTTTTTTACATTGATGACTCAGGTTTACAGAAGGAAATCGTACGGAACATAACGCGAATTACAGAAATTAGGGTAATTTTTTTATCTTTTCCCTCTTTCAGATACGACCTGTTACGACGATAGTTCGCACTCCAGCGTCTTACGGCGTAAAATCGACGGTCGCGATCGCGGGTACTCGACCACCCGCACCACATGTACATAAAGCCGCAGTAGCTGCGGCTGCTGCAGCAGCGGCGGCGGCATCATCGTCGTCGTCTCTAGTGTCCACCACCGCACCCATCGTCGTCACTGCGACCACCACCGTTTTAAAAACGATCGCAACGACCACACAGAGCAAAACTGTTAATACCGCCACTACGATTAACAGAACCATAGTGCCTTCTCTCGTACCAAAACCAACTGCTAAAGAGAAAGAAAAAAAGACTTTTTCGTCGGCTGGATACACGTGAGTAGTTTTTTTATAAAACCTTTTTTTTTTTTTTTTTTTTTTTCTTAACGAACGAAAAGCATTATTAGTTTTTGATTTTTAAAGAATGAAATGAATTTTACGAATGTTTCCAGGGGTGATGACGATATTAATGATGTTGCGGCTATGGGTGGTGTAAATCTTGCTGAGGAGTCTCAAAGAATTCTTGGTTCGACGGAATTTGTTGGTACACAGATACGATCTTGTAAAGATGAAGTCTTCTTACATTTGTCACCGCTACAACAGAGGATTAAGCAAATAGGTGAGTTGTTTTAACTTCCAAGGGAAATTGTGCTTGCGAAAGAGCATCACCTTCGGTTGAGTTTTGACTTGATTATTACGTTAAATTGAGTAAAGTCATGTTTTCAAACCATTAAAATTCGTAAATAAAGAAAACAAAAAGGAGAACAATAGATTTTATTAAAAATGAAATCCAACAGTTTTTCAAGATATTAAGTTTGCAGTGTTGTAATTATGAAAGTAATAATGGAAACAAAGTTGTAGTGCTTATTTCATTAATATTTTTCAATACTTTTTTACAGTTTCTAGTTACGGATTGGAAGAACCTAATCAGGAAGTTGCCGCGTTAATATCGCACGCGACTCAAGAGAGGTTAAAAAATTTAGTAGAAAAACTTGCAGTGATAGCAGAACATAGAATAGACCTTATAAAGGTAATTATAAAGATTTCTTTTTACTTTAAGTTTATTTATGTATTTAAAAAAAAATTCTTTCTCAATATAATTATTGATAAAATATATTCAATTTGTCTCTAGTTGGATCCAAGGTACGAAGTAACACAGGATGTCAGAGGACAGTTAAAATTCTTAGAAGAATTGGATAGGGTGGAACGTCGGCGACACGAAGAACAAGAACGAGAATTGCTTCTACGGGCGGCTAAGAGTCGCGCGAAAGCGGAAGATCCTGAACAAGCGAAGCTCAAAGCAAAGGCTAAAGAGGTATTGAATTTTTGTCAAAATACTAATGAGGTTCCAATAGATCGTCAAAAAGGAGCTCGTTACGGTTTATATTTTATGTTTTTCTTCTCCTCCTGAATGGCTATTGCCGAGTTACAACGTTAACTTCTATAAATGTGTAATATATGCTGAAAACTTAAGAAAATCATTAGCTCAAATGTACTACCACGTGTTGAATTAAAAAGTTTGGTTTGTTCGCTGTCCCATTGGTGTCGCTAGAGGTAGAGTATAACTCGTGGGATTTCGATTGGCCAAAAAGTTAACCGTTGGTGGCGCTGTATGCAGGCGTTTTATTCTTTACGTTAAAATCTTGAAATTTTTTTATGCTAACAAAGTTTCTTGCGTGAGGAAGCAAAATGAATATTTTGTACAAAAGTCTAATCGACATTGAGCTTGTGTGACTAAATGAAAATCACAGAATTCTTTCGAATCGCTTAAAATAATTTGTCTACTTTGATCACGGAAAACTGTGAGATTTATCTGATAAACCTGAAAATATAAAGAATTTTCATGCTCGAGATTCAGCGGCCATCCTACAAGAAGAAGAATAAAATATTTAACCGACGAATAATCTTGGGTCATCGATAATTACAGATGCAACGGGCGGAGATGGAGGAGCTGCGGCAACGAGAAGCGAATTTAACAGCGTTGCAGGCGATAGGTCCGAGAAAAAAGCCTAAGCTCGACGTGGCGGGTTCGTCGAGTAATCCGGGTAGCAGTAGCGGTACGAACGCCTCGTCGTCCGGAATGAACCGACAAATGCCGCTGAGGCCACGTTTAAAACGTGTAAACTTCCGTGACTTGCTCTTCCTACTTGAACAAGAGAAAGAAACGTGTAGAAGCACGACATTGTACAAGTCGTACTTGAAGTGATGTTCTATGAAGGGCAGGAACGCGAGTGACCCGCCCAATAACCGGCGCCCTACTTGCACGGTCTTGCGTGAGCTGGCCTCCTCAATGGACCTCTGGCACTGTGACCCGTTTCTTATTTTTCAAAGTTGCATAATGCAACGACGAATAATCGCGTACAATCAAGAAGAAAACTACGGACAAACAAGAAGCGAAAGGGACTCCCTGCGGGTCGGCCTGGTATTTCACATACATTCAAAGTAACGTTATTCGTACCACGTCGATGAACGCACCCTAATGTAAATGACTGAAAAAAAAAACAACAAACGACTTTTTTAAATGTAACATAACATAGATTGATCTTTATTTTTCAAACAGCGAAAAAATTACGTCAATGCGAATGAGGTATCAATGTGTATGAGCACATGAGTCGTCGACGTCGTGTTTTCTCCGACCCGATTGTCCACCCTCCCAAGCTTAGTCTCGAATTAGTCTGTTTCGGTATCGCGAGAATGTTGATATGCTGTATTTGCCGTAGTGGACAAAATCTCGGTCAGTTTGCTTTCCAAACGAGCAAACAAACAAACAAAAAACAATTCTACGATTACAATTTGTCACTTGTTATTCGGCGAAATTGTAATCGTAAATTTGTCATTGGAGGACACAACTTGTATAGAAAACATTGATTGTTATTATTTTTGTTTTGTAAAGTGTTCGAGAGGGCTTAGATTTTGCCCACTGCTGGCTTTACTGCTGCCATATATCGAACGTTTTATATGGCCTGTCTTGTGTGAATGTGTAAAGAGTGCGATTGAAATCGTGTATGTACATTTTGTCACAACCTATGTATATGCCTGCTGCATTGTAATACTTGACCTATACTTTTGGACACTGTAGCCCTAGCGTAATGTAATATATATGTAATAAACGTACGAGACGAGAGAAAGAGAGTGTGTGAGGAAGATAGAGCGAGGAAAAGAAAAAGAAAGGTTTTTGTTAAGATAGTAAAATCGTATTTTTGCAAATAATGTAATAACTAACGAAATGAAAGAAGACGAGGAAAAAGGAAAAACAATATACCTTGAGCACACTGTCCAAAAAGTATGGAATAATTTGTACAATACATTATTACAAGTAAAAATAACTAAATAGTGATAATTTCCATGTTGGTACAACAGAATATAGCTACACGATTATTCTCCACCATCAATGATGGAATTGTTATCAGTATATTATGTTGTAATCTACATTTTCAGTGTTTATAAAAAGAAACAAAAAAGAAGAAAAAAAAATCAATGAACATTTAGCAGTTACGTTTTTCTTTTCTTTTTTTTTTTTCTTCTCTTTAAATTAAAGAAATATTTACGAAAGAAGAAATGAGAGAAGCGAGTAAAATCGCGGATAAAACGTTTTTCCATTAGATACACAGCGATAATCGTAATCGTCATTGACGAGTCATCGGATCTATTCAGATAAAATAAATTATATAACATTTTTGTTTTTTTTTTGTGTTTTTTATAGCCGTGAGAATTTCGTGAATTCGCACACCTGACTCGTACTCGTAGGAAATAACTGCTTCCATTGTCGCGGGAATCATTGGGACGGGAAGGGGTGTCAACTTTTTCTCGGAATCTATTCAAGTTCACTCGAGTTGCAGTGCGTCAGCGTTTTGCGAGGACACGAGATACTCATATTCATTAAATCGATTACGGTGTTACGCTGTCTTGACCCCGTTGAAATTTTTTGAATTCAATTTCAATCTCGGATTATCATGCTCGCTTGTAAACGTTACAAACAAAATTATTCCAAAACAGACGTCTCGCTACTTCGAAATGAACAATTTTTTGCTTTATTTGTTATCAATTATTTTATAAAAGTGACCTACTGTGTTTGCTACAAAATGCGTTGATGAGGTCTTCAATTATTTTTTTTTCTCTCAAATTTCTGTTTAATTTTGAAACAAATAATCATTAAAAAAAAAAAAGATTTATTTATTTATTTGGAAACGGGACAAGCTCCCGAAAGTACGATCGAACGGCGGAATATTAATCCGTTTCGTATGAAAAACAAAACAAAAAAAGAAGAATTTACGAATAAATAATCGTTTTCGCGTACATACAAAGTGTGGGTTACTTTTATAAAATAGCAATAATTAGATTATGAGGGTAAAGAAAATATAAATGTTTCAAAGTTGTTGGACGTGCCTAACTTTGTTCTAAATCAATGAGATCTTCCTCGAATATTTATGTTCTTGTCTCTTTTAAAAAATGAAAACATTTGGAAGTTTACAGATCGAGGAAATCGGTATTTCTCGTGTAGATAGGCTTCGTTCCATTGCACCCGTGTGCGTCCTCTCCACGATATAAATGTAATATGAGCGCGTTATAGTTTCTTGGAGATCTATGAGGTACCCTACTGCCAGTAACAGTGGATCATACACACATACTATTAACGACGAATAAGTGTAAAATAAAAGAAAAAAAAAACAAAAGAATGGAAAAGAAGAAAGTCCATTATCGCCGATTTGTTAATAGTATGATATTTTTACAGATTGTATCAATTTAAGCATTAGCTCGGCAGAAGAAAAAAAAAGAATAAATATAAGAACGTTTTATCTCACAAATTATTACTTTAATCGAATTTAATTCGTGAAGTATGATTTAAAAAAAAAATATATATATTCTTTAGTTCCTCGTGTTTTTTCATTGCTGCAGTCGGATATCTGTTTGTCGCGTTGCAAAGAACTCGTTTTGTGGTTTTTATCTATGCGCAAAGTATCGTATTTGCTGCTGACAAGCACAATTTATTGACATCTGGGTTTTAATTCTTTGCCGATGGCGTTCTTTTTTGTTTATCACTTTTGTATCGTTGAATTTTATTCGCGTTTGATAAAATATATAGTGCGATAGACAAAGATTCTTAATTCTTAAGAGGTTCTTGAAATTTTAGTGGAATTTATAAAATGTTTTGTATTAAAATATCATGCGATCTATGGATCGTGAGGTGGCATAGTATCGGGGCTTTCGTGGCTGCTTTAAATTGTATGCGCACTGGTAATAATGTTCGTACGGGGCGATTTTGCGTATGATGTGCATTTAAGGAGAGGCGGAAGTCACATGGTGTGAGAATCCGCAAGTACGAGGGACAGAGCTAAAGATTTCTAACATATTTTTCTCGGACGTTAATTTTCTTATAAATTTCGAATTTTTAGGCTCGTTCCGTGCCACGTTCACGCTCTGAGTCTCACTTTTATGACGTCTCTACAAAAAGCTGGGTTCGAGAAAAATGCGTTGAAACTTTTCAGGTGAACAGTCGTTGGTATCAGTCCAGATAGACACACATGCGGTGATACCGAATGGCTCGGTCGGTACGGTGAAGTCATGTACGTCCGTCCATGACTGTTTACGTGTCATCACGACTGCGTCCGCAGGGTTGCAACACTCCGCAGGGCCTCACGAAGTGATAGAAAGACGCTGGCACAACCTTGGCACGCTGTGACATCGATAAGTGCCGTCACAATGTCGTCCCGATGCGGATGTTCGTAACGGAAGTCTGCCGTCATGGCGTGTTGGCTGTCACATTACGTTTTTTTACTGGGAGACTTCGTCTTAAGACTGATGACGTGTAGCAAATCACCTTAAAGATAACGTGTTGTACCGACTGAGCCGCTGGAAGTATGCGAGACAGCGCGCGCGCGCCGACGGGAATTTGTATTACATCTTACAACACGCTAAAGTGACGTGATGCTACTCAGTCGTCAATAAAAATTGAAATTCGAATTTCACTGCTACAGCTGTTTATTTGACAGATAAAAGCTGAGAGCAGTGCCCTCCGTCTAATAATTCCGTAGCGATGAAATTAGGGTCTGGCAGATTTTAGTTTTAACTCTCGTACCTATAGCTCCGTCGGTATGTCAGATCACCCTTGTGGAAGATAAAAGCTCAGTCTTACCGACAAAAAGTTGAGAAACCACACGCGCGGGAACGGTTGAAATTTTGGAAAAATGCAAAGCTCTGCGGCTTTCGGTTCTCTACAGTTTTTCTTTTTTCTAAAAACTACCCTTTCCGGGTACAATTGATAGCGAAACTTTTTTTTATCTATCTTGCATTCGTTTGGCGGAAATATATCTTTCACATTACGTTCACAGGACCAAGGTTACTTCATCGAGTAAGAATAAATTGTCGGGAAGAACACAGGACGCGTCAGTACGTTCGGTCACCGAATTTCAAACTGTCTTGCAGAGGCTGACGCTGGAGGCTGTAGATGGCCGTGTCGAGGGTATATATCGAGAACGGGCATGAGAGGCGAGTGCCAGAGGCGATCCAGAAATGGAATATAATCAGCTAGGCGCTTTGCTCGGCGGGTTCGAGGGATGACAGCCCGAAGGCGTGTAGCTCGCCTCGAGCTACACGGATATTGAGTTCCCGTAACCATGGTTACTTCGCTTCAGGCGATAACGTTTGTTAGCCTTTATCCCTTATTTCCGCGGTTACGTTATCAACGAAACGTCGTCTCATGCTGTATCGATCCCTCTCTCTCTCTCTCTCACTCTCATCCTCTCTCTCATCTTTTCCTGCACATTCTTCCGGTTAAGCTGTGTGTCTTCTTTCGCTTTACGATTATTAATAGTTCCACTGTCCCCGTAATCAATCACATTCACTGTACATTTGTATAAACAAGTTCTTACGCTCATTTTTGTTCACCTGTGCTGGACAGAAGAGTCTTGCGAGGTAAAATAAAAGAATTGCAAATCATCTCTCGAACTAGATTGCAAAAATATATTTCCATTTGTCGAGAAAATCTATAATATTAGTTGCAATAATAACGTAAATCTGATATCTTCGAAGAATTATTAAAAATATTATCCACGATTATTAATCTTCAAATAATTAATGACAATAATTATTTCGGACTGCACATTCTGGAATAAAATAATTTTATCTTACATCTCACGTGTCTTATAAATATCTTTCGAAATGCCAATTATTTTATTTCTACTTCTATTAATTCTTTTTTCCGGCTACTTTAGTGAATTTTTAAAACTTTTCTCAATTGTATTCCGAATTTGTTTTTTGATTTTTAACAAATCGATAATAAATGAATAATATATATATATTCTTCCATCATTCAAATAAAATATTGAAGTATACGCGATACATGGAAAAACAAAAATACTCACCGTAGATTCACCATAAAGACGAAGAATAACGTGGAATTGAGCTGTCGGATTTTTTAACGATCAAAATGAAAGTAACAAACTTTTATTATTGTTTCCACAATGTGTTTGATATCGAAGTACATTTTTTTTTCTATCCTTTCGGTATCTCACGCTTTGTTAGCGTTAAATTAACGTTAGCAAGAATCCCGCGAATGAATGCGCACGTCGGAATTTATAATTCACGTCCGAATCCAATACGGAAGTTGGATAAAACTTTTTCTTTCTTTTGTTTTTTTGCAATAGAAGTAAAATGCAAGCTAACGAAATATAAGAAATAATATTTCACGTATTCAACCGAAACTTACTTTTTTGTTTGTTTAACCAGTGATCGTAACGGTATTTTTATTATTATTTAATAACAATAAATTAATCATTGTAATAACTTTTGTTTTTTTTTCTTTCATTCTTCATTTATCATTTAGAAAACATTGTACGATTGCGTATTGTTATTTATTTCCTGATAACAATTGAATTGAAATTTGGGACACAAGAAAATAATAAAATTCCTAATGAACAATTGTTATAATAGTTAATATGAATTTTACAAAATCAAATTAAATATACAATTTTGATTATATTATGTATTATACATCAATGTGTTTGGAGAGAAAAAAAATATATGCAACTTACTATTTCGCTGGTATTCACCGGGATAATTTAATTTCGCGTCTGAACAAGATTAAACATTTTTTTTTTTTTTGTTAAAATTGTATAATAGCTATTGTTGTAAGTATATAATAATTATTTACAATAATTAGTGTGGCATATAAATAGATTTTAGGTACACCTTTTGAAATAGTTAATAACAGAGAAGACCAGCTCGCTCACTTTCTCGTTTTCCACCCAGGAATACGATCGTACACACTAAAAGAAAAGTCGAGAATCAAAAGAAAGAAAGAAAATAAAATTGCAAAGAAATTTTGTATATTTTTTGTTTGTCTTTAAGTTAACGAAGAAGATTTATCATTAGCAATTTTCGACTTTGCTTTCAGTGTATTTAACTGCGTAGCCTTAATCGACCGTTTCGGAAAATATATCGTCGGAGTACACGCGATTGCGTTTCCTTAAATTTTCTTTTCAAGAAAACACAAGAATCGTATATTCGTAGTTTCCTCGTAAAGTTTCGTGCCTTTCGCTGGTCGAATATTCTCCGGTAATCGATCATCACGAGCGAAATTGCCGAATCAGCCGTATCACTGATCGTTTCGATTGTTACGACGATTTCTATCGCCGCTTATTATCGCGCTCGGTACACTCGAGTTCTGTCAGGTGTTCATTCCCTGTCTGACGAATAGATACTCGGAGAATTGTTGACCCTCAACGCCACCGCCGTTACTCGCTACGACGCGGAATCCCGCGTTGAGCAACCTCGTTATCGCTTGAACGGAATTGAGCTTGCAGTAACCGTTTAGAGGAAAGCGAATAACGTGACGCGCGTCCTGTTGATGCCAGGCGACACCGGAACGGGCGTCTATCACCGCCTGCGTCGTTTCCGGAAAGACCTCGTCGAGAAGAGCTCGGCCACCGGACAGCATCACTCGTTCACCGAGATCCGGACTTACGTGGAGGGCTACGCACTCGTAACTCTCGGATCTCTTGTGTTCGGAGTCGCGGTTACAAGGTGCTCCGCTTCCACCACGGCCCGTTTGACAGGATGGTGGACTCGGCGATGACATCATAGCACCGTTTTTTATACGCTCCTTCTTCATTTGCTCGAGTTGTCGGCACATTGCTGTGAAAAGAACAAAATCAAGTTATTGAAGTTAATTAAAAAATTGCTTTGAAATTGTTATAATTATCTTGCGAGTTTTATCATTTTTTTTTTTATAATGTTCTCGTAACTCAAATTCTTATGGTTGTCGAAAAAAAAAAAAAATTTAACAATAATATATTTGATAAACTTACGTGTAATGTCGAAGTATCTCGCTTCCTCGAGTAGCAAATCCAAATCGGCGAAATTGTCTGGTATGAGGAGTCTGGAGTTTCTCATAAAGTTTAATATGTGTCGAAACATTCCACCGTCTCTGTCGATAAAATAATGTTGCTTCAGTGAGTCCAGCATTATGGGAATACTGCCGTTGAATAGTTTGGCGAGTTTCGATTCCGGATATCTGTAAAATAGATGCAATAGATAATAAATAATAAATATTTAACATCTATTGGAGAATCAATATCGTTATTGGCGGATAAAATAATCTAGATAAAAATTTATACGATAGTCGAAGAAAAACAAAAATACTACGATTAAGAAATTCTTTTCGCGTTATGTTCTGCTTGCGTCATATGTTAAAACCTTCACTTTTTGATTAAATTCGGGTTACTGAAAAAATTAAAGATGACGGCTGATAAGTGAGATGACCATGACACGTAATAATAATAATAATAGTAGTAGTAGTAGTTGTATTAGTATAGTCGATCGATAGATAGGTAGTTAGGTAGTCCTTG
Source organism: Cylloceria caligata (assembly GCA_963942595.1). NCBI lineage: Eukaryota > Metazoa > Arthropoda > Insecta > Hymenoptera > Ichneumonidae > Cylloceria > Cylloceria caligata. Next base: position 44,256,554 of record OZ012709.1, on the reverse strand, counting down.
TAGCTGTTTATTTCCTGCTCTTCTTATAAATATTTTGACGTTTTCCTTCTTTAATTAACTGAACTCAAGCTGCGTCTATATGCATGGATCTCTATGCCAAATAAACCCCTAAAGCCCGACGCGCAGCGCGCCGCTTTGGTGTGCATCGGGCTTAATCCTTCTTATCAATGATTTCTCATTCCAATCGCGCTAAGCTTTAGATGATATGATGTAAAAAAAATGGAGCAATTCTCAGTTTTCACATAGTTTTTCATAGTTTTCCATAGTTTTTCATAGTTTTCCATAGTTTTTCATAGTTTTCCATAGTTTTTCATTCCTTTGCATTTTCTCTTTATTTTCTTGTAATATTTTTGAAATCCTTTACACAATTGCATTAAACTGCCGATTAGAAATTAGAATATTAGAAATTATTGACAAAAAATACTCTCAAGTAGTAATAAGATGTAACTAATTTCAAGAAATATCTCAATGACAACCATATAATCGTACATATAAAGGTGGATCCTAAGAGAACAAGTCTTAAAAATTGTCATCGAGAGATAATCGTTTCGGTATCTTACGTTAAGATATTCAGACAGTTTTAAATGCAGCGATGTGAATGAGTGATCCACAGAGAGAGACAGAGGGGGGGGGGGGGTAGAAGAGGGAAGAACGAGGGCAATTCGAGAGCGTCGTGCGCGTGAGACCGATTATCGTGATCTCGATAGGAATATCATAACGGAGATGACGAGAAGAAGAGGAAGAAGATGAAGAGGGAGGAGTTGCTCTTCACTCGTCGCAGTGCCTCTATCATTTTCGTGAAAGCTGGCGGAACGGATGCTGCGGTGTACCTTGACGGTATATAGCACTTGTAACGCACAGTATGCAGTGCATCCAAGTGGAAAGAGAAATAAAAAGAGTGTATAAGGTGGGCGAAGAAACGCCCTGAGCCGCGAAGCGGAAGCGAGTGATCGCGACGAGTTCCTTCGATACATACAGAACGTTCGTGTATACAACATTCGTGTTAGCTGCTGGGGGGCTTTGATACTTGTAGGGAGGTTGACCAAGAGATTCGTGATAATATGTTACCTTATACTTTATACTCGGTATAATCCACGTGTACACCTCTTGATCCACTTTGCAATTTTTTTTTTTCATCTCAAATCTACTCACTTCTGTACCTCTCACTTGGATCCCTAATGTAGCATAATCTTTCTACTTCCTTTTGTATTCACGGATGCATGAAAGTACCTGCGCTCTAGGATGCGTATGTAGTAAATTTGCAACGGCCTTTTTTTTCTTTTGTTGACATATTACTAAGTTGAAAGATACAATGTCATCGTAATCTTTTTTTACATAGATCTAACATATCTTGTGGAAAATATGAAAAATTATCAAACGATATGCAGTGGATATGAATCTATCTAATGGTCAATATAAACAATTATCAAACGTTATTTAGTGGATATAAACCTATATAATGATAAATATAAAAAATTATCAAACGTTGTACAAGGGATATGAACCCATCTAATAGTAAATATGAAAAATTATTAAACGTTATACAGTCGATATGAACCTATGTAATGGTAAAAATGAAAAATTATGAAACGTTATACAGTGTATACGAACCGTTGAATATATATTTTATACATTTTTTCGTGTATCACAAACATACGTCTATTTGAGTCGATGAAAAGAATATGCAACCCTCGCTTTACCCTGCGGATATAGTTGAGAGTAAAAATTGATACGCAGTGTTGACGACGAATGATAATCCCCGGGAAAAACGGGATCACGATTTTGTTATATTCATATATATTTCACGTTAGAATTTTTATGTTACATCTTAATAAGAAAATAATTTTGAAAAGTACACGCGTTACCCTATGTGATAATGGATGCATTAGTTTTTGCATAACAATAAGCTAAGGGTAAGGATATTTGCGGTGCGTATATATGCGTTTGTTTCGATCATCCTGATAGCCGAAGGATGACGTTGCGTTACGAGCAGGACAGAAAGCGAATGGGGCAGATGAAGGAGAGAAGGAAAACGGGGCGAAAGCTCGAGGGCACGAAGTGAGAGAACTCTCGGGTCGAAGGGCGGGTGCTGGCAACGCGTACATATATTCGTATCATACGTATATACATACAGATATACATATACATCTATGAAGAACCGTAGCCTCGGGTTAGTTCTCATACCATCCTTCTCGATAACGTATAATAACGTCGGCGGCCGCTAGCCTCGAGGCCTTCGACTTGGCGAGATATACCGCGGGGTACACAGAACCCTCCACCAGTCTCCATCGGTACAACCCTGTACAGAGCATCGGAATCGCACACTCCGTCATTCCAAAGTCGAAGATCGAGAGCAATACCTTCGTGATTACCGAAAAATATGTATCGTAGGTAAATATCAGGTTCAAATGGGTGCACATTTTTATCACGTGACATATTGAAATAGATGAACGACAATATGAGAGATAAAAAATATCGTGGAGAGACACGTAGGAAGATTCTCGTTTTTTATTCATTCCGACTACTTAATCATCGTTTTGCTGTATGACAGTCGAGTTAAAAAAATATTTCTTTACTTTTTCAATATTTTTCTACGACAAACGTTACAGATTTCGAATATTTGAAAATTGATAAAAGAAACGAAGTTGCAAAGTACTAAAAGAGATAAAAAGAAATGAACAGAAAATACAAGAAAAATTAATCGAGCTCTTCGCCCGAAGGACGAGAGTGAAGGTGAAGAAAACGTTCATACCTAACCTTCGGTTAACTCATCAAGAGTCAAGTTCCAGGTTTACATATCGAGAAACAGAGAGAGAGAGAGAGAGAGAGAGAGAAAGAGAGGGAGAAGGAGAAAGAAAGATGAAAACGAAGTAAACGGAGTAAAAGGTGAGCTGGGTATGGAGTGTATTATACCGACGACTAGGTAGGAAAGAAGAGCTAGTGGTCGAAGAGATCACGGCGCGGATGCGAGTCTCATGCTGCCGACTCACTGAGCCTTCGAGCTAAGATAGGGGAAGAAGAAAGGAAGGAAGAATAGGGAGAGAACAGGAAAAAAGAGCCCAGCGGGCCGGTGTGCTCTGGTGCTTTCTCGCAGCATCCTCTTTCGAGGATATACACCACGTGTATATACAATATATATTATATATGTACGTGTGCTATATATGCAATGAATATAGTATACATGCAATGTATATAGTATATATGCTATGTATATGCTATATATGCAATATATATGTAATATATATGTATACATGTATGTAGCGAAGAACGCGCGACCGGGGGCGGAGGACGAGAGAAAAGAGGGCCGTGATTACCGGAGGGCATTCCTGGGTCCGGTGTGCGGGCTCTTCGCGTTCGCGGACCGTGAGCTCTGCGGGGTCCGATCCCGGGTCAGATCCGTTCGAAGCAGACATCGCCGCCGCCGCCACCACCGCCGCTTCGCGATCCTATGGGAAAACGCTAAACGATCGGCTCACATCACTTAGATTCCGCGGGCGGGCGCCCGGTCCGACGCGACTGAACCGAAGAACGGGTTAATAAATGCGAGTGAAGAAATGAAGAAGAAAGAACAACGTTGTGCTTTCGTATACATATATACAAATCGAGGAAGAGAGTGTTCGGTCGGTCGGTCGAGTAAATCAAACAAGAAACTGGTAAATTATACAGTTTACCGGATATAGAGAGAATCAGATTATAATATGAAATGAAAGAGGAAAATAATTTTCCGAGGAGCGTTGCTCTTGGCACTGTAAGATTTTTTTTTGTCTTTGAGTTGAAATTATTGCGTTAGATAGATATGTTCCCATATATTTCAACTACTTGAGTCATCAATTTAACGAAAAATAATAAAATTCGCAAAAATAATAATTAAACAATAGTTTATCGATTATAAAATAATTTTATTTTTATCTGGTTGAAGGTTTTTTAAACCTATATCACGTTGAATGAACATACGAGCATCGTATCTTCTTTAAGTCCGCGATAAGGTCCTAAAAGGGTCACGGACAAATTAAAAATCTTTTTAAATCAACAGTTGCGCGTAACTCTTTGACACTTATAGGTCATACTTATGTTAATACAACTTTTGAACAATTTATAACAACTTCTGATAATAATTCAAGTAGTTGTACATCAGATTTTTCTTGTCTACAGTCTACTTTTTTCGGAATTTAGAACCAAGCAACTAACGCCAGAATCACGTTCAGGAGGTTTTTGAAAAGAAAATCCTTTCGAAAGATCATTTGTTTGGCTACGATTGAACTTTTATTGTCCTGGGAAACATCTGGGAAACTGCAGTATGCACATGAAGGTTCTCGAGTAACAACCCGAGTCCGTACAGATATAAAACGAATATGAATTTTCTCTGTACAGTTACGACAGACTGCGTTATCATGAAAAGTTACGTAGAAAACTTTAAGACTGGCTGTAACACAATATAATGGTTCGGTACATACAAAGTAGAAATCAAAAAAAGATTCTCCAGCACACCATCTTCTCTGCCTTGACTCAAATTTATATTATAAATTAAAAAAATTATTTATATTATGACGTTTTCCCTAATAAATTTCATTTATTTGCCTTTCTTGCCAATATATTAAATCTTTATAAGTGACACAGCCTAAAAACTTATCGTCATGGGACTATGGGAAGTACAGTGGGAATAATGTGTCGTTATGTGATAGAGCTGACGATTGGGGATATTTTTATAACTTACAAAATGCCCATGAGCCCATCTGCACGTTCCGGTATACTTTCGGACGCTCCGCGATTGGCAAAGCGTTGAATAAATTGATGATAACTCAAATTAATCGCGGTAGATCCGGCATTTATTAAATTGTTAACTATAAATTGTTGGTCTATCCGACTATTTTTATATTTACACTGAAAGAAAATCGTACCATAATCATGAAAATCTATGATTGCGGGTCGCAAATCATAGATTATTTCATCGAATCTGTTTGATTCGATGAAATAAATTATGGATCAATCACATATTTCAATGGAAAAAATGTTTAATTAGATTCGATCGATTGAATATCGTTTCAATCTTCTTTAATTCGCTGCCCGCAATCCCAGATTTAGTCGAATTTGATAAGTTTTGTTATCAGTGTCCAATTACTTTGTCGTTTCGTTACCGTAACTATAGCTTTAATTGATTCCATTATATTGCAACCAAATGGTATCGATTGTATCCTACGTTTACCAAACTCAATTCATTAGTAGCAATAATTTGATTCACGAGGCGAAGCAATTATTTGATTTACGAAACGAAGTACTCATCTCTTTTGCTCGTTCAAACTAAATTATTGATTCTCCGAGATGCGGGTATACGGTTCGATGAAGCGAGTTTGGTAGCGGTTCGATGAAGTCAATAGAGTAAAAAAGTATTCAGTTACAACGGTAGATGAACAAATCGAATGGTTAAATATACTGGGTTGATGCAATGAGATTGCATTACATCAGGTAATGATTTTACGCGAATCGATCTCCCACGTAATATAAATAATATATGGCACATCGTTCATTTATGTTACAGATATTAGTTGAATGAAAACCAACCGTTGCAATGAGAATTTTTAACAATGTATTTTGTTTTTTTTATCCATTTTTCATTATTTATAAGCGAGATTTTATTTTTAAAGATGCATTTTTTGAATCAATTTATTGTATTTCTTAGACAATTAACTTCATATTTAAAAAATCGAACTTTAATCATTTTTACTACAAAAAAAATATCTATTTGATTAACATTTTATTCAATCGGAATTCGAGTGATTCGCGATGAGAGATAAATATATTAAAAGTCAACCATATTAACCCTTTAAAAGTCACACCGCCCGAAACTGTCCCGGAATGGGACTATGAAGAGCGGAATGGGCGTAACACGTTTTTATGGTAGAGCCGAGGAGTAGGAATATTCTTGTGACTTATAAAGGGCTTAAAGATGTTGTGAACATTGATATTGAATAAAATTACCAATTTTTTAGAAAACTTTATTCCTCGTTTTATGAAAGAAAAGCGTTGATTTTCACGAACACATTTGATTTTTTTTAAAAACAATTTTAGAATAATTTTGAAAGTTTCGTTTTACAGAATTTAGCAAATCTCTTTTCATGAAAATGTTCGTGTCAATGGCCCTCAAACTTGTATTGTGTAACGCGGAAACGTTTCATGAAAATATATTAGAAAATTTGCGACTTTTTAACAATTTCTCAAAGTAACAACGAAAAAAAAACATAAATCAAAATTATTGCAAAATTATTTTTAATATCGTATGCATTTTGGAATCAATGAATTCTTTTAACGAGACAAAAAATAAAGTTTAATCAATATTTGTCTAACGTTAAAATCAAATAACGTTATTAATAACTTTTTATCATTATTATTATTCAATATAAACTTTCTCACAATCTACAATATTGTTGATTTTTTACGAAGTCTTTTCACTTATCGCAAAGAATTTACGTTCCGATGGGATAAAACTTTTGGTTGAGAATGTGTATGTAAAGCACCCTTAACCGTATAAAAAGTATTCGAATCATGATGAGGTAGAAATACCTCATTACAGCACAATTGCTAATGGACTTTGCACAAATACTGACAGTTTGATGTGTGTGCACCCGAGTCATTTCCTTTTAATCTGTTTCGCATGCGTTTTCCCGCCATCAAAGTTATAGCGAAGAATGCGGAGTGGTTTGAACACTGCATCACGCGCAGGCATATGTAGTCAGAGATCGAGAAACTTGTGTCGAGACTCCGTCGTATAATCGCTCCTCAGCTGTTTCAATGGGATATCGAAGTAATAAACCCACAGCGAGACGTTGGTTAACGTTGATTCGAGACACTCGATCTGGAACGTTGCGTGACGGCTGTGCAGCAATAGTTTCTAAAGTGAAGTGCGCTTCAATGTCTCGAAGCGGAGCTTTGAAACAGCGATCGATAAACGTTGATTTTTTTGTTTGTTGGGATTTGTTCCTTCTAACAAAGTATCAGCTGCACGTACCAAATACGCCGAGTAAGACTTATTGGGTATGCGCAAGTACCCAGTAAGCCTTACTCAGCTTATTGGATATGTGTGATGCGTGCAACTCACGTTCTATCATTTTTTTAATTAAAAAAAATCACGATTATATTTTACGATATTTCAATAATTAAACGGTAAACAAAACTTAATTTTTGTTGCCATTTTTTCATCTTAACAAAGTATCAGCTTCGCATACCCAATACGCCAAGTAATACTTATTGAGTATGTGTGACGTGTACCACTCACGCTATACCACTTTTCTATTTGAAAAACCATTTTTTTATTCAACGATCTTTTAAAAATTAAACTGTAGACAAAACTCAATTTTTTTTCTATTTGACGATATTTAAGAACTAAAATGGTAAAAGAAACTTAATTTTTTTCTAGTATTTTAGTTTTATGCTTCTCTAAAATATTTTCGTATTTAATTAATTTCTTGAATCTCGTTTGTGCGATAAAAATAAAAAAGGTGTCGTTGATCTGCCAAAAGTTAATAATCCCCCAGTGGATATAATTTAGGACATAAAAAAATATTTCAACAGCGAAAAAAATTATACAAAATGTTATCAAAGAAGAAATCTACAAATTCAATAGTAAATATGCAGAAAAATGTTAATTTCGATCTATTCGACCAAAAAATTTCCAATGTAAATGTCCCAATCCCTGAAGTTGAACCACGTTATGTCCAGTACAGCTGATCTACATCGATATCCATTTTCATAAATGTACGAGCATCGAGTATCCAACTACTGGTTAGAGTCCAATTACTGATATGTTTACCTTAAGTCATCCAAAAGAAGTGTTGAAAAAAAATAATAAAATGTTTTCATGAAATATTCAACTAAATTGATACTTCTCAGTGGCGTAGCGATAATTTGGAGCCCGGGGGAAGCGCAAAACTCACCTAAGACATAAACTGGAGGAAGAAATAAAGTGCAATTTCGGGGAGAAGAAGAGGGAGAGCCTCTGGGTACATCCTCAAAATACGCCATCGATGTTTGTTGCTCCCAATGTAGATCATAGCTTTAAAAATGTTTTCTATTTATTGCAAACGCTTCTTCACAATGTGCATTCACTTTGGCCCGAGATAACACGTTGTCTCATGCTTAAAGACCCTGAAGCATTGGATCGAAAACGATGATACCGTTATAAACCATATGTAGCATTGGTTATTTATCGTTTGATCGTATATATATATATATATATATACGCAACTTGAGTCTGTATAACCATTGCAATCGGGGTGTATATAACGTCATCGAGACGAGGTGACAAATGTAACGCCTGTCTCTGGCTCCCGATCACGTGTGCAATGAACAGGCTCACGGTGCTTTTACTCTACTCTTGCTGCTGGACTCTCTCATCCTCCACTTACGTCCACCGTTCGCGGAAGCATTTTATAATGATTTGCGGTCACGGAGAGATATCGCGGCATACGGTATGTGTGTGGTGCATTGGGTGCAGCAACTAACAGCAACAGCAGCAGCAGCAGCAGCAGCAGGAGAAGCAGGAGCAGAGCAACAGCTGGAGACTGATAAAATAATCCAGGAGGTAATCGCGAGCACACCCAGTTCACCACTACGAACACGAGCACAGATATTATATGAACAGTGTGGGTTGTACTACTATACTTTCAACAAAACAATAAGGTCAACGGCATGTAATGAGGGAGGATGAAGCAGTGAAGCGTGTCTTGCGTCTAGATACATGATACAGGGATGCCAGATACGGTTAGCACCGTTATTGACTGCTTACTAATGATTCCAGCGAAGGTATTTTAAAAAATTGTCAAACTTAGAGATCCTTTGCCCGTTTCTTGTTTTTTTTTTTCTGTATCAATGGTTCCAGGATTAAAATGTTTTATCGACTTTTGATTTACGGTACAAGTTATACGAAATCTTTTCGTTTATTACAAATCTGGCGGAATGCTCATGGAATTCTCAATAAATCGTGATTAACACGTTAAGAAATAAACTTCTCTTGACATTTATGAAGTTGCACAAAAACGAAACAAAATTTCATTACGATACAGAATTATATGAATTCTTTTATTTTTATAACTGTCTCTTGTGAACAGTTTCCAATGTAGGACAACCTCTGATGTATGTGTACTTAGTTAGATCAACATATCCGTGATCTGTGATATACATATAATGTATAACGTACCCCAGAGACGTATCCTGTTGTGATTTCTTTTATTATTTTCTATTCCGTTATGCAAACGCGACGTATATATCACCTGGATTTATTATACTGCGCGTGTGAAGAAGAATGCAAGTAACAACGATGTATGTCCTCCGTACGTGTATATACGTTAAGGCAATTCCTCAGTTATGAAGAGGGGTGGATGAGACATCGTTACAAACGGATTATTATCATCGAAGTGGAACAGTTCTTCGATAGCTATGAAGAGATGAATACAAAAAAAAAATGATGTATAAGGTTGTCCTCGCCAGGAAAGACGATCGTAGAGTTAACTTAATTGTAAGCTTCGACGTTGTCTGCTTGAGTGAATCCGTTAAACAGAACGAGGATGACCAACCGGTAGTTCGAGAGAGTCCAGTTAGATCGTTGAGCAATCAGACCATATCGTTGCAATCGATTAGTAATAACAACAGAAAATCCAAAAGATCGGATGTTCATTTTGTCTTTAAGGTTAAAATTGAATGAAATCGTTATCGGAAATTTTGAAAAGATCACCCGATGACAGTTAAGAGAGCGTGGCACGCATAGCAAGAACGTATGTTCCTAATAGCCTCACTTGGTGATTCGATAACTCACTTTGTCAGTGTCTCAAGCGAGGACGTGTAGATCGTGCCACCGACGTCAATGTGAACAGGTGCGGTGTACCTCGAGGCCGCGGCGACGCACGGTATTCCTGTCATCTTTGCGTTGTAAGCCGCAGCTGCAGCTGCAGCGGCAGGCGGTGCTGCCGGCGTCGGTGGTGTCGGTGACGATGAGTTCGACATCGTTGGCGACGTTGCTGGCGAACTGCTCGGCGACAGCAATCTGACAAATATACTTTTAACATTAGGGCGACATTAGACGGGCACACCTGCGTTATCAGAATAAATGATATATATTTGATATTCGTATGTGATACTAATGTCTGAAAAATTTTCATTCATCATAAATACAGGGTGTCCGCCGGGAAGGTATACTACTTTGTTTTGCCGCCATTTTGGTAAACGTTAGTCTTGATAGTTCATATTTGGCAGTCGTGAAGTAGGCACGTGGAAAATTTATTATGGAAAAATATTCGATAAACCAACGTGTTTTAATCGTTAAAAGCTCGCCCATGACAGCTCGCCCATGACAACCCCGATTTTCATGAAAAAATCATAATAAGTGACGAGGCACATTTTCATTTGGATATGTGAATAAACAGAATAGTCGGTTCTGGGCAATGGAAAACCCTCAAATTATTCATCAGTCACCTTTACATCCATTAAAAGTGACAGTCTGGTGTGCAATTTGGTCAGGAGGAATCATTGGACCTTACTTCTTTGAAAAACAAAACGGCGTAACGGTAACTGTGAATGGGGAGCGATATCGTGATATGATTGAAAACTTTTTAACGCCACAACTGCATGCTTTGGGCTTGATTAACATGTGGTATCAACAAGACGGTGCCACATCGCATACAGCCAGGATTACAATGGAATTACTGCGAGACCTCTTTCCACAACAAGTTATTTAAAAAAATGGTGATGTTGATTGGCCTCCACGGTCGCCTGATTTGACTGGACTTCTTTTTGTGAGGATAACTAAAAATCAAGGCTTATGCAAACAAACCAGAAACGCTTGAGCAACTCAAACAAAATATTCGTGATGAAATTAATGAAATACCGCGTGAAATGTGTGAGAATATAATGAAAAATGTGCTCAAAAGGGCTCGCATTTGTGAGGCTAACAGAGGCGGACATTTATCTGATATTGTATTCCATACATAATTGCCGGCATTAAATAAAACATTTATCAATATAAGATCCATTCTCTTTCATTTAATCAAAAATTATAAACAAACAAAGTAGTATACCTTCCCGGCGGACACCCTGTATATAACAAGTATACGATAATATGTTATTACCTCATTTTTATTTGAGCGCTAGGGAACATATTGCGTTGTGCCGTCAGCTCCACCTTTGTCTCCTTTCCATCGGCATCACATTTCCGTCTGGAATTACATAAAGCGCAAACAATCATTATACACTCTCATTAAATTCTGGGTAAAGTGAATATTTTCATGTGCATTTGAGCGCAATGAGTTGATAATTAATGCACTGTCAGATAAATAACACAATTATTAGCCTCTCGTATAGTTGGTATATAAAAATTCATGGAGAGAAACAGATTGAATATTATCCGAACAAGTATATTCAATATTATAATATTGGCCAATAATGGTACCTCGGTTACTCTATTGTCAATTCGTACAAAATAATTTCATTCGTCAGTTGATTTATTTCGATAAAAGTTGATAAAAATGAGAGAACGATTTTATTATAATCATATGGGTTTGCAATTTCGACTCTTTCATCTCTCTCCTTCTCTCTCACTCTCTTTCGTTTCTCATTTCTTCTATGTGCTGATGATATTTAACCTTTGACGATAATATCATATAATTCAAATTAAATTTCAATTAGATCTCTTCTGAATCATTTTTCCGGTTGTATTATTATATAAGGGAAATGAAATGTGAATAGAATTTTCTGTCACTCATGGAGTACACTGTCAAGGTTTTCTTTATCAAAATTAACATATTTATTTTTTATTATTTTCCATTCCGTTATGCAAACGCGACGTATATCCCATCTGGATTTATTATATTGCGCGTGTGAAGAAGAATCCAAGTAACATCGACGCCTGTCCTCCTACATACATGTATGTTATATACGTTAATGCAATTCCTCAGTTATGCAGAGGGGTATTGATAACGATTCTCTTAAGAGTAAGGATGATAAAGCGAGGCTCTTTAACGATGTACCCTGTTTACTTCAGATTGAATTTTAATAGCAACAACGCGCAGTTACAAATTTGCCATTAATTGCCAAATCGGTAAAATGATTATAAACAAAAGCTATTGAACGCCATATCAAATGCAGAATCAAATGTTATAGCAAATATGATATATATGGTAGATAGGGACATTCAGTTCCTAACATCTCAGTACGCTATAATGTGGTACTTTATAAAAAATTGTGCTACGCTAAGGAGGACATACGTCGCAGAGCTCATCCACTGCCATTATTTCCAGTACTGCTGGGTATAGCTCACCGGTTCTTTCGTGGTATGGCCTAGGGATATATGAGATGCATGCAGCAAACGCAGCTCCGTGCGATGTTGAGATCCGAGCCCGAAGCGAAAGAGGTTCTTGGCGTGAGCGTGGGGGTCTCGCCCGTGCGCCGAACCGCAGGCTACAAGAGCTACGATGCAATGTGCGGATGTATGCACACCGGGCTATTCGATGCGGGTGGGGATTTGCTCTCTCTCTCTCTCTCTCTCTCTCTCTCTCTCTCTCTCTCTCTCTCTCTCTCTCTCTCGCTCTCGCTCTCTCTCTTATTCTCTCATTCGCTCATTCCTATCCCATCCTATTTCACCTCCTGCCTCCACCGCTCTTGCCCCTTTCGGCGGTGAAGCGACTGCAGCAGGAAAGGCCGCCTCGCGGCTCGCCGTAGGCAAATGCGAATCCAGGTATAGACGCTGCTTCCATCGCCTGAGGGAATCGCAATTCCACGGCGATGTACTACATAGCCCGCACAGCCCAGGATATCCTATCCATCTCACTCGTTCATTTCTCTTTCCATCTATTTTCCTGGGTCGTCGTGTTAGAGATGATCTATCTGCCACGCTCTCTCTGTCTTCCTATATTCCGCTGTATCGCCCTTTGGGGCTGTACAACTTCAATGTGCACTGCTGTTACGTACAGTCTAATCTCCCGTATTTTACTATCTTTCGTTAATACGAATGCGCGGAAAGGAACGTGGGTGTTTGCAGCTGAGCGAAATTGATCGTTACGGACGCAATTGGAATATAAGGGAGAGAATCGCTCTTCATAGCCAATTTCTAATACGCGGAAAACCTCTTAAAGCAAACACATAGATTTGTGATAAGATTCATGACGTTCGTATGCTATAAAAAGTAGGAAGTTGATTGCATCGCTTTATCGACAATCAAGGGACAACAATGACTTCAATATTTTTAATAGTTCCAAGTAATATCGTGATACCGGCGTGAATTAGAAGGTGATAAGTAAATTAATCAATTGTGAAATTCAATTATAGGCGTGTCACGTATGCGATGTGTTGAACAAAGAGAGGTTCGACTATACTACCGATGTGCATCAGGTAATACTGGCAGTCTACATGCCTCGAGCTGGCGCGGCAGTCCGCGAATGCGGTTGAACGTGCATCGTTTTGTGTCCGTGAAGCCTCGGGTCGCATTCCGCCACTTCACTGTATATCTACATATGTATATTTGTACTTGTACGTATGGGGAAGAAGGGAGTAGAGGGGTGGCTGAGATACCAGCGCGCCCCGGGCCGTACGGCCCCGAGTATTCAAGCGTCCCGAAATGCAAATTCGGAAATGTCTCGCTTTTTCACTTCAATCCGTCTCTGCTTCTGGTCCCTCGTATCTCGCCCGCGGTCATTTCAAAGCCCTCTCTCTCTCTCTCTCTCGCTCTCTCTCATAGTATTACTCTCGAATATTATTATTCAAATGCGTCTTTGGACCGAAGATGAAACGCCAAGGACAATAAAACCAGCGATGCCGCTATACCGCAAAATAGAGAGCTATTCGTCACCTGAGAATTTTAGGTTAATGAAAGATACGGCATCTTGTAACCATTAGAGAAGGGCAGATGTGAAAAATACAGAGTTATCCAAGCCCATCGCACTGCTATATATGATGAAAGATGTTGTATACCGCAGTAATTTTTTTTTAGGGCCACGTGTACATCGATAATTCCTGGTATAACACAAGAAGCACATTCAGCTGGTAATTACGTTGTATCGGATAAGTATTCCGCGCAACATTAATTAAAAATAATATAATTTTTTAGTGTAAACCTTCCACATTCAACTTCAGAAAATATAATTAATACAATTTTGCCGTTAGGGTTATTATTCTTTTAAATTTCGATATCGGAGATTGAATCTGTAATAAAATATTATTCCTCTTTCTTGTACAAATAGAATAAGTTATACGATAGTTATTATTCACGAGAAAGAAGTTGTTGCGATAACCATTTCCAGCATATGTTGTACCGCCAATTAGAAATAGAAACCAAATGGAAAAAGTAATCTCAACTATTTTCGGCCGGTTAGCGGATATAAGTACATAAGACCACTGACTTGGTTTCTGCAATCAAACGCGGTTCTGTCATCACCACGAGAAGTGAGATGATGCAACTACCGTCGTTGGTAGTAGTTGCGACAAACATTCAGATGTTATCGTCATCCTACGAGTTTATTCTCACCAATCACTTTCCCCCCTGTAACCGTCAACCGGTTGGTTCTTGCTTGTAGTAAACTTTTCGTAAATTGGTAGTGGTTTCCGCTCGATGAAACGTAGAATTATCGTCGAATTTATTGAATATTCTACGAATGACATTGTGGTTCCTTTAATCGATTGATCAGTAAGCGCTGTTCCAACTATTCCGGTTGGTTTTGGAACACATTTATTAGCTTTCCCAACTACTTTTTTTCTATCTGTGTTCTTGTGTGACGGCACTGCATTACGTAGACGTAGGGGATTCGATTGTGAGAAACATATCGATGACATTAACGCAGTGATTCGCTTACTCGGTACCCGAAGAGTGCAAGTTCAATTTAGAATATCGATTGTCTCGATATATTAGCTCTTCGATACTTCAACAGACCATCGGCGTTTCCTTTGTACACATTTCTACAAAGTTTTCACTCCACCGTTACATTTGTTATAAATCTTCTTTTTTTTTGTGAGAATCTTAATGAGTGATTATTTTTGTTTTGTATATTACAAAACAATTTCTAACGTTGTTGTGTAGTACGAGAAATGAATTATTTATTTAAAGCGTAGACTTTATATTATATGTATGTGTACGACCGTAATAGAGTCGCGGTAAATGCGGAGGGGCATACGCAATGGGCAGCGGATGGTTCACCAACGCTACAAGATAATCTTCCGTTACAGCCGTCACTCTGATGGATTAACATGGAACTTGAATTTAATTACAAGGAGAAAGACGAGAGAAAGACATAGAAACGTGTAGATAGACTGCTGCTCGCGATAGCAAGTAGTTACAGCCTGCATATAATTTTTTTTGAACACACACGCTATACACTTGACGAGGTACAGCTCTAATATACATATATATGTATACATGTATTTATAAATATATATGACGGGTTGTTTCTCTACTGTTAGTGCTTCTGGCCTGCCTGTCGATCCTTCTGCTCTCCGTAGCAGAGCAAGAGCGTTCGTAAAAGTGACTCGTTAAAGCCTCTAATTGAAGATCGGGCCCCGTTTAACGACAGCACCACATACACACGGTCCTGGTTATTAGCGAGTTCGATATACTTCGAAGACGCGAAACGAGATCTTTGATGATTTCCTTTTCGAGACGAGAGAACGATGGAGGTATATGAAAGAGGCGAATAAGTGGAAGAAGAAGAGACTCATCGGACAGACTTTAAAGCTCGTTTCACACATTTTCAATATCTCAGACTACTTTTCAAGATTTTTTAAGTTATGACTTTCGATGCTTCTTTTTTAGATTTTTACTTCATTGGATAAACATTTTTATATTTAAACATTTGTGTAAAAATCATTTTTTCTTCATTATGACATAAAAATGAAGTAAAATGATGGGATGTTCTTGAATTAATTCAATTAACATTGAGCAGATTCGGTAATACTGTAGCTCTATACACCAAATGTTTATTGTTTACTACAAATAATTATCTCGCACTAGATTCTTAACGTTTTATTAGATATCAATAGCATTAAAATATTCGAGAAACAGATCTGGTTAATAGCCATAAATATGGAATATTGTTTCGTGTAAATCAAGAGCTGACAAAAAAATATATAGATTACTACATCCTGGTTATATTTTCTCTTTTAATATGAATTATTATTCTCTTCAACTATTATTTCAAACAATTTTTTCTCCTAAATTTTCATATTTAACTTTTCAAATTTTTCTTTTTCACTGTAATATTAACCCAACGTTTTAACTTATTGATTTTTGCTTATTTGTATCCGCTCATGAGAATTCCCGTGAAATTAATTATTTTTACCTCTTTTATACATTCCTGCTTCTCGAATATTTTAACGGTAGTTTATTTATTTAGTTATTAGCCATAAAAACGGAACATTGTTTGAGGTAAATAAGAGCACTGATGAAAAATTATATAGATTGTTACATCCTGGTAATTTTTTATCTTCTAATATGAATTATTATTCCCTTCAACTATCATTTCAACCGATTTTTCTCTTAACTTGTTCAATTTTTCTTTCTCACTGTATTTTTAATCCAACGTTATAACTTATTGATTTTTCTTTGTTCGTTTACACTCGCGAGCATTTCCAAGACATTAATTACTTCTAACTTTTTCAACCGTTTCTGCTTCTCGAATATTTTAACGATAGATTACATTTAGTTATTAGCCATAAAAACAGAATATTGTTTGAGATAAATAAACGATGATGAAAAATTATATAGATTGTTACATCCTGGTTCTTTTTCTTTTTCAAGATGAATTATTATTCCCTTCGACTATCATTTCAACCATTTTTCTCCTAAATTCTTATACTTAATTTCTCGAATTTTTCTTTCTCACTTTAATTTTAATTCAACCTTATAACTTCCTAATTTTTGCTTATTCGTTTCCGCTTGTGAATATTACGTTATCGATATTAATTTTCACTTGTTAATACAACGTTCGCGAGTATTCCCAAGTTATAAATTTTTCCTAACTTTTTCCTCTATTTCTACATGTCAAGTTTATTCTCTTTGTATCGATTTCTAAATCGTCCGATGTTTAGTCGTGAATCTCACCGAATGCTAATATTATGTTTCAACTACCCATTAACAATTGCAAATACCTCAGTCATCGATTAGTGCCTTTTCTCTATTCCCACGTTCTCGCTGATCGCACGTGGTTGCGGGTGATCAGCATAACTTTTAGCTCAGCAGTTCACGGCCACTCGAACCCCCACTTTTTACCTATTCAACGTCTTCTTGCTTTTCCTCATCATTTAAAAACATTATTCATCCCTAAAATCTCTACCAAAAACGTTATAAATTTCATCTAAATTTATCTTTGAGCGTTTAAAGACGAGTGTTGTGATTGCCATAACCGGTAGATACTAAGACGTATTATTATTCGGTTTAATAATAAATTTAATACCCGCGATCTTTCAGAATTTTGAATTATTTCATTAATCGAACCAGAATCCCTAGAAACGTATCACCAGTGTCATCTACCTGAGCCGTAACATAGATTATTAATAACGGGATGACTAAAAGAAGGAGGAAATTATTGAAATATCTCATGATTATTGTCCCAACGATTTATCGATTCAACTTGTAGCCACGATTAACAAAAAAAAAAGTGTGAATTGACCTTTATCGTAGTTCGTGGGCGTGAAAGAGTGAGATAAAAAAATTCGCAGTGCATCTTACTGGGAGCTCGAGTATATAAAAGGAAGAAAGCCTGAACGTATAGTGGATGGTCGGAGCGCGTGCCGACCGGTTTGGCTTGCCGCCGCATGATCACACCGACACACACATAGAATCGCAAATTTATTGATGCGGTATGGACGAGATTGCGAACCCCGCTATGCACTACTCAGTCTTTCGAGGATACGAGATCCGAGAGGGCCCACAACGAGCATCTCTGCCTATGTTTTTGTCTCACTGTATCGCCTCCGATAAAAATGTCGAATACGCTGCATAGTCACCGGACTGCAGGCGCGTGGCTTGTCTGTAGGCAACGTGGGCGTTACTACTGCAACCAAAGTGAGATAAAGGGATAAATAATCGTACGCTCAGCGAAAAATTTCACTGAGAAATAATAAATAGGAAATAAAAAATATTACAAAATTTCATTGTAAGAATTCTAAAGTCTGTAAAAAAAAAAAAAAGTTTCGAAAGTAGTACCTTGCACGTTGCTTTTTTCATTATTTTTCATCTTTTACAAAGCCATCTCTATCAGGAAATCTGTTAATTTATTTTATCTTTTGCATAGAGTAAGCTTCGCGAAAGGTGGATTATAATAAAGAATCAATCTACGAGGAAGCGAGATTCTACTTTTAATGTTTCTTTAAATATTGTATAACCGTCTTTCTTATCTACTCGCCTCAATTTATCGGCTTCAATTAAAATTTCGAGTACGTTCCGTAGTCACCGGACTACAGGCGCGTGGTATGTCTATACGGAACGTTGATTCTCCATCTAAAGTTAAATAAAAAGATAAGCAATGGTACGCTTAGCGAAAAATTTCGCTGATAAATAATAAATAAGAAATAAAAAATATTACAAAACTTCATTGTAAGAATTCTAAAGTCTGTAAAAAAAAAAAGTTTCCAAAGTAGTACCTTGCACGTTGCTTTTTTCATTATTTTTCATCTTTTACAAAACCATCTCTATCAGGAAATCTGTTAATTTATTTTATCTTTTGCATACAGGAAGCTTCGCGAAAGGTCGAATATAATAAAGAATCAATCTACGAGGAAGCGAGATTTTACTTTTAATGTTTCTTTAAATATTGTGTAACCGTCTTTCTTATCTACTCGCCTCAATGTATCGGCTTCAATTAAAATTTCGAGTACGTTCCGTAGTCATCGGACAACAGGCGCGTGGTATGTCTATACGGAACTTTGATTCTCCATCTAAAGTTGAATAAAAAGATAAGCAATGGTACGCTTAGCGAAAAATTTTGCTGATAAATAATAAATAAGAAATGAAAAATATTATAGAAATTCATTGTAAGTATTAAAAAATCTGTAAAAATAAGATTGCAAAGTAAAAGTTTGCACATTGTTTTCTCATTATTTTCCACATTTTACAAAACTATCTCTGTGAGGAAATCTGTTGATTGATTTTGACTTTTACACATAGAGAAAGCTTTGTGAAAGGTGAAATATAATGAGGAATCAATATACGAGGAAGCAAAGTGTTCTACTTAGCAGGCTTAGTTAAATATTGTATATACCATTTCTTATCTACTCGTAATTAGTGAAAATTGAAGAATTAAAGATTTTTCAAATGTAGCAATTTTTTTTCACATTATACCTACCGTAAATTCCACACAAACTCAATACCAAGTGATCATGAGCAATTTTTTAATAGAATCGACTTTAGCTTCTAAAGATTTTGTAAATTTTTTAGTGCAAAAAATTGACGTTTTTTGGCAAATACAAAATCTTTACTTTTTTTATGTGAAAAAAAAAATTATCGGGTTGATAATATTTAAAAAATAAAATCATTAAACGCTGATATGAAAATACAACTTTTACGTAAAGACAATGTTTTTTCTGTGATCTATCAATTTTCGAAGAGATAATTAACTTGAAACAAATGTAGCATTAAAAAAAAATGATTTATTTAATAATCTGACAAAATTCACAGAAAGTATTCATCAAGTTGTAATAAAATTCGGCTGACTATTAGAATTTTTTCTCAGGTTGTATGATATTTTTTATAGATCCCTCTTTCCGTATATCAACATAATTTTATTTTTCTAATGTACAATCTTCATGGTTTATGTCCTTCCGCCAACGATCCAACCACTCGAGGGATAATCGCGGCTCGCGCTTCGATTCCACGTTGCGCGAGTAACACATTGCGAGAAAACGGGGCCGCGAAATTCCTCCCGGCGTGGCATTTCTCCCGTTCGCTTCGAAAACGTTCGATGATTTATCGACGCCAAGGAATCGTGGTGATTTCCTCGCACTGGGCGACGATGTTATGCGTTATGGGCATACACAGGCATACGGTTGCACGTATACGTGCACTTTCCTTAAGATGCGTATACATGTATATATATGTTCACATAGTATATTCACCATGGAATCGATGTAGCAACACGATTCTCCTCCTCGCGGCGAAACAGCAACACTCGAAGCGCGTTCATTTCCAAAACGAAGACGATGCTTTATTGGCGAAAGTGAACAAGACGTACCGCCGAGTGTACGGTCATGCTCATTTCTTGTACTCTGTACGGTGTATATACCCCTTGAGGCTCGGTCTCTTGTCGGCTGACAATAAATTATACGAATAGTTACATCCGATATCTGTATTCAAATTTTTTGTGTTTTTTTTTGTTAGTCAGCCCAAAAATGTTAATAAATAAAATCTATTACAAATAGACAAAGATAGTTATCGCGTCGCGCAAGCTCATGGAATTATTATGAAATCTTAATAAGTCAATAACTCGATGGTTTTATTCGGTGTATACTTATCTTGGAGCAAAATGTATTAATTGTTTATTTTTTTATCGATGGACACCCAACTCGTGTAATATATTTTTCTACATATTAATGAATTTTATGTTAAAAGATAAGAAAAAAAGCAGTACCGGTTAGTTTAATAATATGGAACATTTTATATCTATTTCGTTATATTCTACTTCCCCTCTATGTTGCTCTTTGGTTATGTGCCACGTATAATCGGTTTATGACCCCGTAAGAACGCGTGGCGCAAATCTTTCTTGCACGAAGTAGCCTGATGGTACTGTTTTGCGACATCATGCATGCACTGCTTTCTTATGCAAGCGCGAGCAACCAGGAGCTACACGATATCTGCTTTGCTTATAGTTAGCATATGCGTTAGTTCATTCGATTTTATGTGTAAAATACAAGTAGACGCGTATTACAGTATATCGTACGGAGATACAGCCGAGTATAAACCAAACTGGCAGGAGAGTCTCTATACTATTCCTTTATAAGGTACTACCTACTGTACTCACAGAACATGTAGAATGCTCTCGCACCGAGCACTTGCATTATATTCCAGTATCGTTGCTCGTTGCGTGAGCTCCTTCGCGACTCCAGTCTTCATACATACACACACAATTTTATATACACGATTTCGAATGTATTTATGCGCCCCTGCGAGAACTCATCGTAAATCTAGCGTGCCCTACAGTGCTCTGGTGCTCTTTAGCTTTGATCTTATACGCTTGGAAATGCAATACACACTTGAAGATAGAAACACCGTGTCTGGTAGTTGTAACTCAGAGAATTACTTTTTGTTGTTGATATGTGCGCATTTGGCTTATAGAAATATTGATTTATGAACATTTTTTTAAGTAAAATAAACATTGGAAGAAAAAATAAGATTTCAAAATCGATGCACACGTTCGGAGGTTTCATATGCATATTGATTAGATAAAAAATTATTGTGTAAAGAAAAATTTACTGCAAAAGTTATTACATTTTCCGCACAAAAAATATTCAAATTTATACTCGGACCGAACAGAGTCTTTTTACAAAGATTATGGGATCTCTCGAAGTCAATTTGATCCATTGGTCACAACCTCAATCTTCCGAAAAGTGGAAAACAGGAAAAAAATATATATATTTGCACCGATGAACCTGAGTACAAAAAAAAATATTTCATACGAACGTTTAAATTGTTTTCTTGCTTTTCCAATTGTTTTTTTTTTCCTTTCATAAAATGTAATGCAACGCAACTAAATATTTTGTTACAACGTCGTGGATGAATTGATAATTGAACTTTGGAAAAAGATTGAACAATTAAAATTATCACAATATCGAATATATTGCAAGTTTCAACATTCCGTCTAATTTTAATTTCTCCAAGTTAATTACGCACTCGCAATATCTAGTTCAGTTAATTAATGAGGTGAATATACGTTTAACGAAAAACGTTCGCTATAGCTGAAGGTGAGATAAATTTTTTTTCAATTCAAGTTCATTACGAAATACGCCGCATAAGTATATTTAGTATCAATCTAAATTATCTTATACATTATAATAATGGTATAATAATGATAATGTAGTATAGATCCACACAAATGTAGCTGCATCGAGAGTGTGCTGTACTGTTTCCCGGCTAATTTAAATATTTCCCACGATATTTCATCGGTAGAAACTGACATTCGCACGAGCATGAGTGTAATGAAATTTCACAGAGAGCACGATCTACGCGATGCAGTTAAAGCTTCTGCTGCTCTTGCTGTACATATGTGTTTATATTTAAATATATATAGTACGCGTGCATACTTGTAACGTTACGAATACTATAGCGACGTAAATCTTTCGTGCCTGATGGCGTTACATTGCCGTATATCGTTGCTACTCGGACCTGAGTTCGTATGTACATACGTACTTGGGCACCCATGGTATGTGTATCTACCGCATACTATAAAATAATTATACGCGAGTAAACGAGCTCTCCGATCGAAGGGAAGACGAAGCGAACGAATGTAGCAGCGTATAACGATACAGCTGCGTATCGCAAAGTAGGTTCAATTATAATTGAGCAAGGGGTAACACGGTTCACCCGGCTTGCCACATTTTATATATCACACTGATGTATAAATATTTTTTCTTACAATTCAGAAATATGCATCGATTGCCATTTCATTTTGTCTTGAGGTGATACCGATTGAGCCGTCACGAGTGCGAGTGAGATATCGCCATTCGACTACAGCGATGGAAGGTTGGACATCTAAAGGAATTTGAAAAAAAATTTAAGTGTTTTTACCTTTTCGAAATGGCGTGGAATGCCTCATATGCATTGCAATTCAGTGTCGATTTAATATCATACGACTCGACTCTCGACTCTCGTGTAGAATTTCCGTCTCGTGGGTAAGTAGGTGAGTAAGTGGTGGGAAATAGCGAGTCGAGGATGAAATGGAGCAAGACACGCATTGGCGCGTGTCGGGAGTGCCTCCTTGCTCGGTCGTTCGGTTACTTGTCGGTGCACCTTGGCGCGCGCGCGATCGTACTTACCTGCTGGTACGATTAGCGACGAGTGCAACGAGTTCGGTATTGCATGTGTAACGAGTAAAGGGCGAGCGAGAGAGAAATGAAACAGGCAAACGGGGCAAGAACAGCGATCGGCGTGTTACGGACCAGCAGGTAGATAGATAGGTTTTCCTCGTTTCTACACTACGTTACGATACGATACAGCTTGTATACTATTGGTATCGAAGCGCAAACAATGAATTCATGAGCTTTTTCATATCCAATTATCTACTACGTTTGACATTGTTGACAACGAGGTAACGATTGTAATGAAAATATATGTTACCACAGTTGTAACTCGTAAAGTCATTAAAAATATGATTCAATGAATATTTAATAAATTTTTAAGTTAATTCAATAGAATGGTAATTTGTTCAAACAATGATTTTTAAATTCGGTTATATTTTATTCTTAATAAATCTAACGATAATTATACGAATATATAATAGTCAATGGCATCAAGTTTCCATAAATTTCAAAGTTATTTATTCTGAAAGCACGAAATTTGCTTTTTGTCGTCGACTTTACCATTTGTATACATAATATTGTATAAACACAATACATATATTGTGTACAAAAGTAAGAAAATCACGTTTTCATTATAACCATCTCGTAGTTGAGAGGCACCGTTGAGTCTGCTCCATCATGATCGTCGAGAGGTTGGAAAGTGGTGGGAAGAGGTTACGGGGGTGGCACATTCGAGAATGGGGTAGATTCGTTAAACGAAACAAAATATTTGCCGGAAAATTGTACCTCGAGGGTGGTAGTAGTGCGGTGTGTAGGTATATATATACGCACGCGACGCGTTAGCGAGGAACGAGACTCGCGCGTATACGCTTCATGAATAATTTTGGTCGGCTGGAGACTTGCTAGCCTCAAGCATTTGTGAGCTCGCGAGCGCAAGACTCTTCGGGCGATCTGTTCTAATTACGGGTAGAACTGCAGAGCTCGTCCGCGCCTCTGGCTACAATGCTTCGGGCTATTCGTAGCCCCCCACCTCACCCCGCTGTACTTTATACTTCCATCTGCCCTTGGTTCAACAAAGTCTCTAGCCTCGAGCATCAGCGCCAGACGACGGAATAAACGTACAGTTGACTAGTGTAGTAATAATACTAGAATAAATATACTACGACATGCTATATACAATATATTGCAGAAATCTTGGTTAGCAGGAGCGCATTTCACCCTGAAACCCTTACAGTATCCGTTCAGGGGTAGTTACCGCTGATTTCTGTTATTTCAATCTAACTTTTGTATAAAATAAGTTTATCTACCTTTTAATTATTTTATTTAAGCGCGTTTCACCCTGAAAACCTCACAGTCTCTATTCAATGGTAGTTAGCGCAGATTTATGTTATTTGAATATAACTTTTGAATAGAAAAAGTTGATCTATCATTTAACATGTGTGTATCGAAATTGGAGAGTTGTTTCGTCGTAGAATTATCATCTTTCAGTGTTGTAATGTAGTAGAGATGTTTTCCGGAATTGAATAATGGTAGAGTTGTGTCAAAACAATATCGCAACACGATAAATATGTTTAAAATATCAATTTTTTATGAGCAGCGTTGATACGAATTTTATATATATAAAAAAAAAAAAAAAAAAACGTTAGGCTCTATCCTCAAGTGATCTTCAAACTCGCTGAGCTTTCGGTGTTTGACGAACGCATTTTTTCTGTTATCCGATTTTGTATCTTCGACAAGAAGTGATGCGTGAGTTCTCTTTCTTCCGAGGGTTCAAGAACGGGAGATATTGCCGCTGTCGAGTCTTTGTTCTGAATGGGGAAAAAATGGTCCTGCGTCTTTCTCAATCTTCATGAATAATTTTCGGCCTGATAGTCACAGTGTAAAGAGATAGAGAACGAAAAGAGTGAGAGATTCGCGTACTATATAGCTTCGAGCGAGTTTGCTTCAGGCGATCGGTGCTAATTACGGCATCTGCAGAGAGCTGGATAGCGCGTTTTAACCCCAGGCGAATAAGCTTCAGGCGATTTCCAACAGTGTAACCCCTGTAGTCCCGTTATGTCCGTCCCTCCTTCTATATCACACCGCTTTCTCCCCCTATTTCGACCCCCAGGTATAGTTCATCCGGATGGCACTTTTAACGATGAAGACAATAGTATTATACAGAAGAGACTGCGACTTTTACTTTTCGAGTTATGAGCATTTTAGTATTAAAACGATTTCGTTATTGCGATTAAGAATGAGAATAATTGAAAAACCAAAAGGTACAACGTCCTTTATCATTCACGGGCTATATTCTGCGTAATTTTCAGCCTAACTTTATAAAATTCGTATGTGATATATATGTAAGTCTGATATTAATTTCACAATTGGATGTTTCATGTGTGATATCAGTCTGATATATATATAACGAGTACGGATAATAAATAAATAAAATTAAATAATTTCATGAAAACACCCTTTTACTGACTCGCATAATTATTTACTTTTTAAAAGTAATACGTTAATTAATATAGCTCTTTAAATATTGTAGATAGTTACTTACGCCTGTGGCTTCGTTTCATTTATGAGTATACATCCGCTCGCTTATGATACTATTTCTCTCTCTCTCTCTCTCTCTCTCTCTCTCTCTCTCTCTCTCTCTCTCTCTCTCTCTCTCTCTCTCTCGTAATTACACAAGGTGGTCGGGGTCTACTACTGCAAAACTGGAAAGTTTCCTCCCGCCCAGTTTTCATGGATCACCGAGCACCCTGCTTTGAGCCACTGCCGCAGAGAAAAGTGTACGCGACGTGTGCGTACGATATTTATCACTTGGGGCAGCAGTTACAGCCAGAAGCAAGCGCGGTATGTTCACTGCCAGCCTGCACTGGATCGTACTACTTGCTTGACACTGTTATCGATTATAAATATCTTTACTGCAATAAAATAAACTCCTTTCCAAATGTTTTTCTTTGTAGATTAATTTTAGATACATTAATAGTTTTATGTAATAAATCCTTTCTCTTGGTTTCCCAAATGAACGTCCCTGCGCAAATAAATAAAGTCAAAAAATCACACTGTAACATAGGCGATTACATTGAAAATGCGATTGTTCACGATTTTATATGATCAACAACCAAGAGAATTCAATTCCATTTCAATATCTGCATATTTTTTTCAGTTAAATGGTGCGGATTTAAACACCAGACACGTTTATACTGTACAGAGAAATTCATGAGCACGGATTTGCTTCACCTCGTTAGGAACAAAGTGGGTGGTTCGAATGGAGCTACTAATCTTAATTTATTAATTAACGTAGTTAAGTTTTGGCTGCCAGTGTCGATTAGAAAGACGGAGGTACGTCGAGCAGTTTCACGCATACTCTTTCCTATATACTGTATTCAGTTGCAATAGTATATAATTACTATTATGTACATTATTATAGTTTAATTATAGTGATAACCATAGCATTGGTAATAATTATAGCGAACAAATAATTAATTCACGAAGAAAATTTCGCTTATTATAAATCATTGGTGTGAATGACTAGACATTTTTTTAAACGGTAGCCTTTCCCTTCGACAATTATATGCATGAACTGATAACAGAAAATTGCAGAGCTATACACGGTGCAAGTGCAATTATTCACGTGGGTGTTCCTTATGAAAAAAAATAAATAAAAATATCAAATGACGTAATAAAAATTCAAAATAAAAATTATTATTAAAACCGGTTCCATAATTTAATTCATCTATCGGAGAGATCACAATTTTCTCGATCTCTTGATTCAATGATAATTTCTAGTAATATTTTTTACGCAGAACAAAAATTATATTAGTTTTATGGTGTTGATTGCTCCAAGTTGGCGAGGTATGCAGCTAACATTGATTCAATGACAGTTTTTGGTTATATTATTTACGCGAAACAATAAGTATATAGGGCTTACGGTGAGAATTACTCTAGTTTCCGAGTTAGAATGAAAAAAAAAATGTTCAATGCTATTAATTTTCAAATAATACTTTGGTTTTCAAAGCATTAGTTTACCTACGATTTATTTTAAATCTGGTACTTCGGGATTCTTGAAGTCGCTCATTTTGAATCTGAATTACATTTTTTAAATATTTGTTGCCTATGTGTAACATGGGTTAAAGGGTAAAGTACTGACGGAACGTTAGGGGGCGATGCCTCAAAGAGAACAATATACATGTAAATATGCACACACGCACACGCACATTGTGTATGTGCGTATACACTGATTCAAGAATAAAAAAAATTGGTTCAATCACGTCAGATTATGCTAAGTTAGGTAAAGTTCATGGTACTTCGTTTGGTTTACAAATTGATCGGCAGTTGCATCTGGCTACGGTATCGCAAAATTAGGTGGAAAATAATGTTTCTACATAAAAAATACAGACATTAGGTATTAACCTCGCTAGAACAATTTATAATCTTGGAAATTCGAAATCGCGAAAAGTAGAGCAGTATTCAATACAAGACTTTTTCGTTTCGCGTGAAAAATATTACTGAAAATCGTTGATGTATCAATGAACCGGAAAAATCGTAATCTTTCTCATATATTTTTTATCAGTGTCGCAATTTCTTGATTTTAGTTTATACGGAAACTGTCTGGTAGTACAATTATGGTAGACGTCCACGTGATAAAATAATGAAAAATAAGAGAAATTTAGAGAGGAGTGGTTGTAAGCGAGAAAGGATCGTACCTGTACGCAACTTTGTACGTCAATATTTCGTACAATTTCCGCGATACGGATAATCGATGAAAAATGTGCCGTAAAATTGCGTAGGTACTTGACTCGTTCACGCTTATGGTTTTACGTGAAAGTTAAGAAACGTATCTCACGTTGTTTCGCATCTGGGAAACGAGAAAGTCTCTGGTAATAACGCACAAAATGATTATATTTATTTATGCTGGCGCTTGTTTATCGGTTCATCGAATTGTCTCGCGCTTGTGTGGTGTTTCGAAACTATGAATGATCGTAAGAAGTGCGAATGGCAGCAGAGCACTCCATTTTATTTTTCACGTAACTCTAGAATATAAAACAAATAAAATTCTATAATATTATGTTTACTGATATTTTTTTAAATGTTAGAAATTTCTTAATACTCAATTGGCTCAAGCATCAATGAATATTGATACTCCGTCTAAAATATTAAGTATTAAAATAGTATTGCTGAATTATTAATACCAAGTCTGTCGAATTGAACTAACGAATACTCCATTTATAATGAAAAAAATGTTAAATACTATTTTTTTTTCAATAATACTTTTGAATATTTCGCCAACAAATTATTAAAAATAATTCTTAAAATCATCCTCGATAACCTACAATTGTAATTGATAAATAATTTCAATAATTTCAATTCAATGTTCTTTAACTGACCACAAGAACTTTTTTTTTTCAATTACAATCTCGTGTCAAATAATCGAATAATTTTTATACAATATAAAATAAATAACAAATTTCAAGAGGACATTGAAGAAAAATGAGAAAAAAAAATGATACTTCGTTTGAAATTGACAAACAGTCTTCCGTAAATTTTAGTTAATATCAAAATGATTGATGGAAACCGTTGACGCGAACAAATGTCATGTCACTGAAGTTTCTGATGTATGGAAAGATTGTTCGTCTCTTTTATTACAAACCGCGAATGCTCGGAGAGGCGAGAGCACGATTGTGCATCTGGCGGGATGCGCGATGCGCGAGATCCACAGCCGGGATGCACGAGTGAGCGTCGAACGGAGGCAACCGCGCAATAAATTCGCGACTAACGAAGTGAGGCACGTAACGCACGCGGTTTGCTAATTACCGTTGCACGTCTGCGATTCTTTAGCTTCTGTCAATTATACACGGTGTACGTGATTTCTGCAGGCTCAACAGACTTCAGTCTCTCGTTATTCCTCTTTAGATTTTTTTCTTTCATTTTTTTTAGTTCATCAATTATTTTACAACAGCATTTCATCAGTTCTATCGTCATTACGTTGTGCATGTAAGAATACAAGTTCATTTCAATGACACGTTAAGCTGAATCATTTGTTAATATTTATATATGTAATGTAAAATTATGTAAATAAAGTATATCCGTAAATAAAGTATCTCATTGAACGGTGAAAAAAGCTCGTGAACAAGAGCTTTTTTAATAGACCGCGCAAGACGTCGACGCGATAACGGTCGATCCAAGGGTTCGTATTTTTTTTTTACCATGAATTTTGCGTGTCTTTGTAGTAGAAATGTTGGCCAAATGTGTTAACGTTGACATCAGTGATTATTGTATGATATTTCTATTTTTTTTTCAATCATCATAGACAAAATCTCGGGGTGTGTACATAAACTCATATTTTGTTCGAAATTGAGATGTACAAGTGGGTATTCGAAAAAAATATATTAGCTTCCGTGTATAAAATCGATACGCTGGTAAAACATTCGGTATTCTGCGTATAAGATCTTTTTTTTTTTTAAGTTCATATCACAAAAAATAAATGCAATATCGACTTTCCACCGTGAAACCTTGACGCTACGGATACCGTGGTATCCTCAAACGTTTGGGAATTTATCGATGCGTCTAGAAATGACACCAGATAAAATACAACCCAAATTGGACTATCGCGCGGTATTATTTAATAATGGAATAGCAAAATCTATAACGTCGACGCACCATAGTAAAGTAATCACCGATACCGGACTCTACGTTTATTGAATCGCCATTTATTTATTAGAAGCATGCGAAATTCTCGGTAGAAATACAGGATCTCGTAAACCGTAATCTCTCCAAGGCGGGAAAATAGTAATTGATAACAAAAAAAGAGAAATGTAATGAAGATAAATACGATTAACAACGATGAATCTAATTTCAAAGATTGTGATATCCGGACTTCCAAATAGATGTTCAGAATAGACATAGATGACGATAGAATACTATATTCGTATATTTATCGGTGGATAACTGTACAAGTATTGAAAATTACTGTTTGCGAATGACAAGGGAAATTGATGCGTGGAGTAAAAGAAGTACCTGTCATCGATAAATCATTCTATCTCTCGACTTTCACAAGCAATAATTCCTTTACTCAAACTATATGTCAATTCGTTAAAGAATAAATTGAAAACTACGTGCATCATGCGCTAAATAATAGGTTTTTGTCGTCGACTCACCGTTTCTGACACGCGGGCTCCAGGTTGGCGGTCGTACGTAGATCAACGGGGGTGGAAGAAAATCCAGAGACGTTAGAGTTGTCAGCTATAAGATTCGCGTTGCGACTTTGACGTGCCGTCGTATCACGGGTTTCCCCTCGGTTGTCAAACCACTCGACGATAACAAGAGTTTACGATTTATTATTATTATTATTCTTGTTAACGGTAATTTATTGATTTATCGATTAGTTATTACGTTGCACAATGTCTGATCGATATCGAACGAAGGGATTGTCAGAGGGTCAAAGGGTTATGCGCGCACTCGACCACGTGGTTGCTACGAGCTGTGAACACGTGCTCGATAATCACACGATGCGCGCACTACGACGGTCTCGCGACTACTGAGCTCGCGGTATTTCTCTTCCGATACGTCACGGCGCGGTCTAAGTACTCCCCTCCGACTCGTGACTTCTCGCGTTCTATCCCATGCACGATCGAGCCCGAACACTGAAAGCTCTCTGAATGCCTCTCGGTGCACTCGGAGCTTGCTATACACGGGGTGTAACCTGCGGCCCAGGGATATCGCAAGGGTAGAAGGTACCCAACTTGGCACTTCCGGTAATCACAACCACGGAATGATGCAAACCATAATTTGGTGTTGGAAAAATCGTGTTAAGGAGGTTCGGTCGTTACAATAATATTTTTATTTTCGTCTTTCCATGTGCAGTGTACACTGTTATGGTGAAGAATATTTCCTTCAAAACGTATTATCATTGAGAAACACCACAAGGAAGGATCACATGCATTTATAGATTTTCACACTTAATATTCTTCAAACATAGCTTCTAAAAACAATTGAAGAAATCAAGATATTTTATTTACAAAGAAAAAAACATTATTATGGTTTTTAGTATCAAACAAATATTTAATGGCATTTGCATTAATTTGATTCATTTAGATGCTGAAGTATATGGCATAATAGATCGCTCTATTTACTCATTGAGTATATTTATAGTGAGAAATTTTACATTGTCATCACGTTTCTCGGAAACTGGACGTCCGATCTTTTTGGCATTTTCCACGAATAAAGATAATTCATCTACCAACAAAGATAAGAAAATTTAGGCTTCTTATATTTAATTTAGATTAATTACCGAACCTTTCAAACACGGTATACAATATGTTATATTGAAAAAGGACGTTCTATTAATTTTTATGGAGACATTTGAAACAATTCTTACTAATCATAGTAATTCTAGGTAAACGACCATGTAAGTTTAACATTTTTATATACATATAGCGTCTATGTCCGGTCAGTAGGATATATATTTTATGCGAAACACAACTCAAGGATGCGAGATACGTGATCGCGATTCTAAGCGCGAGAATGAGAGGTTTAATTTAAATTCCGCATTTGCGAATCATTATAAATATTGGGTCTAATTGATTGAACCAATTAAATAAAAATTCATTCAGCAACCAGATTCGAAAATTATTTAATAGAGGAACTGTGAAAAAAATTCTGCCACGATCGGGAATACCTAGGATTTCAGCCTGGTGCGAAAAAGTTTTATACACTTTATAGAAAAATTATTCTCCAGAAAAAACAAGAAACTTGTCATTTTTAATTATCATTTAAAATACAATTAACATTAAAAATATGTTGGATGAAAAATTAATTGATTTTGTTTTATCAATCCTGTAGTTTCATATATTCTATCAACGATGTAGTAGTAACGAGATTTATTATCTCGTCTTTCTGCATTAAAAAGAGGTTTACGGTTTATATTTTTATTTTGTTTTTTTTTTTTCATAGTGATGTACAATATTTAATTATACATTAATTATTGTTTTGCTGTCTACTCTTCAAAACTGTCCTCATCTGTGTGTTGTTTTTCTTTTGCTTCATTGAATTTGTCGATCGGACATCTTCCTTCGCGCATTATATTCAGCA
Source organism: Cylloceria caligata (assembly GCA_963942595.1). Lineage (NCBI taxonomy): Eukaryota > Metazoa > Arthropoda > Insecta > Hymenoptera > Ichneumonidae > Cylloceria > Cylloceria caligata. Next base: position 44,224,499 of record OZ012709.1, on the reverse strand, counting down.
TCTGAATATTCCGTTTGTCTCATTTTCGTTTTCTTCTACCTTCTGTAATCTCACATTAATTTCATTGAATTTTTCTTCGAACGTTTGTTGTCTCTTCACCAATTTGATTGCTCTTCTTTCGATCTCTTTCTTTATAACATGCCTGTCCGTTCTAGTTTCACCCAACAATTAAAAAAATCTTCATTCAGTGATTCCTACATTTTTTCAAAACATTTTAAACATTTTTCATTCCGCCATTTGATTTTGTTGCTTTTCCCGCCTTTTTTTAGGTTATCTCCTTGTTCCAAGATTTTTCCTAAATCGTTCTTCTTCTTACGCGCTTTTGAGCTGCAACGTTCGATACGTTAACCTTTTTTATGTTGGTTTCATTACAACGTACTTGCGTATGATTAGTTTTTTTAAAACCCTTTCCCTTGGTGCTCTTTGTATCAGCGGATTTGTCTGTTTTTCTTGTTACGCGGGCATCCGATATTCGTTACTGTGTTACTTTCTTCTCTTTGTTTTTCACTGTTTTTTGCACAATCGACGTATATTTGGATTCTTTCTTCAATTGATCGCGTGGTCCTCTTTATTCAACGATGTTTTATAGCCAAATTGGTAGTTCATATTGCAGGACATGTAAAATATTAGTAGAGTTCTTCTTTGCATAAGTTTGATAACACACTGGAATAAATTCGATACCATTTCTAGAACCATGCACACATTATGTATACGAAGGCTGAAGCTTACAAGGCGCACCCTGAATTTTGAGTAGCCATTGAACAATCTGTCCCGAAACATGATTCCGGTTAAACCGATGGTTCTTGAGTTGCGTCGGGCGTGGACTATGAGTTTCGACTGCGGTTTACACGTACAGACCTCCAGGGCTTGCGGATGAGATGCGTCCTGGCAACGTCCATTGTTCACGAGGCATCGAGATCAGCATTATCCCCGAGGCAAAGCAGGCAATGCCAGGTAACATAGACTAACACTTAAAGTGTTTTACTTAAATCTGACGAGAACAAAGTGAAAAAAGTTTAGAAACATTATTAAAAAAAAAAAAAAAACGATAATTTTGCTACATATTTCATAACTGTAAAAGATCGCTCATTGCTGATATTTATTATAAAAAGTTACATTTTTTTCTGTATCTTTCAAATGAATACTACAAAAAAATTATTTGAAATAAAATTTATAAACAAATCATTTGCTACATAATAAATATGAAAAAAATGAACAAAAATGACAAAAGTCACCAAACCTCACTTCATTAATTCGGTAAAAAACATAAATTTATTTCTCCATGACCTATGAATATAAAAATAATTCTTCAACTATGATAGAATTGCGAGGCATACTTGAAGAAAGACAACTGTCGTTCGAAGTGAAAGAATAAGAAGGTCGAGGAACGAAGGATATGAAGAAGGAGAAGAAGAAGAAGAAGCATAAGAAGAAGAATAATAAGAATATAGAGAGCCCGAGGTACCGTCGTAAAGTATAAGCGCGGTCTGTTGGTACTTGGCCGATACGCACACCGTTGGCCATGGGGCATCGGGAATAATGGGGCAGTTGCGAGGAGCTCGCGCCCGCGTCGAGTGCCGATATAAAGGGAGAGCCATCAGAAAGGTCTCCGTCTCAGCTTGGCTGGATCGCTCTCGCTCAGTTCTTGCTCCCTATACTATATCCCTGTTATACAGTATTGGAGAGGTGGTAACCCCGGGGCTAAAACGGCCACGGCCGACAACATCGTTCCGAGGATGCCCCAGGCGCACTTCCAAACCCAGAGAGTGTGCACACAGGCACACTACACCATCGGTACCCAGGAACGCGCGATGCCTCTCGCATACGTAAGCGGAATGAACTTCGTCAGGGACAAAGTGACGTGTATGAGCGCATCCGGCGTATCCTCAACCTTCGCTATTCTCCTTGCCTCTAACGATTCCATCCAGCTTCCCCGAAGCTCTCGTGCACCCTCAATCTTGGTCTCGCTCGAACGTCAATCGTACTTTATACGGTATGATACTATATAGAGAATGAACCTATCATCCCTCTCGTATGCAACTACGCGCTGCGAACTAATTTATTGAAAATTCCTTTGGTTAAAATTAATATTGGATTTTACAATATGGCAATTGTATATTTTATCTGAGATTATTTCTTCATGTAACGCAGTTGTGAATAAATCAAATTTAATAATCAATACCAATTAAAATTATACACGATAACTTTTATAAGTAAATCATTTTTCGTTCATCAAATCTTACATATTCTTTAATATTTCAACAGAGCCCCCCCCCCCCCCCCCCCGCCTAACACTTTTTTAACGAGGGGATAGAAACCGTTATTAAGCCAAGGGACTTTTGTATCACAAAGGAGAGAAACGTGATGGACACGAATGAACCAATCGTGTATACTAAGGGAATATTGTACAATCTATTAACAGATAATGGAAATCCATTAATTATTAAGAATTAATAGAGAGTTAACGAAAACAATCCATTAATTTATTTTTGATTATCGGATGAGATAAAGATTATCTTACGTGATGATATTACTTTCGTGAATTTTTTTGTGAGTGACATTCGACTACATTGACAGAAATTTTCTTAGATAGAGCCAACTGCATTCAGTTGACCTGATTTTATGTACAATGAGATAAAAAGTTTGCAATATCAATTGAATCTATTGTTACGGTTGACGAAATAAATAATAAGTTTAGCGAACCAGTATTCAGTCAATCGAAGGAATTGAACATTTAAAAAATTTTAATACTTAGTTCGATTCCTGTAACCGTACTTTTAATTGATTTTGCAACATTTTTTTCTCAGTGTAATTCTGCTCAGCCTTAAAGTGAGGTTGTCTACGATGAACCTCACTGTGAACTTGAGCCAATCATAAGTCACGCTCCATCTAACCTCACCGTCAGGTTGAGCTCAACTACATCGAATTAGCTCAATTGAATTTAGTTGGTTCAAAGTAAGATTGGTTCGCTCAGAGGTTTGGTTTTCTCTTCGTGTATAGAAAACACGAAAAGTTTAATTTGGACTCAGAGCATTGGGCCACTTAGCCAGTGTTGTGCCGATCTCAAATTAAAGAAATAATCTTGCCTCATCATCACCCGTTCCATATTATAGAAGAGATTTTTTTTATTATAGCTAATAGTTTTTAGAGCTTGAACGCCGTCCAGAGGCTCTGTCCCTCTGCCTCGGGGCGAATAGGTTTGGACAAGAAATCCTTCGATTTCGTAATAACGATGGAATCTCTTATTCTCGGAGCTCGTCCGAGATATCTGACATTGTGGAAAAAATATTTTTCGAGGATCAACGATTTTACGTGTATTCCTCATCAAACAATCGCATTATTTATAATAAAACCACGAATGATTGTTTCTCCCAATATATTTAATAAGATTGTCACGCAGATATGTTATTCCTTAAAGAAAATACTTTAAAGATTTCTTTAAAAACGTATAATATTGATCGTGGTTTTATCAAATGAAACGCCTTTAAAATGTAAGTACCCGGAAGTGCAGTTCAATCGATTTACAACAATTTACAGGCATCGCAAAGCCACGAAAGAACACCATTAATTAATTAAAACGTAATACTCAATACAATTTATTATTTTCAACATCTTTGCACGAGCTGTTGATATTATTTCTAAAAAAAAAAAAACAAATATGGCTTATCATATCACATTATCACTTCCATACCTACTAATTCGCGTAATTTTAAGCTCCGCGTCACTGTATCTTTTTCCACCCGGTACAATCTTCTTCTAAAGTTCCCATCGTGTCTTCTCGCACCTTCACGAACTACCCCTTCCCCCGCCGTGCAGTACAAAAAACTCTGAAAAATTGTTCAAAACCAAAGAAACCCCGACAAATGTCGTACGAATCGTCGCCCTTCGGCGTCGGTGATCCTAGTATCCCCGGCCGCGGTAGTTGTTGAGAAGAATAGAAGGGGAAAGAGGCAGTAAGTTTTCGCTCACGATATACCGGCGAGCAATTTGAATTGTTTAACGTATACGTAATCCGGCGCGAGATCTTCACGTGCATGAGCTTAACGTGTATACCTGTACCTGCATAAATGCTATATGGATATACGTATGTTCGTAAGGTGCGGGCAATTGTGAGTGAAGGAACAGGCGCGAGCGTCCGAGAGACTATAATGGTGGTCACATGCCCGGAGGTGGATAGTGGCTGGACGAAGAGAGCCACGCAGAGCACAGAGAGAAAATAATGCGATGTTTTTGTATCATACGATATACGGACAGGCGGTTGGGACCACGCGCGGGCGCGCGAGCTCTCGTTCACTCAGCTATATACCTCGCTGAAACTTAACCGGAGGCGTCTTCCTCTTGCTCGAATGTAACGAGGATAGTCCGAGAGAGTTTTGCCCTAGGCTTCACATATTTTAGGGCGCGCACCTTCCCCTAGCTCTCTTTGTCTCTTAGCCCTCGTGTGTATTTGTACTGTGTACAGTGAAGTGGTGTATACGTCAGTAGATATGTATACTATATGCATTGGATTCCGCTCACAAGATTCCCGTTCGCGCAAACTGGTGTCTTTGAAGCGGGGCTCTGTGTCGGGCCCAAGGCGAGGGACCTTGTCCTGTGTTCACTTTGCCTCGACCCTTTTCTTTCTTTATCATTCATTCGCTTCTCTTCTGTCTCATAAAAGGTGCGTGGATGAGACGAACGGTCAGTGAACTATTTATTCCGTCTTACGGAGGAAATGCAGAATAAGAGGGACCTCACCCTTTACTGACCCTTGGTTCTGTTCATTTTTTGATACTCGAGTAAGTACGGCATTTGTAGAATATTTCGAGTATGACCGTGATCAAAGTGACATTTAATACGAATATTATGCTCAAATACACGGAAAACAGTTATTGATTGGTACAACCAATTTGCAAGGTTGAATGAGCTCCAGAAGATTCATTTTGGTGGACCAATAAATTAATCGGTAACGCTTACCAATTATTTCGTAAATCAATCAATTAATTAATCGGTTAGAACCTATTTAACTGTGCAGTTGGTTGAAGCAAGAAAGCCTTTCTCTTCGTTCATCATACTTTGTCAACGTTGATAGTTGATACAACAAATGCATTGATTGATCTTACCATTTAACATTGGTAGAAGTTAGACGGTCATTTTGAATGTACCGCACAACCAATTGATTGGTCGTTCAACCATAACTTCGCGTTATTATTGAATATGTGACTGCAATAGTGACTGTTCAACGTTAACGCGAAGTTATGGTTGAACCAATCATCATCGCATCTTGCAAGATCAAACTCTCGAGTCTATTGGTCGATCCGAATGATAACATTAGGTGCATCGACGAAAACAAAATTGTCTACACAACTAGCCTGTTAATTACTCCGACTGTTACCGAACTAAACAATCTGAAATTGTTCCTTCAATCAACTTAATCGCTTGGAGCGTATTCAACGTTGCAAATTGTTTATACGAAACAGTAATTTCGTTTCTCGTATAGCAAGTGTAAATCTCAAATTCATTGTCTCGTACATCACTTTTCCTGATTTCTCGGACTCTATCATATATGAAGTCAAGACGATGTTCGGACTCGATGTTTCGATATTTATTTCGATATTTTTTCTTATCGTTGATTCTCCGAGACTCAAAAATTGCAGAGAAAAGGTAAATTGGGTGCTGGGTATTTCGCCCTCAAAAGAACTACGTTATTACCAGTATGTACGTTCTACGATGTCACAACACCTAAAATCCCACCGGAATATCGTTTTCCGATCGATCGATCGATTTCAATTAGCCTCCTTTTTCTCATCGCGTTGAATGCACCCTGTAGCGTATATCATCATTGAATTTTATCTGATCGGACGTATATAAAAGGATTCGAATGTGCCGATCGTTTCTCGCATGTGTAGATGGCTACACGCAGAGCTCGTGTTGTCAATTCCAGAAGCCGAAGTCGTAGCCACCGCGAATCCTTTGGTATCATTCCGATCGCCCTGTTGTTGTATGCCGCGTGTGTGTTGTGCCGCATGTTGGCTGTCTTTACGTGGTATAAGGTAAGCCGAAACGTATGTATGGGTGATAGAGGAGGATAGAAATAAATGGCGCTGCACGGGGTGGAATGAAAGAGAAACAGCTAATGTGTGTAAGTGTTGAGGTTTCGCTCACCGTAACGAAGCGTGCGAGACGTGAAGCGAACACAACTGCAATGTACGTGGAACGAGCAGTCAAGGCTTATGATCCACGGCCTTGTCGAGCGTTTGAGCTAGAGCGCATGCTGCATATGCTGTGATAATCGAGCAAGACGTTAGTTAGGCTTTCCGGCTGATAATTAATGCGCGTTTATACTCCGTTCAATCGAAATCCTTTGTTTCGTATGTCTAACTCAAGGCTCGACAGCATAGCAAGAGCAAGGACGGCGCCAATAGTCGATGAAGTACATTTCACTCCTACACGTTTGCGTCTCGATATATATATATATATATATATATCCTAGCTGCTATAGTTTACCAATTACGTTCCCACGGTTAATTAAGAGTTGCCGCTACTACCGCTGCTTCATACGCGAGTGAATGGCACACGTACCCCAGATCTGTACACTGCAGGATAATGTTTCGAGAGTTCCGTTGAGAAACTGCTCATCATCTCGTGTAAATAAATTCTATGTGTACCGTAGAAAGGTAAACGTATGTACAATGATATGCAAAATTCGATACATCGAGAGTTTCGCTTCCTGCATCAACATCCGTTTACTCACAACATAATCCAACGATCGTGTGCATACGGATTCAGCGCACGGACTCCAGTGTTTTGCGTGGAGATACGTTGGATAACAAATAAGAGTTTTCCTAACAATGATAATTGAGCCTTCATTGGTTCATACGTTTCGAGCGCTTCCTCTCATAAACTTCAGACTATGTGCACAACAATTGTAATTTAATGGACTGTTTTGCTTCGGTGGAGAACCAAAATGAAATTTTCTAATAATAATAATTGAGTCTTCATCGGTATATAACATTTAGAGATAACAATGCTCTCTCGGTGCATTTTGAATTTGAAATACCATTTGTCAGCAACTGGATTGACTTGCTATGAATCGTAGCACAGGTACGACGTCAGCGATAGATCGCTGCTCTAAATATAGAAACACGCGTCTCAATACGATATTTCGATACATTTATTTATATACAAATGCTTTTATAGAACTATTTTACGAAACCAAAATGAAGATTATTTCTTTCCTTTTCAGTATAGTTAATAAGAATAATAATTTCCATATTGATATTCCTTTAAGATTTATCGAAATCATCTTGGCACAAGTAACGGCCTGGTATATAATTCGACCTTCTTCGCGGTACACGGATGTACCTTGAATCCTTACAAAAGGGACCGCATGGTTCGCATCCTTCAATCAGCATATCTACAAAAATTCCATGCGATGTCTATCCTTTGCATACATAAATGTGTAGACTACATACAAATATGTAATCGTACTGCTCGGTATGTGTTCTTGCTCTGTGCACCGAGCTCGTTGCATCTCGCTTGACCTGTGGTGGGTGTATGTTTAACCTTTTTGATTGCCGGCCACACACGTACAAATGCATGCACATACGTAAAGCTCTAAAAGAGCTCTGAGTTCACCAGTGTACGGAGTCCAGCGAGCTCGGAACGCTTCGCAATCGCGCGCGCACCCACGCGAGCGAATGTAAATTACCGGAGGCTGTGAATCATTTTGAGAAGAGACCGCGCTCGGTTAAGGATACAAGATAGCCCTGGGGCATCCCTCTACCGTACTCTTACATAAGAAGCGTCCGGTATATATGTTTACATATATGTGTATCTCGCGTTATGTTCCTATATCTACATTTCTTCGGCCAGCTCGGGCTGTCTCGCGTTTGTTCGAGCCCGGACTCGATACGGTATCCCTGAGAAAGGCAGGCGGATCCCATAGATGGCCGTGGGACGCGCTTCGGGCCCAAACTCCCACCTTATATACATATATGATAGTAGATGCACGTACATACGGATGCTCAACGCAGCAAAAACCCGCCAATAATGCTTATTAAGTGTTTGAAGCATCGAGGCGAATCTTTGTTTCTTTCATTCTTCAAATTTTTTCTTAATACTTTATCTTTCGAACTTTGTATCTAACTTCAAGATTTAACAAAGGAAAAAAAGTATCTCTTTAAATATTATATTTTTACATTATTTAATATTTTAGTTAAAATCATCATTTTTATATAAACTGTTAGAAATATTTTGTAATATTTAGTAAATATACGATTGCGATTTACGAACTAAATATTTAGTCGATTAAACAAATTTAAGAGATCAAGCGAACATTTGTTTAATCAGGTTGATCAAAGAATGATTTTTATTTTTAATTAACAATAAGAAATATTAAATCTGCCACACGCAATCGCATATTCACACGAGTATACAAACTTTTTCTCTCAGTTTGTATTACATTTTCAAGTATTGTTGAGTTTGTTTGACGTTTTTTAAAAAAATTTCTCCTGAGTGTGAATATTACTTAGTTGTAAAGGAATTACCATAATCATTTTATTGTCTCAATTAATTTTTGTTATTGTGTAATCTCACGATGTTTTTCCATGTACTTGGTTCCGAGATGCTACCGCGTATCTTGATATAATTTCCAGGCATTTACTAGATTTAGATTATAACCGGAATAAAAAAAATGTAAAATTAACTATTGCAGTTAAGGTCCTGTAGGACTGTCATTTGGGAAAAAAAGTGGCCTAGTGGTCAAAATATACGATGACCAGATGTGTCACTCGAGCTCAAACTTAAAGTGGCTGGTTCGCGCAACTATGTTCTCCATTACTTTTATTCCGCGGTATACCGTAAAGTCTACTTATAGATAGGTGTCCCGGGGGCGACTCGTGAAGATCGTGTTCTCTCGCTCTGGCTGGCAGGATCCCTTGGAATAGGCGTGCTGCTGCCGCCGCTGTTGCACTTCACTCTGCCTCTCTTACCGCCTCTGTTCTAGCCAGTCGGAGCTGCTGCTGCTGCTGCTGCTGCTGCTGCATGGCCCATGGCTTGCGGGGGCGTTCGAGTCCATGCAACGACGCAAAGCTACAGAAGGATATCGCCCCGCTCGTGAGCTTCGCCTGGATCTCTCCTATAGCCACAGAGATACATACGCGCGCCCTGGCACACAGAGAGCAGAGAGTGCATTATGGAACGTACGCTAGGGCTTGGAGCGTTCGCTTGCTCACTCGCTGAGGTAGATGAGCACTGTGGAGACAAAGACACATGGCATGCGAGCGTGGGACAGAGACGAAGACGAAAGAGGCTGTGGTGCAGAGCGAGAGAAGTCAAGAGAGAATGTAGATAGGGATTGAAGCGGAGGGAAAGCTGGGGGAGAGAGAGAGAGAGAGAGAGAGAGAGAGAGAGAGAGAGAGAGAGAGAGAGAGAGAGAGAGAGAGAGAGAGAGAGAGTAATAGAGGCAGAGGAGGAGAAAGGAGTACAGAGCTCGTGGCCGCTGGTCCTCTTCGCCTGCGCCTCCTCCTACTACTCTCTGCAGTGTACACTCGCCGCCGCCCGCCTCTCACTGCAATTAGGGAATTGCCTCGGGTGTACCTCGCATTCATCGCAATGCAACTCAAGCCATAGAGGCATAGTGTACTAGTAGGTGTATACTGACACGATCTCCACGGTGGATCAAGGTGCAGCATGCAACCAGCAAAGAAGCACGATATGGATTGTTTCAATATAATAAACGTTTTGTCAGGATTTTGTAATTTTACTGAGGTGATTACGTAATTAAGAGAGAGTGTGCAGTACTTGAGATTTTTTTTTACTAACTTGTAATAACTTTAAAAATTATCCTTGGAAAGTTTTATCTCGAAAGTTTTATTTCCGATTCGACATTGGCGATTCGAAAAACACGCAAGTACCCGGATAGACACGCAACGGAACGATGTATGCACGGTGGCGGAAGGGAGCGGCACACCGTGACGGCAGAATGTCGTGCTGAATCCAACACTGTACCCCTTAGGTATCACTACGCTGCGAAGCTACGCAACGTGCTTGAATCGTACGTCATCAGATGTGGACGTAGATGACTGCATTCTACCGGAGTATCGGTTGTCAAATCACGTTTTACTAACTGCGTTATGGTAATGTAGGATGAAGTCACTGAAAAATTACTACTTACGAGTGATTGAACGAAGTCTTTTTCAGGGCTCAAGAGAATTTTAGATGATTTAGATCAGGGGTCTCCAAACTTTCCAGCCTTAGGGCCATACTGATTACTCCAGTAAGTTCCGAGGGCCAAAACCATATTATCATTGTTGCCGGTGGTAAAAAGTGAAATAGTCCAAAATCTGTCCGCGGGCCGAATGTGGCCCGCGGGCCGTAGTTTGGAGACCCCTGATTTAGATCAACCTTGTCTGTTAAATACCGCCATTCATTTGTTATTTTCGTTACGCAGTTTGCTATCGAAACCTAATTTCGATTAAGTGTGTAGATTTCATTGATAATATCATCTATCCGTATTTACTAAATTTTCGATTGAAATGCTTTCTTTTATTTATGTGGCAATGAAAATATGATTTTTCTTTAGTTCCACATATTTCGTTGCATGCGTTGTTAGACAGAATTGTCGCAGCTGATGCGTCACCATCTTATTTCGTGAAAATCTATGACAAATAAGTGATTGCGCTTAATTCCTCGAGTGTCACTGATGCATATATCGATAAATATATCCGTAAATATGGATATATATCGACACTGAAGGGGTGCTTCGTGTTTGCATTTACAGCTAAAAGTAAGATTCGATCAGGATTGGTGTACTTGGCGATAACAAAAAAAAGAATCAACCTATGTTCAAGATGCTAAGAACATTAATTTTGAATAATAATAATGCCGGAAAGTTATTAATAAATTAGTTAAGAACAATAGTTTAAATAACATTCCGAGAACTTTATCTTTTTTTCTTATAAAGTGAATTCGTTAATGTTTTCGAATACATTTCAATTAAAAAATAATTTTTTAATCATTTGAAAATGTTTGTTTTCGAGAATTTTCAAATGTTTTTAATATGAAACTGTTCGATCGGTGACCCTCAATTTTTTTATGTCTCGTATGCAACATTTATACAAAAATGTATGCAATATTCGTGTCTTTTCAACAATTTGTCGAAAATTTTTACAAAAATTTAAATATCATTACAAAATTATAGAAAAAAAGTCATTATCTGTATTCGGATAAATCAACGAAATATTTAATAAGACAAAAAATGAAGTTTTCTTGATTATTTGTTGAAAAATTTTTTTATAACTAATTTATTAATAATTTATCTGGCATAATTGATATTGAATCGCAATGATTTTAGATTTTTTCAACGATTTTTCATTTAACGCGAAAAAATGAAATTCTGATCGAATAAAAGTTATAATTGGGAACGTATACGTAAATAATTATTAATTGATTATTCATCAGTGTGATTTTCTTCTAAATGAAATTAGAAAATACATGAATATCGTGTAGCTTACGAAGATAAAAATGATTTTTGAATTTCGTGCCAATACATTGAATTCGATTAATAAAATGAAGAGATCGTTTTTTGTTTCTTCGATATACAGTAGAAAGTTTTCATGGATTTTACAATACAGCTATAGCGAAAGAAGAAAGGAATGTGAATCTGAAACTGTGCAAAAGTCTTGAGATTTTCTACAAAGATTTCCAAAGCTATTGTCGATGCTCCTTAAGGATCCTCGGGAGGTCTGTAGTGCCAAGGGTCTTTGGAAGCCTCGAGCAAAAGTCCGGGGGGACTTTAGTATTTTTCTCTCTATTTTTGCTGCTTCATCGTCTTTTCCTGCAAAGTTCGTGGAGTTCATTCCATCTTGTAAAAATGCTGACATCGACGTAACCTCAAGACCGAGAGATAACGTATTTTCATTGTCCTGCATCAAAGAAATTGATAAATTATTCAAAGTATGCATATTTTATGGTCGATCGGTAATATGGTATTAGATTATTATAATAGAGAGGTATAGAGATCGAGGAAGAGAGAAACCAACCGAGAACCCATTGACTCACGCGATATGAGAAGCTCGTGAACACGTGTAAGCTGAGAAAACGCAGAGTGCATCACAAGAGAAAGTGAGAGAGAAGAAATCTCATTCGAGTCGCTGATGGTGTTCACCCATCGTTCCTTCAGGCGATTTAACACTCAATATTTAAGTTTGCTCATCTTCGGCCTCGTACTCGGAGAACTAGTGTATTTTATACATCCGTACTATACTCCTTTTCATCCAATATTTTATGGTACGGTACGGTATGTATATGTAGCTCTGCTCTGAAACTGATTCATGCTCGCTCGCATCATCCTCCTTTAGCGAGATCGGATTCGTGAGATATCAGACGGTACCCACGAATATCATGATACAATATTCTTCAAACTAAAATATCTCGTTTAAACAATCTTTGAGTTCACTTCAATGTTTTCACGTAGATGCTGTACAATTTGAAATATTTCAAAAAATATTTTTCAATTGAAACAATTGTGTTTATTACATTTTTCAAAATACAATTAATAATCGTATTCCGATTATTAATTTATCACTATTTGTATACGTATGATTGGTTATGTTCAAATATTTACTTTCAATTCATTGAAACGTTGACCGTATTACTCCAACGAAGAGCCAATATTTTATTCATCTCAATTGGCAATTGGCAATACGGATTTTGAGAGTTTCTTATAAAAGTTTGTGGAACAAAAGAATATTTATTTCGTAGAATTACACATTTTGTATCCTATCCTGGATAGAAAAGTAGCGTTACATCCAACGCCTACACTGGTTAGTCCTCTTGGCAGACAGATTTACGACTCTTAACAAGGCCTTAGCGGTGCCTGTTATATTGGTTATACGGGATATTGATCATGCTCAATACCAAAAATTATGTTAAATAATCGAGTGTCCTGCACTCTTACTCAGCACGAATAGTTGCAGGCTATTACCGCGTTTCCGTGCTCGCTGTCTCACTCGCTTTGCTACGATCCGCGAGAATACATAGATATACATATGCCAACAACTGTACTTCATTAATATTTCATTTCGTGCTTATCGTTTCCTCGGCGAGGCGCTCGCCGCACGGAACAGCAAACCGTGGCACCGCTGCCACGGATAGCCCGGGGGCATCGTTACTGGCTCTGTGAGCGAGGGCCTTGGTCCGCGCCGTCCGCCCGTCGCCGGCGACCTGCCCCAGGCGCTTGGTGTGCATTGTCTCGCTTTTGCCCCGGGGGCCCCGTTCTCTTCTCTTCGCTTCTCTCCACCTCCACCTTCTCCTCCTCCTCCTCTCTCTCTCTCTCTCTCTCTCTCTCCTTGTGGTTCGCACTGCTTCCATTCTACCTCTCTTCTTCTTCGTGTCCTGTATGTGCTTACCCGCCAACGCGGTCTCCTCGCACTCCCCCGCGGCAGCCGCCGCCCGACGAAGCCGCTATCTCCAACCGTTTCCGTACCCGCAGCGACCAACCTCGTCCCTACCTGGGGGCTTCCCCTCGACCTCCTCCAACTTCACCTCATCCTCGTCCTTACCCTCATGCTTCTGTACCTCTACTTCTTCGCTCAACCGCGTAGAGTTCAAATTTTGACGCTCGGAATACTCTAATAATGACTTTGAATGAAGAACATTTACTAGCTGAACTTAAAATTCTTTGAAATCCTATGTCATTACGTTTATTGAGATTGGTATTTTTCTACATGATTACCATTCGGAAAGTGACAATTGATCGGAAGGAACATCAGTGACATTATTTTAACATTTAAAAATGACTTTCAAGGGTTTTAGAAACTCAATCCGTTTATTGTCATTTTCTTTTCGTGAAATTGATTAAAGGAATAAATTAAAAAAAAAAAAATTATTATTCGATCTTCCATTTTTATTTCTATGTCACGGATCTTATTAAAATGTCAAACTTAACGACAATCCTGCTGTCACATTGAAATGAGTAAAAGATCCTTTCATTCCACAAGGTTTTATCATCACAATCCTATCGATCACCCAAAATTCACATCAATTGGAAAAATAGTGCTATTTTAAGAGTTTGTGGACTCTCGGATTACGCTCGTTGGATCGTCAAACAGAGGGTTTGAATGTCGCCTTGGTCTCTTCCCTTTCCCAATCCGTGCTTTGCGGAACGGTTCGTCGTACTGCAGCACGGGATCCTTCCCGCGCGCACCACGCCCGAGGGAACCGAAATGGCGGTACCTCCGCGTCTGCCTGCAATGCCTCGAGCTAGCAGTCCCCTTCAGTCCCTTCTCTTCGTCCTCCCATCCTACCCCTTCCATATTTCTCGTTTCCCCTTTCCTCTTTTCACGTCCTCGGGCTTTTCTCTCCTTCGACGAGTCTTCGTTCTTCTTCTCTCTTTGTTGGCTCGTGTTTCTTAGCTCGTGGCTTCAGGTTTTTTGCTTGTATCACATCCTCGTTGATACTTTTAATTTTTTTTTTCTTGTCTCATTCTCCTCTTCGCTTATTCCCGTTTTTCAGCATCTTTCTCGTTTATACTCTTATATACTTTCGTTCATATTACAGTGCACGCTAGTTTATAAATACAAGATATAAGCAGTGACTGGTACGTCTCGGTTCGATCAGTGTATAATCCTTCCACCCGTCGGAGGGTCTTCGTTTTTCCTCGCTTCAACCCCTGTCGTTTGCCTCCTCCACCTCGTTACTGCACCGAGACGACGACCTCTTGTTGTCAACCGAGACTCGTGACGTTGCTGTAGCTGCGGTTTCCTTCGGCCTTGAGGCAATTTTCTTCTCGGTGCCCGATAAGAAGAGGGAGGAACGCCTGGTTTTCGTTTATGTACGAAGGGATCACGGTGCCGTGGGGTGGGATTTCAACGAAGAATAGTTCTGCGACTGATAATTCCCTCCGGAAGTCTGTTCCATGGGATTTACAATATTTCATTTCACATTTCTCCGTATCGTTGCTTTGAGATTAATTCTTATTTCACTATAATGCCTTCCGCCTTCTTGGTACTTCTCCTCGGATTAACTGTTAATTTTTCATTTTAAAGATTAAAGACAAAACGTTTTTTTCAATTCCGTTTTTTAACAAACAACAATGTTTACTGAAAATAAAAATGATTTGGATATGATTTAATTTTATTAAACAATTAAACAAGCGATGACGTTTCAATACACGTTTAGCACCCAATTAACTTCTTATTCACTATAAGATTGTAACGATGACGTACGAGTTACACAGCTCTACGTGTATAAAGCTTGAGAAGTATACGTTTTACGTACGTCGAAACGTCATTATCAATCTAGATTGATCCAGTCCCCCTCGATCAAGTGTCCCCAGCGGACGCCAGTTTACCTCACCCGGGACACGCTCTGAAATTGATCTATTGAGTCATAACAAGTGCGTATAGCTTGAGGCGGACAAGTTGCTCGCACGAAGCAAGGCGCCTCTGAATTAACTACTGCGCGAGAGATAGAGTCACGATGATGACGGTAGGGACGTGTATTCCGGTGTACGAGGAAATATTCTCAGAGTTATTATCTTTCATTGACGTTGAAACGATCGTCGGTCAATTGGAGGAAACAACGTACAAACATTAGTAATAAATATCTAATTAATTTTTTTTTTTACACACTTATTATTTATTTATTAATATCGTTTGTTATACAAGTATATTAACTCTATCACAGTTGAAATAACTATGTTATGTTAATATGTTTTATTAGGTTTATTAAGTCTCGGTATCGAAGACTGGAAGACTTTGGTGCATTAAAATAAAGCTCTGGAGGGGTAGCACGTCATTTGACATTTTTATTCCTGTCTTTATACCAGAATGCAACATTGTGTACTGGGAGGACAGTCGTTTACTGTTCGTGTTAGACTTTCATTGCAGCTATCCATGCACTCACCACCATGATGACGACACTCGGTTCTGTATTCCGTTTTCACTGAAAGAAAAATAAATAAATAAATAAATATATTTTAAAAAGAATGTATTACAATAAGATCTAAGATTTGTGTCGATAATAATATTCGTAACATTATTACAAAAATATTCATAAGTTATAAGTAAAGTTATTACAATTGTTTCACAGTGTTGTGCTGACGCTGTCTTCTTCAATGAAAATTCCTCGAAAGCAAAATATCCATTTTACGAATATGTATTTATTTATTTATTTATTTAATCAATTTGCAATATCACATTATTAACGACAGGATTAGATCATGAATAAAATATAATAACGATTATATAAATAATGCCATAATAATAAGATATTCGATAATACCAAAGAGTAATATACAATATCAAGAGTCATCGATAGATCGTAGATCTCTGACTAATTGATTGATATATAAACGTCATTTATTCTTGAAAGCAAAGACAGGAGCTCAGGAGCAATGAAGGATTTGATTCGATGTACGTTATTCCGGTATATGAAAGCTATCGATTTACTATATTCTATTTTATATTAATTATTTGTTTTTTTGATGATAAGACATTTTGTTGAATAAGTGAAAAATATTTAACATCTTCCAAATTTTTATTTTTTACGTTTATTCTTTTAATTCATTTACGACCCGTTAAGATTGTATACTGCAACGATCGATTCTAAATTATAACATTGATTTGTTGATACTTACATATCGAACAACATACATCTCCTGATTTATCGCAGATTCTTCTAGCTATTGGCCAATCGCACTTTTCAGAGGATACACAGTTTGTGGGGCAGCTATTTTCAGGTAAGGCTGTGGTTCCTGAAATGAAAGTAATTATATAATTCTTTAAAAGTATTTATTAAAAATATTAAAGAGAAACTCGTGTGGAAAGTAGATTGTTTAAAACTACCAAAAATAAATAAATTAAATAAATCTGACCGTCGTAAATCTTTATTAGCGAGAATGCAAAATCGATACTGGAAAAATGATTGAAACCCATTGAGCAATTTATTCGATTTATATCCAATGTGACGTTTAGAGTGTATGCAGGCTGCACCAGACTTGACAACGTACGGTTTTACCCACTTTCGCGTCACGCAAGATCAACGATAAGCGCGACGGGGATTCCACCATCTCTCAATATGATAATCGCAATTCTCGACGGCCCATGAATGTTGTCTATATATAATGTAGGCATGTGTCGTCTTAATGATTCTCGAACATAAAACTTTCGATCGATAAACATACGTCGCTATAAACGTGTCGGACTCTCTCTGCCATTCTTTTTCTACTTTCCACGGATGCTAATACATTCAACTAGATACCGCTGGCTTCATTCAAACATATCCTGATACTTAAATTAATTATTAATACTTTGTGCTATAAGAAACATAAAGAAATCCGAATATCGATCCACGAATGGATTGAAAGTCATCATTTTTATTTAAGTCACGTTTTAATTGCCTAAAATGAGACCAAAAAATGATATAAAAGGAAAATTATGTATTTTTTGTACTTTACAATTGAATTAAATTTTATAACCATAAAAATTGTTTCACTATGAATAATAAACAGTAAAACTTCAATCTAAATATCAATTGATATAGTTTATTATAATAAGTTGTTAAATATTTTTAAATCGAACAAATAAATATGAAATTATTCATTTTTGTCAAGTTAATAGCGAACGTTCGCACGAGACATTTGGACTAAAGTGGTATTAAAAATAAATTCCATCCTCGTTGGTTTTATTTTCAAGTTCACGGTAGTATCTGGTCTGTGTGAAATAAAACAAAATTAACGTTCTACCTTGCCTCGGGTCAAGGAGTCATCGGCGAGTAGCGCCAAGACGTAGCTCGCTGTTAAACGTTTTATTACTTCCCCGCGGCTGATTACCAAATGTTTTGACACGTAGTCTCGGTGGGATGCTCACGAAAGGTTTTTTTTTCATTATACGTTCGCGCAGACATAATGGCTAAGGGACGAGAAGGGTTTGTTAAGCTGCGAAAACTTTCTTCCCGAGTTAACTGTCATCAAGACGCAGAGCCAATATTATTGCAGACTTTTGACCCCAACATTCCACCAACTAAAGAATTATCATCAAGATCAATTTTTTCAATCTCCCAGTATCAATCTACTCGTCTCAAACGAGCCGTCGAGCAAAGAACTCTCTACTGCAAAATACCGACGCAAGTGAGTCGATCGGGAAAATTGCAAATCGTTGCTCTTGCAATTATTTTATAAACTCTTATAAATTATTAATTATAAACTCTATTTCGTGGAATTAAAATCTATAATTTTGTATTGTTTTTCTGTTGATCGTTAAAGTTAATGGAATCTTAATTAATTCAAATTTACTATGCGAAAATAGTGCACTAGATTAATTTAAAGTGCAACTGTATGAAGTTAAGATCGCTATCAACAAAGCTTAACCAAAACAGAGAGAGAGAATCTCCCTTGATTCACGGTGTTTACGGTATAAATATGTTTATTAAGAAGTGTATAGACAATTAGGCATAAATATAAGTATGAAATATAACGTTTTCGCTTTCTCGTAGAGGACAATTTGTTTTAGCGTAAACGTTTATCGCGAGATTGTAGCGTCAACGTACGCAGAGTGATCCAAATCGTAGTAAAATGTCGTTTGAAGAAAGTATCCGGTTGAGTGTGTGTATGTGTATGACAGGGAGGCTAAAATTCGAACTTCCATAACTCCAGAACAATTAAATCGAACGAGTTTGAAAATTTAATTGAAATAACAAATTATAATACAAAAAAGAAGATAAAAAAAATTCTGCAAAGTAAAACTTTGCACGTTGCTTGCTCATTATTTTCCATGTTTCATCCAACTTGTCGCTATGAGGAAATCAACGTTCATCAATATACTTCCTCTTAGAGATGGCTTTATGAAAAAAAATTGAAATAATAAAGAAGAAATCGACAGGGTTCAGCATCCACGTTTCAGTTTTTAATTCAACTAAATTAATTCAATAAAAAAATAATGAATTACAAGTAATTAACGGTAAGAGTTTTATTTTATTCTTTGATTTATAGATTATTTACATTAATATATAAGCAGTGTGGTGGGTTCGAATAAACTACGAGTATAAGAAACGTTATGGTGCTTACCTTGCGTATGAAGAAGAGTGACAAGCGTGAGAAGAATGAGACCGAAGTCGAGTGACAACAAGGCGACGCGCATTTTTGCTCCGTTGGTGTGGCTTCTGACAGTCGAGACGATTCAATGGTCTCACTTTCCCGCACCGCTACCATTATATAAACGTACGCGTCAGGCATACAGGACGGTGTGCTCCGTTGCTTCGTTAACGCTTGCGCGCTTCCGTCGTTGTCTGTGTACTTCGTTTCCGTGACTATGTGTAAGAAAACATATAGATAGACCTCACCTATGTGTATATCAATGTATACACACGAGTTGCGCATCGTGTAGCGCATTTGATTATCTTCAAACGGCTGTACACACATGACTGTACGATGAGTGTATCAGTGACGTGCATGCTCTTATCATAAATTGCAATAGAAATAAAATAACAGTGGGATAAAGTCATCGGTGAATGAAGATTTAAGCGTAACCACTTCTTTATCATAAGTTTTCATGAAAATGTCTTTTCATGTGAAATACCTTTTAAAAAATCTTATTTTCATTACAAAGTAAATAAAAGAATAGATTTCAATAAAAAAAATCCGTAACGCCAATCAATGAATTGGTCAATCTAACCTACACTACTAATTGTAATTCATTTTCGATAGTCAACCAAATTCTCATGAATCATAAAAAAGCCTTTGTTCATTCACTGGTGACTTCACCCTTACAACTGTGTTTTTATTTTATTTTTCCTCATTACACGTCGAGTAATATGTTCATGGATAAAGGAAAAATGGTTTTATCATCCTCCTAATGAAACTTTATAATTAATTAATTAATTAATTAATTATGTAAATTATTAAAAAAAATTCTTTTCATGATGTAAAGATTTTTTTTTTTCTAAATCAACTAACTTTTTGTTTTCCGGTGATTAATTCTCTAAGAAGTTGCGCGATCAAAGAAACGGAGATTAATGCAAGTCCGTAAATACGATAGCTAAAAAATTTGACATTTGTCATTTGTTTTTGCACGATTATCGATATAAATCGAACCGATGATTAATCTTCACGTCTCATTCCTACGGCCGTTTTTTTTCTTTTCTTTTCGTTAAATTGTTATGTATTATTTGCCCGAGTTTTCTACTGGGTGGTCGAACGCAAGTCCAACGGAGATATCTGATCGAGCTCGATTACATCTCTCTACTATACGTCTCACAAGGTACTTAACGATTGGTATAAAACGAGAAAACCGTATCTTGGTGTTTCCTTACGGGTAATAAAATACAGTAAACATAATAAGTGAGGATATAATGTTCATTCTTTGTATAAAAAAAAATCCTTTTTTCCTAATCGAGGAGAATTTCTTTCGATCAACATTTTTTTCGATATTTTCATTTCACTGAAAGTAGTCGGAAACATCATGAAACGGTTTTAGAAAAAACGTTCGGATACGTGCGTGTGTGTGCGTGTATGCGTGTGTATGTGTGTGTTATGTGTGTTTATTTGTTTTTTTGTTAAGACCTTAAATAAAAACTCCAAAAATTCTCGACCGTCAAAACTACCTGTTTTTTTAACGTTTTAACGTATCGTGGATTATATTTAAATAATTTTTTTTCTTCAGTTAACGGATTTTATAGGATTCTAAATGTTTGTATAATTTTACGTTGTTGATCTGATTCACGTGAACTCTGATAAGGTGAATTCAATTTTCTATAGAAACGATTTAATATCCAGTGATGCTAAATGTTCAATTTGACGAAGATCGCTAGAAGGTTTTGAATTTTTATATCCAAGATGGCCGAGGTTTGCAAAAAATAAAACGACTGCAATTCGTGAATAAGCAGTTTTCGAATAAAATGAAATAAAACAATGAGATTTTAAAGCATATTGAAAGTTTTAATATATCGATAACACGATTTTCGTGAAATATCAATGTTTACAATATTTTTTTTTAAATTAGAATGCAAAATAAAACTTTTCACATTGTTTTCTCATTGTTTTTCATTTTTCACACAGTTTCCTTTACGAGAAACAGATTAACATGTTTCTTCACGGAGGTTGCTTTGTGAAAAATTGACAGTAATGAGGAAGCAATTTGCAAGTTTATACTTTGCATCCTTGTTGTTATGTTTATCTATTTTCTCTTAAGTGAGTTCAGAGTGTCACATTGAAATAAGTAATAAACGTAATAACTCGACACAAAATGTGTAAAAAAAAATAATAAATAAATCAAATTGCTGATGTAATGTGATTTATGGCAATACGCCTCGTCATGCTCGAACATAAACTGTGCGAGGGTCACAGTTCTGAGGGAATCAGTTACGGCTACCATTGACGAAGAGATATATTGTGCGAATAATACATTATTCTGTTTTGCTTTGTCTATTTTAATAACACACGTCAGTTCCTCTGTAGCTGCGATATATTTGTTCAACTTCCGCGTGTCTACGTATCGGACAGCAGAACATATATACCGGTAACTCTTAAGGCTCTTTCAAAATGAATAATTATCTGAAAGTATCTCGATACCGTCTTGTTCTCTTTATATATTTATATCAGAACAAAAACCGCGTAAGAGTCACAAGTCCGAGGGAATCAGTCACGGTTACCATTGACCAAAATATATATTGTGGGAATAATACGTTACTCTGTTTTGTCTTTTCTGCTTAAGAACACACCTTTGTTCAAGTTCCGCGTGTCTACATATTGGATTGTAGAATATATATCTCGATAACTCTTAAGACTTTTCAAAGTGAATAATTATATCAAAGAAACTCGATATCGTTTTATTTTCTTTATATATTTATATCCTGCAAATTAAATATATATTTTCATGTGCAAGGTAAATGAATAAATTAATTTATATTGTGCGAATAGGGCTATTAATATTTTTAATATTATTCCAGAGAAAATATTTACTGCTGCCTTCCAACGTTTTGTTATTTATTTTTATATATTATTTTTGCAGTGTGTTTAATCAACTCTACGAGAGTATCCTTCGGGGAATAAAATTATGTTTTTCTTTAAAAATATTACAACAATGAATTATTCAAAAACGTTTATATCATAACATTGTTGATACGCACATTTGACGAACGACAAAAAGAAATTATCGTAATTTTTTATCAAATAAAATTTTAGTTTGAAATGTTTATTGTTGTTTTTATTTGCCATTTTTTTCTTACATCGAAACCCGTTTACTGTATTTTAAGCTTCGAATAATCGCTGTTGAACATTTTGTACACTTTATTTCATACGATTACTGGGTTTCTTCTTTCGTATATAACATAACTCCGTGAATTTTTTATTAATAATATTTGCGGATCCAATCAAATAGTTTTTTTTAAATGACGTAATGAATTCATTATAGCTCGTTGTGCCCTTGATGAATTGCTTTCGAAAATAAAACAATTCTTCCGGAAGATGTTCAGTCATTGGCTAATGGTCATTTGCTCAAAGCACAAAACTTTCAAGAGTGTGATTACCACCAAAGAATTTGTATCATGTATCTCTGCGTAAGTTCATTATGCGATACACGAGTAAAACGTGATTTGGTAATCGATGTTTAAATGCACGTATACGACTTGATTTGAATCATCCTAGAAGTACCTCGGGTATTCACAGATAATATGACGATTTTATTAAATATTCTATGGGTGTGGGAAGAACGTGGGAATCACGGTCGATAAGAAACTTTTTTGCTTACTCATGGAGGAAGTATTATTAAAATTTTTTTTTATTTTCCACAATTTAATGTCAGGATACTCAAAATAAAAAATGAGTAAAATTTATTTGACAATATGTCTGGATGGATGTGGGTGTAGGTATATGTGCCTTACGTACATATATTTCTGTATATTTGTATGTGAGTTACACAATATGTATGAAGAATATATTTTTTAACGGAAAATTTGATACTTTTGATATATTTATGAAATATAATATTTTTTTTCATGTCGTGTACATATAACACAGTTGGATGAACTTTTTTTCATTCCGTCTGATTTTTTTTTAAATCTAACAAAATTGATGTTATAAAAAATTCAACACGGTTGAAATTTAAGAACAGTTGGAATGTTCGATATTGTTAATTTTCCAAATACAAAAAGAAACAGACTACGTTTTAAAAAATGTTTTATGGATATCCAACGAATACACACAACAAAAAGTTCATTGAATGTAATTGCATATTGATTTTCGTAATAGATTCTACAATGTGTTGCCGATAAAAAAGAAACCTTCGAGCCAATTTGCAACTGACTCCTCAAATGATCGGAGATAATGAACCACGTAGAGTCGAAGATAGTTCTGCGTTATCGACATTTTCTCTTCAATCAATGATTTCTGAAAGTGACAAGATTTTCTCTCGTTGATGTCGTAGTTGAGTCGATTATTGACATTTACCGCTGCACATCACCGTGAAAGACCGAAAAGAAGGATCCAATGGTTCAGAGAGGGAAGGAGAAAATGACCTGACAGTATCTTGGTATATAGAGTCAGAGGTCAATTCCGCAGACGGTGGTCTCGGTTCGTGTGATCCACCGATGCCGCCACGATTTGTAAGCTCGTTTCGCGTTGCTCCAATCTCGGTAAGTGTTCGAAAGAGAGTCCACGAGTGTGCTCACGATCTAGAATCGCCCGAAGCGCAAGTCCTGATGGCGAACATCTCGCTCGATCTTGGTAAGTGCGAGCGCCTCCGAGAAATGCTAATGGCGATACACAGAGTGCAGAAAGAGTCGATAAAGTGAGCACTCTGATCGATAGCCCGAGTACTCGAGCGATCGCTATTTTCCCATGGAAATTCCAAATCGATTTAGCCGCTCTTTCAATCTCTTCTTTCGGATCACATTATACGCGTACAGTCACTGAAAGGTCGTGCTTACTGTGTACTCGGAGCTAATATTTTTTCAGGCCTTCGCCAAGTTCTACGATGACTCGTTATCGTTTGTCGATTATACGCGTTTGCACGTTTTTCAAATATTTTTTATCCCGCTTTGTTGCTTGATCGCAAATATCTGATAATTGAAAGATAGAAATACTTTAGAGTAAAACAAGTTGATAATTTAGATAGCGAAGATACTCGTCAACGTTAAACGTATGTTAAGATATGTTCAGTAATAGTTATTATTTTATTAATTAGTTGATAAGGTTGTTCATTGACGTGTACGTTATCAGCGAAAAGTGGGATTCGATCAGTATTTTAAGACTTTGCGACAAGAGAAAAATGTTGGAAAAAATCGACCAAATTCCAAGACTCTACGAATATTGATTTTTTAATAATAATGATAATAATGTCAAAAATTGATTCGTTGGTTTCTCTGAAAACGGATAGTTAAAAAAATAATTTTCTAGTCATTTTCTAATCCGTGTTCAAGAATTATCAAAGATTCGTTTTATGAACTTGTTCGTTCAATAACCCTGAAAATTCTCATGTGTAGTATCGAATTTTTTCACGAAAAATTATCCACAATTCGTGGTTAAAAAAAAATTCTTAAAATGAAAATAAAATAAAAAATCATTACAAATTTATTTATAACAATTTAATCTGTTCGAGAATCAACAAATTCATTTCATGAGATAAAGAATAAAGTTTTTTAATAATTCGTTAAACAATTTTTCTAACAATTTTTTGGCTTCATTATTAATGTTCAAAATTAATCTTCTGAGAATCCTTCATATGATGAATTAAAAAAAAAATTTTCTCTTGTTGCCAACGTACTAAAATTCTGATCGAATAAAACTTTTAGTTGGGAATGTATACGTAAGGTTAGATTCACAATCGCGAGAGTTGTTTTACGTTTTGGCCTTGTTCGCCATCTTCTTTAGAAATTATTTATTAATACGAACGTCCATTGACTAAACTCAATCTTATCAATTTTAACATACAGTTACAGCATCATCAATCCACTAATTAATAACTTTTTCAACGATTGCTGACGTTAACTATTTTAATACAACTGATGTATTGAGATACGTGAGACTCCAATGGACACAAAATGTACAGTGTCACGTCGTAATACAATGCGAATCCTGAAAATTTAGAATCTCTAGAAGATTTAAGCTAGAATTGCAGCTATAATCGATCAAACAATTTTTTGTAACTCACAAAGTAGCAAATATTGTCCAATCTGACATCACACGGTCTCATTTCGTATTGAACGCAATTCTGTACGAATCGATCGTTTCGGTAATAAAGTTTCATTGCTACTGTGATAAAGCAATATAATCAACGAGGCGTCTGTCAAAATTTGTCTTTAGTATAAAATGTTGATCTCAACAATGAACAGGAAAGCTCTTCGATAGCGTAGTTCGATATACGAAAATCTCGATTAATTCGAGTTCCAATGATAACCGGGAAAAAGGGATTTGAGTATCATTTCGATAAGCGGGTTATACAGCACCATAATTATCACACGAAACGATCCGTGTTATCTAACGTTTTATTGTAATCACTCTCGAAGCCTATAGTTTAAATCGTTTTTACGGTCTAAAGTGGTTGGAGAATTTATATTTACGAGCTCAACCCAAAGTATTATATCATTGAGGGAGGATATGTATGTGCACGCGCGATGCGCTGGTCAAGCGCTCGATAATATCAGTATATTTGTCGAACGAATTTCACAATACTTAAATATTTTAACAATTATCGTTGCAGTCTCAAGCTTATAGATAATTTATATGAAATTGTTTTCTGTTTTAACCGGTGTAACGAATGACAAAAAGAGTTGACCAAAGTTTAGTCTTTCAACAACATTTCAAAAATTGCGTCTGATTATCAAATACAAATATCAATCGCAATATAAAGTACGAACCAATTTATGTTTGAAGTTTATGAATCAATGCTGTAAGAAAATTCAGAATAAATTTCAATTGAATTAAAGAAAATAATAATTATAGAATAAAACTGTTATTCATCTGTGACTATAAGCGTACATTGTATAATGTCAGGTTGTGTGTTTGTGAGTATCCCAAGTTTTCGTAATTTACAAATTACGAGTCAGAATGATCGCTGTTAAATCATTAGAGACAATATCGTCGATTGAGCATACGTATTTACCTCGTAATACGACGAGAAAATCATTCTCTCTGCGTTTACAATCCTTCGTTCGAGGATTAAACAATGCTCGTAGATAGATCGTAACATGAAGATATGTCACCAATCACCTTGGGTAGTTAATCTATATTGATATTTACAGGTCGGCGAACTTATCCGATAAACTTTATACGTGCTACAGTCAACTCTCGATAATTGCTGGCTATTGCGACTCTTATTTTCAGATATATAAAGAGAGAGAGAGAGAGAGAGAGAGAGAGAGAGAGAGAGAGAGAGAGAGAGAGAGAGAGAGAGAGAGAGAGAACAAGGATAATATGAAATAGAACAATTTTTTAACGCGAGTTGACTGTACGCGTAGCATATATCTATTTTTATGTATAATCATATATCTGTTATTCTATCGTGATAATATTAACATTAACAATACTGTACACAGATTGCGATTTGATATATATATATATGAATATATATATGTATAATTAATATACTATCGTTATTAATTTTCTTCTGTCATTTCCCGTAGAAATGGCGTGTGATCGAACTGACTAGAACTTTCGTAAAACAGCCGGTGATAGCTCAATCATCTTTCAAGTAGATATTCCAGTCATTTACACTTTAAACATATTATTCGATTGCCAAAATTGTGACGAACAGCTTAAGGTGTTCTAGCTAGCTTGAAAATACAAGAAAAAAAAGCTGTGCGTTCATCAGATTCTTGATGATTTACATTTACAATAAAATAATCTACATTATCACTTGAAGATGTAAATTTGTGGATGTTTTTCATATCCACATTGTTTTCTAAAGATCTAACTCTGTTCGAAAGAATATTATTTATTCTTTTTGAAAACGGTCTTTCAGTAATCAAGCAATATGTAGTTTTTTTTTTTTTTTACATTTTAATGAAAATTTTTATTACGTCGCTGTTGATACGATTACAACGTCTTCGTTATGTTGGATTACTAATTTACGTATAACTAAATCTTTGCAGCACAGAATGAAGCACTTTTACTACTTGAAAGATTTCTATAAGCGAAATCATTTGTAAGATGAATGGCCCAGTTACTGGCATTATAAGAAAAAAAACTTGTCTCTGACTATAGCCGATTATATTTCTAGAGATAAACAAGAATGTAATAGTACACCAACTACTCTCACGACTACCTATTGGCTCTTCATCGAATGGTAGGAGAAGCCTTAACTTAACTAAACGTGTTGAAAGTATATCTATACGTAGCAGTAACTAATTGGTATTCCGATAATAATTGGATCGTTCACCTTAACAGCTTTTGAAATCAATGTTCAATGACCGGGATATCGACTGTACACTGTTTCCGAAGACATTACGTATTGCGAATATGTGCTCGTGCGGAATAGTACAACGAGTGCGGGTAATCCTCACTCTAATCAGCATTGTTCCAAATACCGCGATGCATTTTGTGTACGACACTTATCAATCTCGTGGGATCACAGGCTGTCGCATGACAGCGTATCACTCACGTGTTTTCTCTGGTCAAAACGACGGCAATCGCGAATGCTTAACGGTCGATTATTTCTTTTTTTTCTTCTTTATATCTCACTTAACAGCTAACGATTGTACATCTTTCGAAGTCCTTAAGATTAATGGGACTGATATATCAGATTTTTTTGCACTCCTCTCCTTATTTTTTCTCACATATGCGCTTACATTAATCTTCCACTTTCGTAAACTATCGTAATACATACTATTCATCTTCTTGTAGAGTCGTGAGAAAAGGGAAGTAGAATAGGAATAAGGGCAGAAGGGTGATGTTAGGTTCTTCTTTTTATTTATATCACAGTCGAGCAAGAAATTATGTGGTGGGTCTATAATCGGCGATAATATTCATCATGAATGTAGTGATATCCTTAAAACTTGGCCTTGTCGTCTCGTCTCTCTTCCAACAAGAGCACATTACTCGATATACCTCATCGGGACACATTGTTGGCTTTGGCAGTAGAACCTGAAAGACGATAAATATATTTGCATTTATATTCTAGAAAGAATTTTATGTTTTTTTACTACAATTGAAGAGAAGTAAAGATAAATAGAATCACGTTAATTTAACTGAATCCATCCTTATCGATGGGCGACTAACTACTTCGCAGCACGAAAAAAATTAGTCAGATTAAATAAAAATTTTTTTAGACATTTTTACTCTAAAAATATTTTCATACTGAGAGAAAAAAAAAAAAAATTCACTTAATCTCAGGTTACGGATGACGAAGTAAATATTTAATTGATTAAATCGATATTTAGTCGATCGAACGAAATAAACATTTTTTTAAATGACATGCATCTCATGAAACTTGATATTTAGTTCGCCGATCCACAATCGAAGATTTAATTGATTTAGTTTAATCTTTCTTTCAATGCAGCATAATATTTGTCCAAAGGTTTACTATTCGTGATCCTTGTTGATAAAACATTTTGACAGCTGATTGCTGTTGAACAAACGATCACTCGGGAATAACTAAAGAAATGTTCGTAGAACGAAGTTAGTTGAACATTCTCTCGTACCTGCAATTCTCCACCGTAGTACATGACCTCAGCGTTCTGTATGACTTGCTCGTTCGTGAGATGTTGAAACGGTTTTTCACGAGCTAGACACATGACTTCCCACAGCGTTACGGCAAAGGACCACACGCTACTGGCGCAAGTGTATCTATCCTGTAAATTTAAGAAACTTTAGCATTTATTTCTATAAAAAAATGTTACTGGTAAAGAAAGCAAGGTAACGATTAAAAAAAAAAAACAAACAAACAAACAAAACACGAGAACTTTGATTATACGTACGAGAAGTATACTTTCCCACGGCAGCCATCTAATTGGCGCCGGTGGTCTGCCTCCTATGTCACTGTAATCCTTCTTGTAAAGGTCGCTGCACATCGCAATGTCCGTCACTTTCACGCTGTAACATCGACCCACCAGGCAATTTCTCGCAGCGAGATCCTTATGCACAAGATTCTTAGACTCTAGAAATCGCATGCCTGATGCTATCTGGGCTCCCATGTACAATAGACAGCTCCGACTGAAATAAGAAAGTCAAGGAAACTTATTACATTTCGATCAATCATTGAATCTCTTGTACATGCTGTCGAATAGTCTCGAAATTATAAAATTGCTTTTATGGACTTGCAACAGTGTTATCCATCGAATATGAGGCGTAACAAAAGTGCGATTTAGAATGGTACATTCCAAAAGTATTTGATGTACAATTTTGTAGATGCAAGAGAATACCTGAGAGCTTTGAGATTGCAATTTGGCCTCATAGTACCCGTGAGTGGTACACTGTACTGAAGATAGTGAGCTAAATCGCCAAGTTCCGTGTACTCCATAATGGTCCAGGTTGGTGTCGTATCAGGAGAACTGCAAACACCTAAGATTCTCGCGATATTGGGATCCGCGAGGCATGACAAAAAGCGAACTTCTCTCATGGTTTCGGCTGCTCGACCGGAATTTCCTTGGTCTGTATTCGTAATGGGAATTCTCGCTACAACGAGTCTACCCGCCCCCGAGACTACTTCGTCCAGTGACAGAGCTTCGCAGATGATCGCCTGTATAGACGATATATCGCTGTATTATTGTTCTTTTAAAAATTTTTTAAATAGAAATCTTTTATTCACAGCCATGTTCGTATTATTATCATTATTAATGCTCGCATAAAGTTCCGAGATAATTTTTTGTACCTCGCCAATGTGACTAGAGCCAAGTTTCTCCACGGTTCGCAAACACGAACGAGGAATGTCGTTGGGCTCTATCTCGTTACACTTGTACGGTTTGTTCATGCTGGGTGCGATGTTCCAGCTGACAATCGGTGCGGGTACCTGCAAACACGCAAATTTATTTTAGCACGCGTCTTACCTACATCATAGTGACCCGAAAAACATGAAAAACAAATAAGCGACTCGTGATATCGTTATTTTCGCAACCATACTATTTTCTATTATATTTGTATGCAACTGAGTATCTCTATTCATCGAGTCACGTCTAGAGAATGCTTAAAGATTTTGCAATAAAATGTTATGTAATTTACGTCGGTCAGGTCTGATATGCATTTTTTTAAATCGCATAACGCATTTTAATGGTTTTATGTTGTTTTTTCTTAAATTCCAGAGTGTCTATGGTTTTTTTTCGACTCCACCGCACTTTAAAAAACTTATTTAACTAGGTTGATTAGTAATTGATAAAAATCTACGGTGTAACGGTGTAAATTATAAATAACAAGCGGTGTTAAAATTAAAAGTACACCCGCCATGCGATTCACCTATAATGCGATGTATTTCTATAAGATTTAATATCAAATAGTCCTATGAATCACGTTGACTCTCAATGGTGTATTACTTACAAATCGATACAATTACGTGACAAGCGACTACGAAGTCCTAGTCATCTACCGATATTTCATGTATGTTTTTAACGGTGTGAAATACACGCTAAATGGTGTTCTTACCTGTCCGGTATTATAATTTGTCGTATTAATCGCTAACACCGACTTTCTTAAACTGCTTTTTTATACAGTCCATTTGAACCAAATGAATGTGTCAGTAGGAACTACGCAGTGGTGTTGTGACTGTGTTTATTTTAAAGTAGCATCATTTACGGCGTAGAACTTAAAATTAATTTGCTAAAGATTATACGGATTCAATAAAAAAATATATGAAAATTAATAAATAATTAGATTCATTAAAGTAATAATGAATTTATAATTAATCCGTCATTCATCAGTGAGAATAACTACTGAGGCTTTCACCTCACCTTGTGTTTTTCTTTAGGCGCAGTGTGCCATCGTTTCGCACGTGCCACGTCGACTGAGTCCCTTTGATGAGTCGAGGTGGTTGACGCGATGATCGGTCTACTCGTTGTGCCGTTGGAATGAAGTTGAAGTGTCCTGTAATGTTGGGAGTGTTGAGCGGGCGAACCAGCTGGCGATGAAGAATTACTGGGAGGTCCTGGTACGATGACTTTCGAATCCGTTAGCACTAGGCATGGTTCTTGTTTAAGGACTTCGACTGCATTAATTTCTTTCGGTGGATCTATCGTTCATCAAAAGGCTTGAATAAATAGTGGGACGGATGTATAAATGATGTCTCAATGTATATACCTCATTCTTTGTTGGTTATTGATATATACACTTACCAGTGTTTACAACTGCTGCATAAGTCGCCTTGTAAGGCGATCCAACGAGAGGCGATTCGAATTGTTCCATCGTCAAAGACTCGTGCATGCTACCGTCCTCTTCTCGAGGATCCGGCGAGCCGCGACCACTGTCGTTGAGCATGCTGCTTGGTGTAAGATTCAGAAGAATATCCTGGGCATAAAACGTCTCAGTGCGTTTTCATTTGTATTACAATAATATTTAAAGTAGTGATTAATCACTTCTATTATAATATGTTTTCTAACATTATAACTTTTTATGGATATTTTTATCAAGAAATGCGCTAGCTACTCGAAGCGATTCTTAAAAATGTATGGCGAAATATTTTCATGAACAAGGTTCGAAATCTTTGTGAACAATAAAATCGAGATAAATTATTATATCGGGCATATTGCATTGCCTTAAAGGTCCTTATAACTAAAAAAAAATTATTGTCATATCATACATTAGAGGAGATTAAAAAATTGCATACGATAAAACGTTTTGAATAACTGCGCCAGGACATGTTTTGTACTATCATGGAAATAAAGTATACTCGAGATATACATACTCGTATATAACGGCATAAAGTTCTATATTCACTATATATCATTTATATATCTGCTGGATATATCCTAAATATTATATCTCGAGATAAACTTCAGATATATCTCAAGAGAAATCTCAGATATATTTAAAGATAAATCAGAAATATAACTCAAGGTATATCTAAGATATAAAGGGTGATTTTTTAAGAGCTTGAGAACTTTTTTTTAAAAAAAAACGCATAAAATTTGCAAAATCTCATCGGTTCTTTATTTGAAACGTTAGATTGGTCCATGACATTTACTTTTTGAAGATAATTTCATTTAAATGTTGACCGCGAATGGGCCCTAGAAAAGTTGGCAGAAAATCCGCTTTTTTATCGACAAATTTTGTTCAGCGATGAGGCTCATTTCTGGTTGAATGGCTACGTAAATAGGCAAAATTGCCGCATTTGGAGTGAAGAGCAACCAGAAGCCGTTCAAGAACTGCCCATGCATCCCGAAAAATGCACTGTTTGGTGTGGTTTGTACGCTGGTGGAATCATTGGACCGTATTTTTTCAAAGATGCTGTTGGACGCAACGTTACGGTGAATGGCGATCGCTATCGTTCGATGCTAACAAACTTTTTGTTGCCAAAAATGGAAGAACTGAACTTAGTTGACATGTGGTTTCAACAAGATGGCGCTACATGCCACACAGCTCGCGATTCTATGGCCATTTTGAGCGAAAACTTCGGAGAACAATTCATCTCAAGAAATGGCCCGGTAAGTTGGCCACCAAGATCATGCGATTTGACGCCTTTAGACTATTTTTTGTGGGGCTACGTCAAGTCTAAAGTCTACAGAAATAAGCCAGCAACTATTCCAGTTTTGGAAGACAACATTTCCGAAGAAATTCGGGCTATTCCGGCCGAAATGCTCGAAAAAGTTGCCCAAAATTGGACTTTCCGAATGGACCACCTAAGACGCAGCCGCGGTCAACATTTAAATGAAATTATCTTCAAAAAGTAAATGTCATGGACCAATCTAACGTTTCAAATAAAGAACCGATGAGATTTTGCAAATTTTATGCGTTTTTTTTTAAAAAAAAGTTCTCAAGCTCTTAAAAAATCACCCTTTATATAATATATTTAACTACAAAAAGTTATATATCTCGTATATATCTTTGGATGTACTCGTTATCCGTTTGAGTATGCTCACCTTCATATTGACAGCAAAACCAAATGGATTTTTTAATACGGTGGGTGAACTTTGAAGTTTGTGACGACGACTCAGTAGCAAAATGATGACGAACACCAGTAGCAACAGGAGTGTGATCGCCGTTAAGACGCCTATCAGCACCTGCACGTATTCCTGATCCTCTTCTCGGACTGTGACTGCGAAAGGAATTAGGTATTAAGTGCTGCCGTGACGAAAGGAGAGAATCGTGCGATGCGAGGATCATGAGGAAACCGTTTTATAGCTCGCTATATGAGTACGCAGGAAATTGCTTCTATCATACTCGCGACTGGTTTTATCGATAACGACGATTACTTTACTGGAAACGCGCACGAAGCACCTTTGGAATCTCAAATGATGATACTAAATAAGTGAAAGACGGTTCGATCCACTCTAATATGTAAAATCAATCATTTTTAAAGGAAATTTATATATTGTGAAGTGCAATTGATAAATAATTATTACACGAGTTAAAAATATATCTACGGTTGATCAACCAATAAAGACAACCACCTGGCACGATCTTGGATTTATGGTATACTTATGATAGATTTATGGTTCATTCGCTAATCGATGCAAGTACGATTAACTCGAATTTGTTGAAGACTTTCAATCGATCTCCTGGACTCGGGTAATTTTGTCACGAATTTATAGTAGAACGGTTGCGGGCATATTCCGGACAAATTTATTCGCGTCGAGAAGATTTATCGGATGTCTACAAGAAATTTACGAAAATGCTACTTGCGCCCTGGAAAATAAACCATAAATCTACCATAAATCAACTATAAATATATGGGATCGTGCCAATGGGTTGACTTTGTTTATTGATCAATCATTGATCAAACGCAGACATTGTTTTTTATATTCTAGTACAAGACGACTATTACAGAACCGATTATCGTGACTTTAGATAACTCGTCAATCGATAAATTGTACTTCGTAATGTTCTTTTTTAAAATCTTACTTTAGTCTTAGAAAAATATTTATAAGTAGTAATAATTATTATTAGTGTGAACTAATTTATCAATTTTTAAATAAAAAAACGTAAAATTCTTAAATGTTGCACCAGCGTTAAATAAAAAATTTCTTAGATTAATTTCATAATTCTTACTCATGTATTTTGTTATTGAAAAAGTTTAAACAACAAACTGTTTAAATGTTCTCTGACATGAAGCATTATGAAATAAATCTTTTATTTCTGCACCAATCAATTTCTCTATGTTCACCATTACGCCAAACCTCTAAAAATCTGAATCACGGAGAAAAAAAAACGTGGAATGCATTTCTAGTTATGTTTTTCTTTTTGGATGGAATAACAAAAACTGGTTCACAAGGCCAGCGCAGCTCGCGGTGTTATCGCGTCCCGCTTCTCTAGATTTCCATGGTCCAGCAGGATAAAACTGGTCCTATCTCTGGATCCTATTTTTTTGCTGAATTGTACATTGTCCCCGTTTTTTTTATTTACACCTACATCAGAATCTGGAAAAATGTCAGTGCGGTGGTTGCGAGGTGTTTGGTATGGCGAAGCGAGAAGCACATGCAGCAGGTTTTCCTGGATATATGCACTGTGGCGGACACCCTAGAAGTGGAAGATAGGCGAGATTTTGTTCGCGCGTTCGCTTGCTCTAGCTGTTGGTCTCTATCCGGAACACGTAATTTTAACCCGACCTCGCAAAGCCTGTTTTCACGTTCCTTGCTCTCGAACGTGCTCCTGTTTCGAAGCTCTCGCACGGGGTGTATGCCGTACCGGAGCTTCCTTCTTCTTCTTATTCGTCCTTTTTTCTCTCATGCAGTATGTATATGGAGCATTCTAGGCCAAGTCGACCACACAATAAATTTATTTTCTCTCCCAAATAGTATTTTGCTGGGGATAGAAAACCACCGTTGCAGATTTCAGCATTTTTTAAAAGTTATTTTGGTGGTTATCGTGACTGACGAGACAAAGAGTGAGTCGAAAAATCCAAAGCGTTTTACAGAGTTAAACTTTTCATACTTTTTTCAGTAATACTTAAAACTAAATTTGAAGAAGAAACGGGCCACGGATGAGTAGATTTTACCTAGAATGTCCTATATATAATATATATATCTTGGTGTAAGATCCTACTGCTTAATCCGACTAATTGTTTACGTTACGCGGAAGTTGCTACGTGAATTATAAAGCATCTCCTGGGCGTTCGAGTTCTCTGCTCTCGAGTTCCTCCTACTTCTAATCGTATCTTCTTGGTAAAGAAGACCGGCCTCATTTTCCTAATGAAGTTGCTTGGTTACCGCAGCCAACTGCAACGAGATCGTCCTACCTCTTACGCTTCCACCAACCGAGGCGTACTAGATACATGGGGACGATTCTTATCACGTTCCCAGCTTTTAACGCCCCGGATGATGTTCTTATTTTGTTTACGTTTAATCAATTGATGTTTGAATCTTCAAATCGTCGATTTGCAAAAATATTATCCTAAATATTTATTTAAAAAATTAATTCAACTTACGGTTGTCATCGAGATTAATAAATAATTATTTAAAAGTAATTATTTTGCTCCGCATCAATGAAACATTTGAAATAGCAATTCGTCAGTTAGCTACTACCACACGGTGAGCGGCGACTATTTATTTGCTTTTTAAATATAGGAACAATACATTTTTTATAAATTAAACAGAGATACTGGGCAGGTACTAGACAAGGCACTCCTTCTTTCCTGCGCAACCCAATCTGCCACAGTCCCGATTCAACACACTCGATTCTCTATACTCGGAGTAATTGTGGTAGTTCTGGCAATTATTCATAGTGACAACTATTAATCGTTAGTCCATGCGGCTATTTTTATAGTTGCATGGATTATTTTAATATGAAATGAAAGGTAGTTACGGTACCCATTAAAAGTGATGCATGAGCCATTAATAGTAGTCACTTTTAATAGCTACTAGTACGTTTTTCTTCTCTCGATGTACAAAATCTGACATACACGCTTATTTATCTACACATTTTATGTGTTCACAGTCCTATTGAAGCACATTTCGATTATACACATATTGCTTCCTGCACACTTACGGTTGTACATATTCATTTTACTATACAATCCGATTGTTACAAGTATTTTTTTCTACATATCAATCGTACACTATTGTCTGATAAGGTAGAACTATTGTATGTTTACACTATTGTATGGTACTCTGTGCAGTTTGGCTACCGTGTAGTTGTTATCACTTGAGATACTCGAGATGCTACATCACTCAATATTCTTATTTCTCTCATGAGAACCCCTGCACGAAAATAAACTGCGCTTTTCTATACAAATATGTACGATCGGAATATATTGGAAAAATATTTGATGGATCGAATGTGGTTGGCGGGTTATGTAACAACGGGAATATGGACAATCGGATTGTGTAGTAAAATGAATATGTACATAACCAGGAGTGTACGGGAAACAAAGTGTACGATAGAAGTATGCGCAATCGAGATACGGCTGGAAATGATTATGGACACTTAAAATGTGAAGGTAAAGGGTCGGTGCAGGATAGAGTGTGCGAGAAATGAGTATTTTGGATCGAGACTGTGACGTATTGGGCTGTGGAAGAAAGAGGGGCTGCCCAAGACAGTTCCCGGACAAATTTTCACTGTTAATATTGATCATTGGATTTCGGACGCTGATGGTATAATGTAAAAACCG
Organism: Cylloceria caligata; assembly: GCA_963942595.1. Lineage (NCBI taxonomy): Eukaryota > Metazoa > Arthropoda > Insecta > Hymenoptera > Ichneumonidae > Cylloceria > Cylloceria caligata. The sequence continues at coordinate 44,187,837 of OZ012709.1, read as the reverse complement.
ATTGATTTCTTGCAGTGAATCAAAGATTCATTTTTCGTCTGCGTCTGTTCTCAGCCGATAGTAACGAGCAGCTCAATACTTTTGTTCTAATAAAATATGCAGTGCACATAATTATTAAATGTGACACGGTTATACGTACTCGTTTGAAGATTCAAGTCCAAATCTGAATTCGTTGGTCCACTTCCAGTCGGATTGTCCACCGCATTGCTATCCATTGTTGTATTCTCGTATGGATTAGCTGTGTAGCACATGAGAAATATTAACAATAACAGTATCCTATCAATCTTATTCATTCTACGTGAAATATTTATGTACGGTAACACGTGGAACATTGTTCGTAGAATATCAATGGAACTGATCGGTCTTCAGCGTTTACTTTAAAAAATTGCATTTTTTTTAACCTTCATATTTATGAATTGAAAAGATTCGGGTGGATTTCTCCCCAATCGGAAACCGTCAATATCGCACTGAATGGTCTGTGCATCTATTATCGTTAGTGTCGTTATATTGATTAACTTAATAAGAAAATCTTATCAGACGTCGTAGAAACGGAAGAATATGTAAGTTATAACAAATTATAATTATTAATTATTAAAAAGTATATATATTTTTTAATAATAAAAAATAGTGTGTGTGATTGATACTTACAAATTTCGAAATTAACCTCGCTGATCATGATCCAACGAGCAGCAAAGTATAGTCGAAGTTTAACCGTTCTGGCGCGTTTTCCGTGAAGCGCGATAGATACATTGCGCGCATTTTCCAATAAGGTATCCGGAATGTAAGAGTACGAGAGGGGTTCTTCGTCCTCGTAAAATGCATCGCTCTTGCTGAACGATATCTCCGCTTTCGAAAATACCTGCAACAATTGTTAAAAGCAATAAATCCTGAAAAAAATGCGAGAGTTATTGGAACGATGAAATGCTATAATAGTGAACTACTTCGATTTTACCTGTCACCGAGAGAAAGTTACGAGTGAAAAACCGTTGGAGTTATTTCATGTTTAATCTTTTTAGAAACAGCTACAGAGAAGATTCAATTATTTTATTTTCAGAAGACGGGAATGGCCAATTTATGGATAAAAAAAAAATTGCAAAATTTGTGTCTTTGGTTAATATTTGGATCCAGCTTCGAAGAGGACCTTTTGTACGTTGCCTGATGGGGTAAAAAAATATATTTATAAACAATCTTGATACGTTCAACTCACCTGGACATTACGAGAGAAATAATTGTTGGTGTAAATGTGAACGGCGTCAAATGTTTTGATGTCATAGAACTCGAAAAAAAGATCGACGCAGTCGTCGTTGAAACTATCTCGCATCCAAGCGACCCAACCAGTGCCTGTAATTTTTTATTTAAATATCCATTAGCTTTTTTCTATTAGTCGTTAAAGCTTAAAGCTGGTGAGATTTTTTTTTAACTTTCAGATGATATTCGTCACACAAAAGTCAAGTTGATGCACTAAATAATATATTGACTAATGCGAGTTACAACGATCGTGCGAAACTAATTAGTTAAAGATCTCTTAATTATGTTAACGTGGAAGAAACCTATATATATTTGCTCTTAAGCCTATACAAGATGACAATAAAGCAATAAAGTGAGGGACAGAGGAAAAAGGTTCGGGAGATGAAAATGAAGACGGAGAGGATGACAGAGCCGAATAGAGAAAACAAGGATAATGACGATGACAGAGTTAAGAAGGAGGCAATAAACGGAAAAGGAAGGACGATCATAATGAGAAAATCCTGTGTATATAGGTCAACTTCCTTACACGGGATCTTCAAGAGCTATTTAACCTCTTGATAGAAGCAGCTTTGTGATTGTTTTAAATTTGAAATATAATCTTTTTCGTAATTGTTAAGATTTATTTATGACTCACTCAGTGTAAAAGAGACAAATAACGCTGTTATCATAATTTAAGTAATTCATTTGAGTTACGACAATTTGAGTATCCATAAATTTTAATTCAGTATTTCACGAATTTTTCATGTTGATGACGTAGTTTACAGAGATTTATATAAGCACAAACCCCTGCCGTATCCAATGTCCAGTCTGTAATTATCGGCCCCGATTTCTCCGTCGATCAGTTGACCAAGGCCATCGACGAGGGTTCCGTAGAGTCTTCGTCCGTCGTAAGAGACGTCACCGAGTTCCTCCACCGGTGAATCGGGTATCGTGTAATTGACCACACCACCTGTTAAACATAAATTCAAATGGTGTGATTCACTTGATCTCTCGTTAAAAACCTTCCGCAATCTCTCGTATTATGATAAGAAGTGTATATCACTATCGAACGTCTGCAATTAAGGAGAAAGAATATAAAATAACGATAATGCAACAACAATAATTATAATCGAGTTGTCTGTTCCCGGCTAACGTCGCCATTAGATAGGACGACAAGTGGACAAAGTATCAGGATCTCCTGTTCAAACTTTGCCAGTCGCTCCGGTGATTTGCGGTAAATCCAGTGGTCCTCATAATCGGCGCTCTCGTTGGGACGAAAACCGTCGTTTGTCATAAATCTATAGATAATCCTCGCCTGCCAACAGCATTCCGACTTACTGGCGGGTCGGATGCAAAAGACGATCATTCCGGGTTCACTTGGTTTACTCGATCAGGCGATTCTTGACTGACCTAACTGCTTACTTCTGGAGAGAAAGAGCAGTCGGTCAGATATTGATATTAAAACACTGCTAGTCCGTACAGTAGATGAGTCAGATCTCTATATGGCCAGCCAGGTAAGATCTAATAAATTTTTTGCGTTTACTAATAGTAATAGTAATAATAATAATAATACAGAATTGGATGATTCGTGCAATGAAAATTGTACGATCTCAGGATATGAGTAACCAGCGTGGAGTATCGTGTTCGGGAGTGAAATTAATTCGCAAAATTAAAAAATAAATCGAGCACGTAATAGCTAGTGGAAAGGGAGAAAGCACTTTGGCGAACGATGTAGCGGTAGAGGTGCTGCGTTCGTTATATCCAGAGTGCCCCTCTAACCGCTTGCATTCGATATTTTACGGTTAGTTCCGTACGTATAGCACGATCCAGAGTGCAGTTCAGTGGAGTAACCCGACACGCGAGGTGCCAACCAGGGAGATTTTGGTCAATGTACTCCATATTTACTGCTTTGGGAAAGCACCTGGCTCGGTAACACACATCGGTTCTCTATACACTTGCATCATCTACGGACACACGAAGCCCTTCGCTCTACGGAATATGCTGCCGAGTATTCTGCAGTCTATTTCCTAGGAGGATGACGAAACGTATAACGCCACCAGTATCGACTGACTGTAGTATACTCGTATCGAAGAATTTTACAGAATCACATATATTGAATTAATATTATCCTATGCTACGAATCTGTAATTAAGATTTTTTATAACTTCGAAACACACATTTCCCTGGGCTAATAATTATTTAAATCGCAGACCAATTATTAAGTTCCTCTGCATATTAAAATCGTTTAATGAAGTAACGATAGAAGTTATTATAATTATCTAATTTCCTTTCAAACTAACATTAAAGTGAATTAAAAATATTCAGAATATTTTTTAATAATCAATAACAAATACTAAACCAATATCCTTGAAAGGTCTTTGCAAGAATATTACCACTTCATCTTGCATCTCAAATGTAGTTTACAATAGTCCCCTCCTTCCCTCCTTCAGTTTAAACCACTTCCTTTGTCAGGAAAACGGATGATGTAAAATTGCCCTCTGGCGCAAGTAGTGCACAACCAGGAATTAATGAAGAGACGTTAGACGTCAATGATATAAGCTATATACTATGATGTTCTACACACACACACACACACACGTAATGAGAACTATATTACATACTCGGTACGCAGTAATACGAGGTATAGGAAATTCCGAGCTATGCTATTTCAGCTAATTGCACGATTCCCCTATAATTAACGTGCTCTATTCGCCTGGTGAATTCGATAATTCGACTCCAGCCTCTCCACATTCGCGTATTCTCTGACTTCAAAATACTCGAGATATATATTCGATCGAAGTAGTAGCACGTGAAACCAGGTTCTGTTCTATCGGTAACGCAAGAAGTTTACGAAGCATTGCGTCGTGTATTAACCAAAGAGTGTGTGTGTTGAGTTAGCCCCATAAATTTGCCACTTCTCCACAGCGAGATGCCCCTGGATGCTCGATGCCTCACACGTTTCGTATGATTCTTATGGTACACGTGTATACGTACTTATACTAAGCTGAATTACTCTGATGACATTGAATGAGACACGAAATTTAACGACAGCGTTACTATGTCATGTAGGGAAGACCGTGGCCTTATTTGATCAAGCACGGAAGAACATCAACGGTCCTTCCGCCTTATGATGAAGTATTAATTAGTTTTATTATACCAATGGTAAAATTGGATCTCAACATCAAATAAACATAAATAAAAATTTTTGTACCAAATTATATTCTATATTCAAATATATTTTGGATTTTTCTTAAACGCTGTTCACACTAGAATGAAACAGGAATTAAAAGAACAACCACTCAAGGTAAAAGTCTCCGATAATGTACCAATTTTTAGTAAAGGTTTCTTCCCCAATCACCATAGTCAGCATTACACCCCCACCCCATCCTCCAACCCAACCATTTGACGAACAACCAATGAGGAAGCGATGTTGGTCGGATCGGTAATCGGGGACACTCCTGCATCAATGTTTATCATCATCATCTAACAGTCAGTTCGAAATGTCTTTTTTACATGGTCGATAATATATATTTGTCTTCATGGAAAAAAATTATATCTAAAAATATTCGTGAAATATAAAGCTTTTCGCCTGTATTCCGAAAGTTTATAAAAATGATGAAAACGATATTAATCTGACTTGTCCCGGACTCTCCTCTTACCAGTCGACTCAAGCTCACGTGTGTACCGTAATTATAAACAAATGAATTATACGCGTCCATGTTTTATACCGTTTAACATTCCAGCAACGAAAAAAAAGAATTTATGTTGATATCGATATCGATATATTAATGGCCGCGCTACTGCTTAACTGCTAACACTACATGTGGGGTTACATGCTCAGAGCTTTCCAGCCGTAATTAGCTGTACTTAATGCGACAGTATACGCTGTTCCATCAACAAAGCAGTTGAGAGAAGCTTTGATGAGCTTCCCATGCATTTTAAACAAAAAGAACAAAAAAAAACTCAACGACTTTTTTATATTATTTTTATTTTTGTAAACGGACTTAACGACACGAGTTTATTTATTCTTTGCTTGTTACGGAGCGCACCCTTTTTCACGTCGAGCACCATCTAAGCTGCCTACTTCACTTTCAGAGTTTACCGAGCATAAGAAACGAGCAGTACATACTGACGCTGAACATTCCAGGTGGCGTTACAGGCGTTTCCACCTAAGTAATACATTGTACATCTATTAAGGTTCATGTGACGTTATAATACTCTCGATTCAACGAGAATATCGACATTTTTGCGAGTTATACGTATATCGTTTCGGAATATTGTGTATCGAGTTAGATATCAATGGATGCATTTAAAACGTTGAGCTATTGAACTGAGTTTAAAAAAATATTTCAATATAAATTTCCTCGGAATATCCTGTATCGTGATTTTTTTTCTTCTTTTAGTTCTGAAGCTTATTTTAGTTGACTAAAAGATACGTCGCAATAATATCAATTTGACGACGGAGAATGTTTTTTTTTTTTAATTAACAATTCACTTTTAGAGGAAAATAAATATATTCGTTATAATGCAAAAAATATTATTAATTTATTTAATTTGGCTTCAGTTAGACATATTTCTATCTCAGTATTTAGTATTAAAATAATAATACTCGGAAGATTATAAACCCGTAAATGAAAAGTATGAAACTATGTGTACAGTGTGTATGCAATTCATGTCGCATGAAATTGTTATCATACCAACAGGTTCATTTACACGTTGCAGTGTTATATTTTTAAGCTGCTGTTCACTCGTTTTCATTCCCTTTATTTGTCTATATTTATATATTCTATTAATAACAAGGTAACGTTCAAATGCCAGAGTGAGAATAAATAAACGAGTGAGAGACAGAAGTTTTCGGACGATGAGAGGCAGTCGATGAATAGAGCAGTGAAATCTCGCTGGACTCTGTAGGGCCGGTATATTTGGTCGCGATGTTATATTCTCTGAAAATATGGATCTACCGGCGTACCGTTCATCTACTATATTTTATTAATTCATACAACCAATATCCGTACCAGCAGTGACCAATTGCGGCATTCGGCAATTAAAAATATTATTTTAACGCATCGGAAATATTGTTCCAATTATTTTTAAATAAAAAAAAATAATAAGTGTTGTCGGAGTTACTTTCTCTGTTATTTTATGTAAAAAAAATTAAAACGATCCGTCACTTGTATTTCACGGAATTAATAATTATATCGTTATATTCGATAACTTTTTTTTAAAACTCCCGACTGAAAAAAGGATTTTTATGCATTCGACCTAGATTTCGAGTTATAACTTTGATGTTTGACTGTAGCGTAGGTACGAAACATTGCATAAAATCTATGAAACCGTGTATGCAGAATTTTTTCATGGGTGATTATATAATTATGGGAAAAAACACGTTTGATCTACATGAAGAAAATGCAAATAAATGCGCTATTTATGCATTTCTTTACTGAAACGGCAATTTCCGGTTCAAATAATTAGGTTTTTACGTTTGAAGTTATAAATTTCTTTATTCAAGATTGTTATTTTTAAGTGCTATGAATTGCTCATTGCTTTTTTTTCCTAGGAAATATATTGACAAGATAACAACATTTTTGAGAAAGAAGAAAAAGCCTACGGAGTTCTTATTAAATTATGTATCGCGTGTAGTTGTGAGAAAAAATTTCTTATCTCTTTATAAATAAAAAAATGGTTTAGGTAATACATTTATCTGTGTTCTAGATTGGTCATATAAAATTGTTATAAATAGTTTTTGAGTTTCTCAGAGAGACGAACATTTTGGAAGGATAATTTTCGATTGCGGTAACGGCCACGAGATAAACACGAGTCGTAATTAATAGCAAAATTCAACGTTATAAGATAACGTACATACAATGTATATTATATTAATATTCGATGTATATAAACATTGACAAAGTACTGTTTGATAGATGCGTGGGCAATTACCACGAGACCTAAATGAATAATTTATGTCATCGATGGAATGAATAGTAATACATAATTGCGTGGCGATGAAGAGTGAACCGTGATGCGTGCATGACAGATATATTCACACATGCGATTTCACACAAGGCCTCGAGTGCATAAGGGAATTAAAATACATTGACGTCCAAGTCTGACGAAGTCCAATATCGCAGAATCATCACCGCTCCCCTATCAAAACTAGATACCACGGACATTCGAGCTACAAAGCACGTTACGTCTCTCGACGTTTACACAAGTAATAATTGGGAAACTGATTAAATTTGCGTATAAACGGTTTTGTTGATAAAACACGATAAACACGATGCATCGAATGCTCGAAGATCATTTCATCTGCATCCATATTTCAGAAAGCATTGAATGGCTCAATGACCGTTTAAACATTTTTATCGCCTTATGTTTCTTTGAGAATAAAGGAAAATTAAATTAAAACTCGAAGCTCGGAGATTGTTATGCAAAATGTACTTGAAAGAGATATTCATATAAATCGATAGTCGAGTTTAAATCACTTTGGACTTTGGAATATTTTGATAAAAGAGACGAATATTCGTGCATACGACTTTTGAAAGAATAACGGTGAAACGGACTCGAGTTTTAGTATTATCCTTTGACGATCGATCTATAAAAAAATTCAGATATAGTGAATTCTGGTAAGTCTAGGCGATTGAAATATTTTTACATAATACGAATTTGTCAGAATTGTTACGAAAATCTCAATAAATCATAGTGAAAAAAGGCTGCACAGTAGTACGTTGCAAAATGCTTGTTTATTATTTTACATTCTTGGCAAAGTCGTTTCTACAGAGAAATATGTATGTTTGACAATTTCAATGATGACAACCAAGCAATTTCAATTGGCAGCTTCAACGATGACAAAAATGAAAGAAGAATTTCAACATCCAAACTTGAACTTCACAAGTGTCAGCGATTACAGATGTTTTTTAAAAAAATGTAAATTCTACTAAAATTTTAACCATTCGATGGATTCTCTCCAAATTCTATATCAATAATTGTTCAGTGTTAGTCAATTAAAAAGATAGTTAGAAATTAGCAAGGTAGAACATTTCAGCCCGATATCTCTAATTTTGCACAAACTGGAACGAGAAAAGACATTTTTCAATAATTGAAAATAACAAAAATTCGAGCCTTTCGAAGTTTGAGCCAAGTGTCTCAAAAATAACAAGAAGTAGAGTCTTACCAACGTAAAAATCTTTATGCACATACACACACACACACACACACTGACATGAAAATAAACAATAAAAAATACCTAAAGGCTACACTTTTTTTTCAAATACTCATAAATTCCGTATAGAAGCATCGAATAAACATAAAAGCTTTACGTTTTTTCCATTAAAGCATACCGAGTGAAGTAGCTTATCAAAGTGGTGCACGGCTATTATATCCTTTACAATTTAAAGCATCAAATAAAAAGTGTAATTGGAGAATGGTTCTGATATTTTTAAGCTAATTTGTTAAATTATACCGCTACGGGCAATTGGGGTCTTTGAACCACCTGAAAATAGAGCAATTAAATTGGACGGACATATAGAATATTACCGCTCATACGATTATTTACAAAAATACGTCACTGAACTATGAAAAAAAAATGCAGTACTCCGTCATCTAATATCAAACATCGCTGCCGATCATCCATAACGATTGATTGTTCGCTTTGGATCGCAAGTTTCTATCGGAAGTGAAATCACGCCACAAAACTATCCGAGTTATATTCTGCTACTGAAAGATTCGTGGATGAGTGGTCTAGTTTATATTCGAGAGCACAGAAGACGAATATATGTGAAATAGCTGGCAGGTATTCGCGCTTACAAAGTTCCAACTCGACGTTCTACTAATCCGGTGCGCCTCTCTGGCTGGAGGATACACGGAATGTATGGAAATAAAGACGAAAGCATAAGAGGCAAAGCGCCGGACCAGGGAAATATACGAGGGTTGCGCGGATGGCACAGTTACATCATGCATGTCCGCTCTGTTGATAGTGCATGTATTTATATCTCTGTGTATACGTGTATGTATATGTATATACTCACTCTCATCTTGGCAGCCTTTGAGCTCCATGCGAAGGCAAACTGTACGTCTGTGTACCGAGTGCGGAAAGACGCGGATCTGGCTAGCGAAGAGAGGAGGTATTAGCTCATGGGAGACGACTGTTGACGTGTCACTGTTACCCCCGAGTATCTAAAAGTATGTTTGAATAATTTAATATATAAGATATTATGACACGACAGTGTCAGTTAGTGGAGCATCGAGTCTCCGATATTACGGTGTCACCTACTTTTCTTACTTTATTGGTTAAATTCTATGGATTTCAATGACAATGTGCATTCATCTCGAAACTATGCACTTAATATCTGGAAGATATTGAAGGGAAAAAGATTGTCACTTTAAAATCGATGAGTTTTGACGTTACATTAAATCGTGTAAAGATTGTGGTACGTGGGATGTGGAATTACGGACGTGGTACTTGCCTCTTAGGTGTATTTATTTTTAATCAATGTATATAGTCTACTGGTAGTTGACACTCTCGATATAACTTGTATCTTTATTTTGTATAACTTTTAAAAAATATTTTTGTATCTTATAATGAAAGTATGAGAAATAAAAATATGTGCAAACATTGTGCTTGCAACAAGGGTAATACGAAAGATTTGAAGAAGATTTATCAAAAGGAAAATGCATAGATAATTTTTTATTACAAATATTTGAAACTTTTTTTCTTATTATTGGAATTGCGTTTTCGAAAATAATATAAATTCTCGACTTCTTATCAATCGTGAAAAGAAAAGACTTTGACAAAAGTTGCCACTGTAAAAAATATTGTAAACAAATGAAATACATTTTTTACGAGGTAAATATTTTAAACGAAATTGCACGAAATATAATTGTATTAAAAATATTTGTACAACTAACATTCTCAGTTTTGACGTATGATCTATGACTCGACCACTCGCATCACTGTTTTACTGGAATGAAAGAGCTTTCAGAGTCTGTGCTGAATGAGCCCGTGAGTGTGTTCGTACAGCCGGAAAAAAGGAATTTTTAGTCCGATTTAACGATGGGTTATTACGGTTGAAAACACGACAAAAGCGCACGAACCAGGTACACGCTAATAGTATTTTGCGGAGGACTGACCCGGATAATACAATCACGATGTGATATCTTTCGTTCTTATTATCTTTAAATGTTTTGTTTGGATCTTTTCGAGTTCGGTGTATTTAAAATTTGCATCACATGCTAGAAACTTAGCACTAAAAACAATAATAATTTATTCCAAAGCCATCTACCTCGAAATCTTATTGTATTAATATCGTTATTATTACATTTTTGTTGTCCCAACGCTTGTACTGGCGCCATTCTTTGAATCCAGGCCTCCAATACTCGATCGTGTATTCCTCGACGTATTCCTGTCCTCGGCCATGATCGTAACGACCCTGTGTCTGTACACCCGTGACAACGTGAGGATTTCCAAAATCAACCTGCAACCACTCGCGAACTCCAGCCTCGATTTGTCTCTTTGGACACCACGCACCACCGGCAGTCTCCTTTCGCAGTCTAATGTACAAAAAATATAAATAATATTAAATATTAATAAGCAATAATATAATGGGTGAATATTAACGAGATTTTTATTTAATTATTTAGCGAAGTATAATAAACGACAAAGTATAGCTTCTCTTTGAATAAAGCTACTATCGCTCTATCTATAGATTTCTCTTCTTCTTTTTCCACTCGAGTTTCGTGCTGCTGACGTCAATGAGCAGCGTAAATAACCCGACAGAATCTGAGGAGTCTCTTGAAAATTTTTCATTTCCATTACGACGCAAATTACCCGCCAGCAGCGGCAAAATATTTTTCATTTTCACTCAAATGCTTGATTTTATGGGAAACCGAGATGCAGCCAGCTGCTTTCAAACGGATATTGCGTACTTCCGTTTTTTACGATTATAAATTAGAAAATGTAAAGATAAAAATAAAAAATAGTTATTTTAACAAAATGCAATTGAACAAATTAGCATAATAAAAATCAATTTTTTTGCGTACTTAGTTTTTGAATATTATTTAATATAGACAAGGCACTTGCAATTGTTTGTAGTGATAGGATGTCGTCCTCTTAGTGACCCTATAGTGAACCTCCTTAAGAAATTTATAGAATGATAACGCTATAAATAAATTAGCATAAGATCATCCGCATGAATTATCGTACGTGTTTGTCATGGGAACTGTATTCCGATAAACACATAAATAAATACAAATCTCATCGAAGTTACGATGTAAAAACTTTTCTTTTTTTTGTTCAGTTGAATATTCTTAAGTATCTAAATGTATCTTAACATTAAAAAACAATCAAATTATTTATATTTTCACTGAAAAAAATTACAATTGGTTCTTTTTTCATTTGGACATTCAATTTGATATAATAATTTCTTTATTTTTAGTTACCTTTCTTGATGTAATATGATTTCATTGATAGTAAAAATATTGTCCTCTGCTGCAATTGATTATACCAATCGTTCTGTCATACCCACGAAAACCTGCTGAATTGGACGAAATAATGAAAGAAGAAACGAGACGTATAACGCAACGGGAAATAAAGTATGTGCGTGTGTGATAAAGATTTTTGTTCGTTTATGCCGTGAACGCTATGCGAAGAGCGGTAGCTACGATTCTCCATGATTGATTCTGCAATCGGCAATGCAACCACGAGAGGTGGGCAACGAGGTTGACGAGTGTCCCAGGCACGAGAAATCCCGTACACACCGGTGTCAGGACGGTCTGCCTTCCCCAGGAGGTTCGATCGGCTGATCAGTTTACCGCTTCTACTACTGCCGCGATAAAACAACATCCCGACCCAGCCGGTACCGCTATCCTCCACTGCTCTACCACTAGATGACGCTTCATGGATTGGATGAAGCCATTCTTCAGCCGCGAATCAATCACATGGAAATACCACAGGGAATACACCAAATGTAGGAAAGTTGGCGCGAAAAGAAAAAAACATTACTTTACGTGCTGAACTATTTCATCAAAAGTTTTCGTGTCAATGTTCTGAACTAATAGTAAAACCTACATGCGTCGTGCGAATAATATTATATTCTAATTTAACTTAATGTAATTGATATTCTAATCAAATGGGTTTGTAGATGAGCGTGAAACTATTTTTGTGTCACGCATATTGTGTTATGTTCACGTACGCTTTTCCGATGATTCAATAATTACCAACACAAAAAACAAAGGACGAGATTGTACGCGTAAATTTAATTTCTAATTATGATTAAAAAACAACACTGTAATAAGGATGTAGGGAAATTACCATATAAACTGAGAAAAACTGCTAATGGTCAGATGTTAGTTTTTACATAAACACCGCCCGCCATCTCTTTTTAACGCTAAGTCGCGGAGCGGATATTTCTTTCAGCGCAGCTCCTCTCCTATTACCCTCACGCTTTTTTAGCTCAAATATCCTTAATATATGAACGATTGCAAAATGAATGATGAGATTTAAATTACCGTCCGTATCGAGGGCCAACGTTTGTCACGTATGACGATGACGCGTTTATAGCAGAGTCTTGAATGTGACCGGATTCCATTCCTAGCGCCGAGTTACATGATCCTGAAACATAAAAGACAAAAGAAATTAAGAATGCGATCAATTCAAATAACTACCGATCGGAAAAGTAAAGATAACGGAGAATAGAAATGAATAAAAAATTTGCGATTCTTCATCTAATATTCCACACTAGAAATTCAAACTACTTAAGGATGCTTCATTTTCGTATATATTTCCTACCAAACGTTATATACGATCAGCATTGGAAAGCTTCGAGATAAGTGAAAAAATGTTGAAGAAGATCAAACAATTTGAGGATTAGAAATTAAAACATTTACTTCGAATAATTAATAATTCCACAAAAATTATTGATCAATTGTTTAAATAAATATTCTTTCACATATTTTCAGAAAATGTTATCTTTTTTTTTTATGAAATGAATATGTTGTTTTTCAAAATAATTTTCTATTCGATTTTCAAACTTTCGTTTTCGCGAATTTTTAAAGACTGCTTTTTTTTTTATAAAACTGTTTGTTCAATGACCCTGAAACTGTATATTTGGTCACGGTATTATATTCTCTGAAAATATGAATCTACCGGCGTTTCGTTCATCTATAATATTTTATTTATTTACACAACCAATATCCGGATCAGCAGTGGACAATTGCGGCATTCGGCATAAAAAATATTATTTTAACGTGTCGGAAATATTATTGAAATTCATTTTTAATAAAAAAAAAAAGTTGTCAGAGTTCCTTTCTCCGTTATTTGATGTAAAAAAATGTAAACAATGTAACACCTGCATTTGACAGAATCAATAATTATATCGTTATATTCGATAACTTTTTATTTTAAGAAGGGTGGAACGCTAGGCTTACGGGGGATGAATTCGGTGGAGCACGCGGTGCGGGGCAAGTAACGTTGGAGCGAGGTTCGCTGTGCGGAATACCGAGCGTGCTGAGAGAAAAGCTGGAAGATCCGTTTCACTGGTGCTAACAATTCATAAACTAAGCACACAATCGATCTGATTGTTGTCATGCTACTCTATTCATCTCCTCGTTGTTGAAATATCATTTTTTTATTTTTGCCTCTACGCTTTTACTAGAGTTAGGATGGAGCAAAACACGTAATTTGCAACAATGCCGTACGAACGCATGTTAAAAGAGTCTAACAACATACTAACATTTTGTGTCAATGGTGTGGGTGTAAATTTCCAAATAATTTAGGCACATTTCTGCAGTAGTGACGAAAATGTGACACACATTTTACATTTTTTGCGCATTTTTCTCTATCTGATCAACCGCCTTAAGCTCAACTCCCGACTGAAAAAAGGATTTTTATGCATTTGACCTGGATGTCGAATTATTACTTTGATGGTTGAATGTATCATAGGTACGAACCATTAAATAAAATCTATGAAATCGTATATACAGAATTTTTTGATGGATGATGATATAATTATGGGGAAACGTCCTTTGATCTGGATTTAGAAAATTCGAATAAATATGTAATTTATACGAGTACATTCTTTGACTGAATGAATATGTTGATTTTCAAAATAATCTTCTATTTAATTTTGAAATTGTCGTTTTCGAGAATCTTCACGGAATGTTTTTTTATAAAATTGTTTGTTCAATGATCCTGGAACTTCCTGGGTACAATATGAAATATTTTCACCCAAAATATCGTAAAAATTTTCTTTAAACAATCATATTCGTTTGAAAAAATCAAGATATTTATTTCATAAGACCAAAAATAAAGTTTTCTGATGATTTGTAAGGGATTTTCTCAAACTTATTCATTATTATTAATAAATTGTTTGCATTATTATTATTTAAAATTAATGTCCTTGGTATCGTTAACATAATTGATTATCAAAAGATTTTTCTCTTAACGCAAACTACAAAAATTGTGATCGAATGAAAATTTTAACTGATGTATATATACGTAAAGTACCCTTAATTCGATCGTTCAGACATTTAGTTGTCAAATGTTTTTTTTGGCTATTTAAAAGACCATCGTGAAATAAAATGAACGTTAGATTTGTTTTGACAAATCCTCTTGAAGAAACTTAATGTACGAGCAAAACACGCGAAATTGTGAGAATTTTGAATTCAACTATTCGCGGATTGAGAGATAAAAGAATTCAGCACTGTCCGGCAGCGTGACAAACAGGTGGTTTGAGATGGATAGTATATCGACTATAAGAATCGTTTAAATAGTGGAAGATCGTTATTCCTCTTGAAGGAAAGACACTTCTCATCGAGCAGTCGTAGTGGACAGTCGCACCTCAAATTTCTTATATCATAATTGACGGTACCAAATTCGCGTTCATACTTTAATGCTGGGCGTCAACGACTGCATCAGAACTATCGATCAACATCCAGACCTGGAAAATAGAATCTTTAGCATTGGATCCAGCGTTCCTGAGCAATAATTAGGTACTAGTTAACATACTTTTTCATGGAGGTGGTTCTGAGAAAAATAGAAATGAATGAGAAAGCAAAATGTAAGATTTATTACAGTTAAACTTTAATTTATAAACACGTTGTCAAATAAAAGTTACGGAGAATCAATAAGAAACTATTAACAGTAGTATACTGTTAATATGCGACAGGTAAAAGACAAAGATAATAGACGAAAATAGAAAGCAAGATGAATGACAGAACTTTGGAGTAAAATAAAGGTGCGAAGAGAAGCGTGTATCTTTATTTAGGATCTAGGTCCATTATCCAATTCGGTTGCGCCTCGTCTTTCAGCAATCTCTCGTTTCATTCAAGTTTCAATCTGTGCTCGGTAAGCAGCAGTCATTCAGGTGTAATCTTTCCATTAATCTATTTTTATGCACACACAAAGGAGAGAGACGGAGATTTACGGTGGTGGAAAGTGTCGAGGTGCATCATCAGACACGATTTGATTTTGTTGGAACGGTGTATTAATGAACGCTGTACTCACTTTACTCTGTTTTTTCAGTGCAAACTGAGCGTTACGTCGAGTATGTGAATACTTTTGTATTTTTTTCTTTAACAGGGAACAAGAATTTTCGAGTTCTACTCTTTTTAATTCTGAGTGCTCGCAGGAGAAAAAGAAATTATTCATCATGCGTTTAGCGGTGATCATGTGATCGATGCGATTTTCAATGTTGCCACATTTCTTTAAATCCACAATAACTAGTTTAACCTAATTTGTCCCGTCAATTCTGTAGCTGAATACGCTGATTTTGACATATCTTTTGGTGTAATGAATCAACTCGATGAGATAAATGACTTTTATAAATAGCCTATTCGTAAATACCGTATTATTAACTGTTACTATTATCTAAAACCGTGTACGTGTGTGTTCCTAACTTGAGATCACATCGGCCGATAAGCTGGGTGGTGGCGAGTTACCGTTATCTCACGTCAGAGGGCTACATAACCAATTGCGTATGATCTCATTCGACGGCGCGCGCGACGCGATATTAATTCAATTATGCGAGGTCTCGTTCTTCAGCCAAAAGGTAATCAGTGCCGAAGAAATTTGGGATAGGAAGATTAATTTTATCTAACTCGCACCCATACGTGTTTTACATCGTTTCAAAATATATAAAGTAACAATTATTTTTTAAATATGAAAAAAACTCTCGATTAAAGAATAAGAGTTTAATAAACAAATTAGAACAAATTGGATTAACAAAAAAAAAAATACAGTAAAATAATAAATAACACGATTGAATCTCAATGTCGAAAATATCTTCTGACTATAAAATGCGTACAATTATATAATATTCCATTAATTTTTGGGTTAATCCAATTTGTTTATTCAACTCCTATTTTTAGTCGAGAGATTCTTAATTTTTGTAAGATTATTTTTATATGCGATCTTCTAAATAGTTTAACTATTTTAATATGAAAAATAAAGAAAAGATAGTTCAAAATTGTCCATGAAATAAATATATTTCGTGTATTAAGTTAACAATCGAACGTTGTAATTGACATTTAAATGCATAACTTTCTGGAATATATCGTCGGTTGTAAAATAAATTGTTAAAAAATTGTTAAATTTATGTTCCTCCGATAAAAATGTATTTTTAATTAATACGAATAGCTAAATATAATATTAATTTTCAATACAAAGCCGTATCGTAGTTTACATTTATATTTTTACGAGTAATTAATTAACAGATGCATTTCCGTAAATTAATCAAGTTTATACCATTGGACGAACTGAAAACTTTCTGTAAATGAAGTTGCCATTTCAGAAGCCATTTAATTCGAAAGAGATGTCTTAAATTATTATCACTATATAATCTCCAGACTCCCTGGAACATTAAGTGAAGCATTTTGCGTATTTTCTTACGATCTGTTAATTATAGTTGTTTCACCAAAACCATTTATTTACTTCGAGAAACCAAGAGATATACTTCTTAATGATTCCTTTTCAGCTGCTGTTTTTGGTACATCAGGTATCACATTGGTTGGGTGCTTACAGTGTAGAAGGAGCCGCAACAGCAGCAGCAACATCGATAAATCAACTATACTAGCTCGTAAAAGTCTTATAAAATTCATCAGAGGTTCCCGCAGTGCTGTGAGTACGTAGCGGCACGTCCAGCGACTCGGAAGATTTAGTTCTTCAAAGCAAGATAGAAAGAGCAAGAGATAGTAAGATTGGTTTAGGTGAGAGAGCCAATAAACGTCGCCGGATGTTCGTGTTTTCGAAAATGAGAGAATAATCCTCCTGGCTATGTGTTGAACTCGCGAGGCAAGAAGATGTCGAGAGGTTGCTCGGTGGCTAGTGGAAACCGACTAGGTTCTCGGTTAAGATCAGACAGGGAAGAGGCCAGACAGCGCGAAAGATTACGTGGTAGTTCAGGCCGGGCGTTAATCCAACTAGGAAATAAATTATCGCGCTGTCCTGCTTCACTATTCTCGCGTTATTTTCGCTTCTTTCCTTTTTCTCACCGACCTTAAATCTTTCTTAGCACTGTACAAACAAAAGGAAATAACAAAAAAAAAAGCAGAGATCTGATTTCAACAGCAAACTTTTGTTAATGGTCTGCTTAAAAATTCATCGGAACTTCGTCATTTCCAGAGAAGAGGTTTGTATTTAGAACCTAACTAGAAATTGGATTCTATCAGATTATCTCGGTAGAAAAACCACGAACCATTTACTTCCAAATTCGACTCGGACACATGTTATACAAGTATTGCGCACCCTCTTTTTCCCTATGATCTACGTATTGTTATGTTAATGGGGACAGAATTTATATAATTTTTTTACTTATGTATCAATTACACCTAACTAATTTCTAATAAGAATATCGCAAAAATAGAACAAGCATCGTATTAAAGACAATCGAGTGTACCTCAACCGCAGAAAATCTAGATAAGAATTTCAAGGCAACCAGAGCGGTAGGGTTCTATAACTTCATATTAGAATTATGACAATTTGCTTATCTCAAAGAATGTACGAATCTAAACCCATAGTTTTTGAACATTGAAACGGATTCCGTTCTGGATATAGCGAGGTCTCATATCCGATGCGAGGAAAGGGGGCGTTCGATACACGCTTGTGAATTAACTTAACTAACGGTCCCCGGTATCATTGGTATTTGTAACCCATTGCCCGTAGTCTTTTGACTCTGCGAATTGCAAGGACACATCGCATTACATACACTGCCTTATACATCTTGGTTGTGTGCAATGAAACTAGAAACTGGAGTACAGGAATCGGTAAGTTACAGCTATTCTTGCGATTGTCGAAAAGCCAGGAACCAGAGACTCCGGAAGCGCATTGCGCGAGTGGAACGTTACGCTGAGGCCATACAGAACAAGAACCTGGATGGTTTAAGGCAATATATGTATATACGTGGAGAACAGATGAAACGAGGAGCTTTGTAGATTCATTGCAACGCATTCCACGTCGAACAATTCGTCTTCGCGAGCGGTGGAACTGCCTTCTGTCCTTCTACGACTGCATCATGTGTATCTCACCGTCGTTCTCGCTAGTTTAACTCACTGGATGCTTTGCTATACCGAGGCCTGAGAAGGACACGAACGAGAAATCCTCAGGTTCTCACGTACAACGTTTACTTTACTCAGCGAATATGCGAGTCAGTGGGTGTATAGGTGTTGCGAGTGAGAGGGTGACATTCCAGGGAAGAGATCCCGGTAGTTTCGATGTCGACAACGAAGACGACAACGATGGGATGAGGATGAGAACGTAGGAGTTTCAGACCAGAGTTCCTGGCATCTTTCAACCTTATTCTCATCACCCGACCCTCGCGAGAGTCGCAAAGTTCGACTACGTGCACTATACTTCTGGGTCATAGACGCCCCGTGGGCTATCAATTAGTTGACGTATTTTTCTAGCTATCGTACTGCGCTCTGATCTTCGCACCAAGGTTATTTCTTGGGATTTCATAAAATTTTATAAGCTTCGTAACTCTAGCCGTAACTAGCCTTGCATTTCTGAGTAATGCTAATATTTTTATAATTTCTTTTAAAAACTTTAGAGAATTTCACGAAAAGCACAGCGGCCGTTGTGAATATTCCCTTCTCATAAATCCAAACGTATTTTGAAGTATGTAGTACCATTTACTTTCTATTGTAGCCACTTGTTATATATTAAAAATGTGTTATTTCCACTTAGAGTTCTCATGTAAAAGCTTTTATAGTACCTGGTGGTCCGATATTTGTCCAGTTCAATTTCGATGTTTTTTTTACTTTATTATCACCTTAAATGAGTTTAGGTTAAAGTAAATGTTCCAAAAAAGAAAACATTACAATTATTATATTGCTAGTTACAACAATCAATAAATTATTATTTAAAATAAAAACGTTCTTTTATTGCTCATTGTTTGTCTTCAAATTGTACTTATAAGGGATTAGAGATGTAGAAAGTTTTTTCTTATGTAAAAAAAATGGTAACTGGACTTGAACGTGTAAAAAGTTACGTGAATAGGAAGGATAGAAAACTTTGTGAGACATTTGGATTTACTGTATTGCCAGCTAAAGTATTATTCTCGCCTCTTGAGATATTTCATTCAAGTATTTTTATCTCTTCACTTGTCTTTGGGTGACGTTTATTCTTTAAAGAGAATTGATACGATACTGCAGACGTTTGCTTTGGAGGGATACACAATATGAGAAACTAGAAGTATGATGGTCAGTCGGTAAATAAACGATTTATATTGATACGAGGAGAGCAGGTTGGAGTTTGCCGTAATATTAAGCCCTCTGTTATAACGATGGCAGATGATTGTTATATTTTTCAAGATTAATTACACACTCGTGAAAGATTCCGTACGAACATAGCCAGAAAAAACCATATACAATACCTTATCTTGGTATAGTTAGCAATATCTTTCACAAAATCTGAAATGTTAAAACTTTTGGAACAGTGGACTGAATAATTGAACAGAATTTCAATCCTACACTGAGAGAAAAATGTGGAAATAGCTCCTATACTTGTGTGGATATATTGTGGTTATATTTCAACAGTTTGATGATTTTTTTTTTTCATACAGAATCTATGTCATTATTCTCAATTGACTATCAATCGCATATTTTCATAAGAAGAGTAACGACACAGATACTCTATGGGAAAAATCGCTAGACTGCCGGAATATATTTCAATAGCCAATACACGAGTAAAGGAATCATATTCTTTCTATCATACGCAACACTTTCCTTGTATCATTACATGGAAAAAATAGTTCAATAACCATTTCCAGCATATGTTGTGCCGCGAATTAGTTACAGAAACCAAATCGAAAAAGTATTAGCAACTGCTTTCGATTGGTTAACGAAAAATAGTACGTGAAGTCAAACGACTTTGTTCCTGTAACCAATCACATTTCTGTTCTCTCATTGAAGCGCGATGCGAGTCGACACTTATCTCCCGTAATCAACCACTTGGTTCAAGCTGCCGATAAACTTTTTACAAAGGTAAACGACGCTATTGTCTGATGTGACAATTACACGTGAAGAGCACTTCGCGCTCGAAAGAACGTAGAATTATCATCACCTGTGATTGCAACAATCTGCCTTTTTTTTCATGTACTAAATGTAACAAAGCTCCTATAGATGCTTCGCAGTGCACAAAAAGGTTTTTATTTAATCAGTCAAGATTGTTTTCTGTATTTCATGAACATAAAAAAATTTACCATTCGGGAAGCGCACGCTCGATAGAGTCTCTGGGCATACGAAAAACGTGAATGCAACTGAACTGGTTGCCGTGGTATGGTGTGGGGTATACGACGTCGTAGCTCTTCGTTGCAGCATGAAAATCATGTTCCTCCACCGGAAAGTCTATCGCAGATACTTCGCACACCGAGTCTCTCGATCGATTTCTCTTTCTTCTCTCTTTTACTCCGAATTATTATTCCGCGTTCTTAAACTCTGACAGTTTCGTTGATCGGCTTTACCGAATTTCCTCGTCCCCCGTAAAGCTAATACGAGATGATAGCATCTACCTTCCGCCCATCGTTAACTTTTCCTTCTGCTTCTGGTGCTGTACCCTTAACCCAATTAAGTCAGAATGCTGTTTGGCAAGATTAGATTTAAAAAAATGTATTACTCTTACGTTAAGAACGATAAAATGTTTTAAATAATTGGATCATTCTCTACAGAAAATAGATTAAATTGTCCATTGCATAAATTAGAATACAAATCTGTCGAAATAAAAAAAAAATATTTCACTGTTGCACGTTAAAGGTAAAGGAAATACGATCCAGCGGGTCATTTGAATGTTTTCGAATAAATAAAAAGAGGATCTAGCGGACAACACCGACGGAGAGTTCAAATGAGTATGTTCAAAGTTCACCTCTTCGCTTTCTATGCACACACAGACAGACAGACAGACATATACAAGGACGGAAAAGGGAGTAGAACGACGAAACTCTCGAAACACCAAAGCTGGGAGTCCGTCAGGTGCCAGGACTATAATCCTCTGAACTAAACTCAAATGGAAGGGGAATGGAGAAAGGCCAGGGACATCCAAGCATCGTAACTAGCCAACAGCCAGACAGGTTGTACACGCATAGCTCGATCTCTCGTCCGCCCTTTATCCACTCCTAGTACCACATACCAGCATCAGTATTATTAGTAGTAGCGGGTTAAAGTACGTAGCAGTACTGGTACGTTGTAGTACGGCGAGTACGAAGCTCTTAAGCTCAATCTCTTCGCTCTCGGGTCTGGTGTCGAAGCGAGATAGATAAATTTCGCTTTTGCTTCTCATAGTGATCGAGTGAGATAGTTTGCTTTTCTCTGTACTTGGACGAGAGCACTTATGCAGCTACTTGTACATCGGTACGATTAGGGATCATCCGACTTTATTCTACTACAGCACACGAAGGCGCGTCTTTACCAATTCGTCAACTGTGTATTGGCATTCAAGGTTGTTCTCTGTAGAAACAAATACTTTTCTTTGTTTTATATAGATTTTTTAAACTCCATTTTCTTGTAAGTCTTATTGCTTTTTCTGAAAGCTCTATTGATGTTACTCGGACATAATTCAACACGATGTTCGAATTTGAATCATTGCAATTCGTTAAATAAAACTATGATTCGATATTAAACGAACATTTAAATACGAGGAAGAATTAACACTTGAGAGGAATATCTAACATTTGTTATTTAATTTTTCGTGTATATTAAAGTTTATTGCATGTGTTCTTATGAAACCCATTTATCAATTATTTTTTTTTATCGGTACCTCGGATCTGGATCATTGGATTCGTTCTATTCGAAATGATCATTGTGTAAATAGAATTTGACAACCAATGATTTAAATACAACTTACATACTGAGAGAAAAGTTCAGTAAAATCGTTTGAGGCTGTGGTTGTGAGTGGCGAACTAAATATTTAATTAAGTGAATCAACATTTGTTTTATCGATAGAACTAAACATTTAAAGAATTGAATATATGGTTGATAAAAAAATGATTACGTTTAATTTATTAATTATTCAGTTTTGCATCCGCAGCACAAGATTTAATTAATTTTGTTAAATCCTTCTCTCAATAATTTTGACGTAACATAGCTGTACTCTCCTCGAATTCAGTCCATATATTCGGTAAGTTAATACGTAAATGTATTCTATAGTATCGGAGAACCCTCCGGTTGGTAGGGTGTCGTACGGTGCGTGCTGCCCACTTATCGTACGATCTTACGACAGTCGTAGAACTCCCGATCGATTTACTGAACTGGTAAAGTATACCAGAAGCACTATCGCAATACACTACTTGGTATACCGTGGCACCCTCTTTCACCCTTCGTGACACACCCCGGAAGCTAACGACATTTCTATATTGTCGGACTACCTGCTTCACCATCACAGTCGCAAAATATCATTCGTGTATACCAGAAAATAGAAAGGAGCGGTCTTCGTGCATGTAGCTCTTTTCTGGTTCTGCGTGCAACATCAACGTCAAGCCCGAAAAGTTCCTCGACAATAGTATTTTCGTGTTCTTTGTTCTGAGCAAAAGGAACCCATTGGATTCACTCTACGCGTGTGTCTGTGCGTTTATTTATTGTGTATAGTATATACATTAGACTATAGAAAGTAGTTTCTATTTTTGGCGAGAAGAAGTTTGGGTGAAAGCGATGAGGAAGCAGAACGAAAGAGCAAGAGTGGATTTCATACGCGGTGGGCACACTCCGAGCGCGTTAGAGTGCGTCAGATCCTCTGAAAACCTCAAGGTTTACTTCAAAAGAACGACGATGTAGTTCCAGTGAGGTTGGAGGTTTATTGTCGTATCACATAGGATTATTGGAATTGAGAAAAAGCAAGTGAGGCCACGGCAGGGCGCAATCTGAGCAAGATGAGATCAAAGCTGTATAACGGTTCTCTCTCTCTCTCTCTCTCTCTCTCTCTCTCTCTCTCTCTCTCTCTCTCTCTCTCTCTCTCCCTCTCTTCTTCCCTTCTTCCCTCCTTCACCCTCCTTCGCGCACTCCCTTTCTTTTTCTGACTAGATGTAGAAATAACCGACACGGGAGCTCACGTGTAACATGTGTGCTCGTGACAAGCTTCCAATTGGTTTTAGACGTGCGGGACACGATTGCATTTTATTGAAATGAGAAAAACACTGTTTATCTTAAGGAGAAAATATATACATATAAAAAGGTCCGTGCTTTCCATTATTACATTTGGATATAAGCGCATTCGATCATAAAGGAAATGATGTAGTAGGTAATATAGAAAAGTGTGTGGCGAAGTACAATTGTGAGTACCATTGGACACGCAATGATTTTCTTTTTCGATATTTATGCGATAAATCAGTCACCACTTTGCACTAATGGGAATCGTGATAGAATATAATCACCAAGCAATTTCCTGAATAAACATTGTTACGGAAAAACATTGTTAGTTCTATTTCAGCAGATATTATTGACGGAAAAAAAAAGTGAGTTAATACATTCGACTTGATCGCCAGGAAACTAATAATAGTTGAACGGGCCAACAGGTTGGCTAAGCCAACGACAAAGTTTATCGGCACAATATACAACTTAGTTAATTCAACTATCATTAATTTTCTGGCGCCAAAGTTCCTTCTGACAACTCATAATTTCTTATCGTGCACAAATCCAATTTTCTCCTAAATCTACTTACAAATGTCGTTAAAAATCTTCCTGAATTTGATGACATTGTCTGCACGGTTTTTAGTGTTAAGAACTACATCACGAAGCTTCAACTTCTTCAGAGACTTTAGTAATTGCCGACTAACTGGAACTTCTTAAGTGTATCGTGAATCGATACAATGATTAGTTGGATAATTATCGCGCTATTAGAAGAAGAACAACGGAGGCAGACGTAAAGCGTAATAGAGAAACGTCTGGTGAGTACTTTACATGAATGAAAATTCCATTCGAACAGTTGGTATAGTTCGAGGCAGAAAGCGTAAGCTTGATAGCAGCGAGAGCACCGAAGGAGCTATATCTAGATGAGATACGACGTTTCGGACCGTGCAATTTCGTTCCGAGCCATTCATAGCTCTTTCATGTTAAAAGTTTCGAGCGCAATGCCAGGGCAACTGCACCGGAAAGAGTGAGAGAAAGAGAGAGTAAGGGGAAGGGGGGATAAATTATGTCCAGAACGACTGAACGGATCAGCGCAGGCAGCCGTAGCATTGAAGCAATTTGTAAAACATATTTTTTAATGCCAATTTAAAGTGCGATAGGGCTGCTTCGCTCCTCGAGCAATTCGTAACAGTGAGTCTCCATTTTTTTTTCCTCTCATGACTGTCAGAGTGATAAATGTTCCGACGACTTACTTCTTTAGAAAAAATATTAATTATATCATTCACTCTTGCAATTCGAGAATATAGAATCAACGTACTAAATGAATCTGTAATAATTGTCCGATTTTAAAATAATTATTCTATCAAAGCGGACTTTAATATGAAGAATTATTTAAAAAATCTTAAAGCAATGGGTGAACTAATGAAAGTAGGTGGGACGTGAATAAAACTTACTTTATACACGAATATAATAATATCAACTTAACTGCAAAAAATTGATTCCAATTTGCACCAATATTGAAAAATATTTATTTTTGTACATTTTTTGTTAGAAAGTCTAAATTATGAAAATTAGTGGAATTTTCATTGATAGTTTGTCTCAAAGCTAGCATATAATAAATAAATTAAAACATTTTTTTACCTTCAACGCGAATGTAATGACAATCAATGAGAAAATGAATATACTTCATTTTTCTCATTTAATTACGAAGCGAATAAAAGCAGCGTGCAGCATAAACTCAGAATTATCCGTGTGATGTTCCTAAGTATTCGGAATAAATCCAGTTAAGACGATTGGTGCTGTAAGTCTAGTGCAATATAGAAGATCGTTTCGTGCAGGAAAGTTTTGAAAAAGATGCGAAGAATTCAGACAAACGTGGTTCTTCTTTTCTCAAACGAGTAAACATCGCAGGTGCATAGTACGTATGCGTCCAATATGGTGATATGTAGATATATAGATATAGGTTTACGTTCATGGATAGAGCAAAGTGGGATGTGCAATAAAATTCTAAGGACATGGGGCTGGTAGGAATCCCTACACCCAGAATACAAATCCTGTTTGCTGCTTTTTACTTCTATGTCCCACAGGATTTTAAATGTTCTTCGAGATACGATGCAATGTCACTCAGTTTTCTCCGTATGGATTCCTCTGGAAACATTTAAGGCTTTAAACGAACATAACCTTATTTCGTTCGCTCATTCTGGATACACAACAATTTTCAGAACTCAATTTCGAAAGAAATTACGACGCTGCCTTCTCATGCATCCATCAAGTGGTCTTAATCGACTCTCATTACACGAGTAGAACATTTGTAGGCGTTACATCCGGCGCGAATCAAGCACTGCCGTATTAAGAGCAATGTCTATCCTAACAGGACCTTACAGAGCCCTATTCGCTTCGGATGTAACGCTGTAGATTCTTCACTCGGGTAAATGCGTTCTGATATTCATTAAAAAGATAAGATAAAGTTGAGAATTTGAATAAATTGTGGAGAGATATCGCAGTTAGGTGAATGGTGGTGATAAATATGTACATTTTTACACCGATTTTTACACGATTTTTACACCGATGATTTGGTAAGTAAGGGTATATTACGGTATGTGTAATGAAATCCGGTGCATGTCGAGACGGAAGGAAACCTTGCACTTGCATCTCAATCTCTTGACTATCCTGCCGGTGTCTTCTCATTTTGCTTCAACCTTTTAAGCAACCAGTCATTAAAAACATCATCCTCGACACGGTTCTGTAAAAGGAAAGTTTCGAATACCAAGAAAGGTTAGCAGTGGCCAGCTGCTAAGGAGTGTAAAGAGTAAGACGAACTACGTTGTATAATGAGTTACCGGCTGGCCAGCAGTTTTGCGCACGAAGAGAGAATGAAATGGAGGAAAAGAGCCAGAAAGGAATAAAGAAAAATGCAGTTTATTGCATTATATATGATACCCCTTCTTGCCTTGAATATAAGAGTTGTTCAAAAAGTTATGGGGTCTCCATCATTATGCAAAATGTTAATTTAACTTAAATTTTACTGGAACAAGTACTCCCTTTTGCATTACCGAGTACTTCACTGATGGACTGGATTACTGTGGAGTTTTTAATATTAATATTAATAATATTTATGGTGTTTAAAAATCTTTCTAATTCCCATAACTTAAATGAAATTATTTCGAAGCCAGAATGATTTTAGTAAACGTATTCTGACACGGGATCAGTTGTTTTTTTTTATTATTGACATTTTTATGTCGCAATAAAGTTGATGCAACGATCTAAGGAAAAATATGAAAATACCAAAAGCGAACTTCAACCTGACCCGGGTCAATGGTTGTCTCAATGTAATCTCACTGTTGTAACATTCAATCCCAACTATCTTTTGTACTAAGTGATTTATTTAAGCACAAGGCTACTAAGTTATTTACATGAAATCCGGACATTGAAACGAATCGGATTTTGTCAAGCCGGATACACGCCAGGAAGAAGAGATGTAACGGAGGAGGCAGAGCAAGCTACGCGTTTGCATGCTTGCTTCATCCTTCGCTTCCTGCCTTGCTTGGGTTAACCAAAAACCTGGAAGCACTGGATGCGATCCAAACACCTGGCAATTTTATATTACATAATACACTTTCTCTTGGAAGTCGGTGTAAACCTATTTGTGCGAAGCACCCGGAAAGCTCGTATCTTCTCACGTTAGAGACTCGGTAAGTATTAAAGGAAGGTAAGGGACAATAAAAGGGAAAGAATGAAACTATGCTATGTGTCCTAGGGGAAAAGATAATATTTCCTTCCTACCTTCAGAACCCTACCCTCGGGTCAAGGTCTCGTAGGAAATGAATAAATCAGAAATACATTCTACGACATTTGCTAAAAGCTAGTCTTGGCGAGATTGCACTCTAATTAGATTAACTATTAATATTTAGCTGATATCTAAGTTATTATTGAATCTCCTGGTCCCATTAAAAATGGCAATTTTACCAGTCCGACGCACTAAATACCGAGCTTTAAAAAAAATAAGTCCTACTTGGTTATGTAATTTCAGTCTTTTCATCAATTGTTTTTAATGCTACTTCATTTAATCCTGAGTTCAAGAGGTATATGATAAGATATGTGTTTAAATAATTGCTACAAGGGCTTCTATGAAGAATTGAGCAGCAAAATAAAAAAGAGAGGTTTGTCAAAGCAGTAAACATGAAAGAATAATCTCTACTGAATATTAGTTTGTACTGAGCTACCGCGGTGCTACTGAATATTTACATGAAATTATAATTTTGTCTTTGCAGTAAAATATCTAGAGCACGTAGGACATAATTAAGAAAAGGAGAACCGGATAAACATTCGTATTGTTAGAAAACAATGCTGTTATGAGTGATACATATCTTTATTTTATAACTCGCAGTATTAAAAAAAGTTTCATTATAAATTTGAAGAAAGAGTATATTGTGTGACAAGGGATACAACAAGATGATTTCATACTAAGGTTTGAAATTGAAGTTGGCAGCCCGAGCAGTAGGCAAGGCCTGACATCACGCAAAGTTTGAAATCGTGTTTTATCTCGTATCACACACTATATTTTTCATGATTACCTGCATCGAAACTTCAAGTTTCACTGTCAGCAGCGAGCTAGAAACAAGTTAATTTAACGCCAACTGTACGGGAAACTATTAGTGTTGCACGGTTAGAGCTGTCACTTGAGAGAATAAAATAACTAAACTGAAGTAACTAACAAACAAATGACAAAGTTATAGGGCTGTAGTAAGCATTGAATTTGATTTACAGCGGTCAGGACTGGGTGCAGAAACAAGCATGTTCTACCCTAGGGAAGAAAGACAACTGTTTCTTTCCACTGATTTAAAGCATTCGGAATTTACGCAATTTATAGTTGTCCGCGGTATTGATCTGAAAATAGCCTTCTTCGATTGGGTGTACTGAAACTTGAAGTTTCGATGCAGGTATCATGAAAATAATGTTTTAATTTATCACATGAATCATTAGATGAGAAAAAAAAAATTTGTATAGAAACAATGGCATAATATGAAATATTATTTTAATTCAAGAGAAATACATTGAGCAGAAATTTAATTAGACTCCATTACAATAACGCTCATCATTGTTCATTGAAAAGTAATAAAAAGTGAAGTAAAGACTTTTTATTATTTCCTTTGCAATTCACAGGAGCAAAGTCTTTCTCTCTATGCATCCATCGTCATATTGCCTTTCCGTTGTGATATTCGTTGACATTACTATTCTGCATTGTATATATATTTATATATATGCACAAAACCAACATTAAGGGTTCCTGTTTACAGAATCAAAACAAGCGAAATGTTGGAGCGTTCGACAAACTTCTCGTTGAATGCTCCTATAAGAAACTTCCGACAAACTGCCAAGATAACGAGTTTGTTCGAGGAAAGACCGGAACTGTTGGAGTGGAATCTGAAGAGCCGTCTCGTTTCCTCGTTCACTTCTTTGCCTCCCTGGTCTTTCAATCCTTCACTTTTCTCGTCTGGACTTTCCTCCACTTTTCTCACCCTTAAAAACACCCTTGTCTTTAACTCCTTCTCTTTTATCGCACCAGAATGTACTCTCTCGGAGAAATCCGAACCAATATTGTCGCGACTTTACGTATTATTTGTTGTCGCATTTATATCCAACGACTGAAAGAGCAGAGTAGACTTGCTAAGGTGCGTGGGTCGTTGTCTTCGTTATCTTCAGCGTTAAAATGTAAAGCACGACCGAGTGCATCGAGCGAACGTAGTTCAAGTTCCGACTTATACTTAAGAAGCTATTTCACATTGTAAACTGCGAGACGACGACAACAAAGTACAAGGACGAACGTTACGAGAAAGATCGAGGATGGCACTTGAACAATAGAAATTCTAGAGTGCGAAAGCTCACGGTAGCTAATAGGCATCGCTGCAAGTACGTGTAAGATACTGTAGATTATTATT
Source organism: Cylloceria caligata (assembly GCA_963942595.1). Classification (NCBI taxonomy): domain Eukaryota; kingdom Metazoa; phylum Arthropoda; class Insecta; order Hymenoptera; family Ichneumonidae; genus Cylloceria; species Cylloceria caligata. The sequence goes on along the minus strand of OZ012709.1, from coordinate 44,158,129 downwards.
GGAAACTTTTCTCGTTAGTACCCTGAGAAGTTAATAATTTCACTTCTATTTCCAATATCTCCGAGAACGTTACTTGTATTACATTGTTGTCGATGTCTGTTGCAAGTTTAGCTCTTAATAGTGAAGACTACCGTCGGGTTATATCTTTTAATTTTTTATCGTATATACATCGCGAGTATAAATCAACTATATACCGTTCAAATTAACCACAAGAAAACAATAATTGCCAATCAATTAGATTCGCTTGTCTGTGTGTGAAGAAATATCTTTAGAGTTAAATCAAATTCAAAACTTGATCGCGAAGAATTCGAAAGTCAAACGAAAGAAAATTAAAAATCAATATTTTCGTACGGTGTTTATTTAAGATTGTATTTGATATATTGATAAGGCGTATTCAATTATCATCAAACTTGATGGATACCAACATTCTTTGATAATTCCACTCGATTAAAAAATGTTACATTCCGTTTTCTCTTGGTACAACATTAATCCTTGGTGCAAGTGTATGCCGAGGCCGGTTTCACACTTTGTTTAACCTTCGGAGACCCTAGTTGGAGGGTCAACCGTTATTTCTGATCCTCCGTAGATCATCCGGGTCCCTCTGTGATTCTCCTATTTAACCTAACCGTCGACACTTATACTACTTACCGTATTCTCTCTTTATAGACCGAAATTTCCTCACCCAGTATATTACGCGATCCTGCGCGTGTAGGACTTTAATTCGAATTTAGTAAAAATCCTTTCGCGTAGAGCGATATGAACAAAAAATCATAACTGTAGATTATTTTCAATATTAATATAATTATATTATTAATATGGCTGTGTAACGATCCGATGTGAATGATAATTTCCGAAATAAGTAATTAATTTTCATATTCATTTTACATAATATTACCAACGAGTGTCATGTAGTCACGTCCGTGACACAGGGTCAACGGGGAGTACAAATGTTTCCTTCGAGGATCTATCGAGAATGAACCGAGGTTTGTTCATTTCCTACCTATTTGGAAGTTTTTTAGGGTTATATTTATATTTATATTCAATGTGCGTTCCACTTCGACAGATTCCACGCTATTATTGCAGTCGTTTCAGCTTTAACGGAGAGTGAGAAATTTCGACTCGGGCTGTTACACTTAATGATCTTTGCTCTTAATGCCAGTACTGCTTGGTTCTTGAATGCCGAACATGCTTGTCGAAGCGATTAGGCTGCTTATCCATGAATCTCAACAATATATAAGAATAGTAGTAGTAGTAGTAGTAGTAGAATTTTTATTGTTTCACGTTTTATATGTGTGGGTGTGTAATTTAATGGTTATTGGAGTGCGTGATTGGGTTAATGGATTATCGACCGGAGTCCTTCAGTCCTCTTTTTTCTTGTCTGTGTGATGTTTTGGCTTCTTTTGTGTGTTTGTTAGGGATATCGGTATTTAAAAAAATTATAAAATTATAAATATGTTCGTAAACATAATACATGATACGTACTTTGTGTGAAATAGTTATGGAAGAGGAAATTATTTGCGTAGGTAAATTCAGAAGTATGTTCATTGCTTAAGTATGTTCCTTCATTTGCTTATGAGTTTGTTGTTGTAAATTCAATCCGCGTTGTTCTATTAATGTAAGGAGAGCTTCTAGTACTATTTCTCGTAGGTGCTTGCAGTTTATTATTTTTCCTGCTGGTCTGTGCACGCTGCTATCGTTGGTGATACGCGCGTTGTTGTGTGCACAGTTTATTGTTAGTTTTTCGAGTCTCGTGTTCAGTCGTGTGATTTTTGTGATCTCGGGGAAATATTTCTTTGGCGGGTTGTACAGAGGGATGTTTAAGTGGATAGAAGAATATTTTTTTAAGAGCGAGTCAACACGTCGGAGACCAGGACTAACGGCTAAATGTGACGCTTTCCAAGTTCGAGAATCTGGAAGACGATCTGTCCAGTCATTGGTGCGAAAAGTCCGCGGATGCGGAAGGGTCGGAAAGCGCTTGGCATCAGAAGTCTCGGTGGGAAGGGCTATGCCAGAAATCGTGACGATGTCCCAGCGTAGGTCGATTGTTCTCCGCAACCGACTGTGTCTCATTACTTCGAATTGGCTAGACGAAGACAATGGCTTCGTAATACGGTTATCCGGAAGACGGCTTTCGTTTCCAGTCCATTCCTACTGGCGCCTCGCGCCTTATTCCTCACTATGCCTCTTCTCACACTGTTCGTCTTTGCTGCTTTGCTCCGTGTCTTGGATGAAAGTGAGAGAGAGGAAGACAGTAAAGTCAACGAGGCAAAGAGCTAGTGCCAAGACTCGGAATCACCGTCTCGTACCTCAGGCTACCTTTCTTCTCGAGTCATATCTCTTTTCCTCGAAGCGTAAAATGGGAGAAGATGGTGGTAGGGGCGAAAGCGAGAGACCAAAGGGATGAAACTCGGACAACCATGGCAAGGATAGAAATAGGAGGAGATGGCAGAATAATAAGGGAGGAAAAGAAACCGAAGACGAGGAGTTGAATGAGAGCAAGAAAGGGAGGTTCACGGGGAGTTTGCCAGGGATGAATGGACCAGGATTTCTCGACAATGAGAGAACCGCGAAAGCTCACTCCAAGCACATGAAATATCAGAATCTCATTGTCGCTCCACCGATGATTCTATGGTTCTGCTGCTTTCCTGGTGCTATATAAGGCAGCTTTCGTGAATTGTTATACACCGATGGTCTCTGACTCTCGCCTGAATTGACTCTTGCCGCATGAGGGACACTAGGTAAGGAAACTACACGCGACATACCTCGGAGAGTCTTTGGATTTAAGGTCAGGCTACTGAAAACGACGTTGCACTTTGCATTTTTAATTTCTACGATGCTCCATCTTTCTCTACTCGAGTAAGACAAGGAAAACGTTCTTAAGCAAATAGCCGGTATAGCGAGCAAGAATGCTTCTACTTCAAGAACGCTTCCCTACTTCAGGCTATACGAGATACTAAATTTTATTATAACATCGGTGCTGGAGGATTGTCCCGGCTTTAGTAACACAGCCCATCGACCGTGCTTAGCGGCGTGGAATTTCCTTTGAACCGGACTTATTGGTGTCAGGATCACTTGATTCACGAGACTGACTCGAGCATAATTGCTTATCGCTCTTTCAAGTACCGGAATTAAGTGACACGATTCTGGAGTTTATTGTCACTGACATCATGTTGCCATATCAGAGCTCTTCTTTAAAGCAGAGTCGAACGTAACTACACATTTTGAAATAACTTAGAAATTCAACAATTGCCACCTCCTCAAGTAGTTTTTTTTTCAACGGATAAAACATATTTCATTTTACAGTCAATTGTTCTGTTTATGTGATAACTGTGGTAAATTTGTTACTTTTTTCGAGTTTTCTACACCAAGATTTGTTGTTATTTTAACAGTAAAAACGTAAATTTTCATTAATTCATTAAAAATGTAATATTACACGATCGTGTATTACACAAATTTATGAGTTATAACGATTGTACAATTATAAAATCAGATGTTTTCTTGTGCCTTTGAGGAATTTAGAATGATTGAAATCTCCGCAGTATTTTCGTTGTTTTTTGGTGCTAAATTTCGAGAGAATATTTGTCGTTCTTTTGACGCGAGTTGTCTTTGTAACGCGTCACAAAAAAGTCTGCACTCTGGAATGTTAGAAAGTTTAATAAAAACGGGTCTACTGTAAGGCGTCTCCGGTAGCGCTACTCAACTCGTTTACTCTTCTCTCGCGTTCGTGTTTCATTGTGATTAGTGCGAGCACCTGTTTTACAACAGTTCAGTTTAATTATCGCGCGCGTCATGTCCCCGTTACTCCCACGACCTTCGTTTAATTTCATTTATAATATTTTTCATCCAAGTATACGTGGGATGGGTCACCCAGTGAACATTCTCCGAAATACGAAAGGGCTGATTGTTTGTTAGATCTCGAGACGCAAAAGAGGTGAAAACGATGTTTATGCAGAGATTTATAAATGTCATTGACGACTCAGTGACATACACTTATTTATTTCTTAAATTCTTATAATATTTTATTATTTACAATATTATTCTTCACTAAAACCCTGTAGAGTTTCCAAAAATCGTGCTATTTGGCGAAATAGATATGTAGCATTTTGCACTATACTATATTTGCGTAAAACTATTTGTAAATTATCATGGTATCATATTATTATATCATGGAAAAATCCAGCCACTTCCTTTTTCATCCTCTCAGTTCTGTCTAATAGTTCATCGCATTTTAAGTACCAATTAAAGACACTCTCTGTACATGTTTTTAGTTTTTGAAATCCTATCTAAAAAATTATAAGACATGGAAAGAAAATAATCACTATAAAAGTTATAGTTTTATATCAGATTTTCAACGATATTTATCAAACAATTTTATCGAACACCGAAAGATGTAAATATTATTTTTTCATTCATGAAAGGCTACTTTTATATATCTGTAAAATTTACAGAATCTTTAGTCGTTAATGTTGATTCGATTTGAAAAAAATCGTCAGAGTGGGACCGATCGATGTATCGAAGTAAAAAAAATGTTGAATATGCAAAATCATATGAAACTATTACGCTTCCTATTACTGATTATGGATTACGCAGCCCATTTCTGATGGCAACAAGGACCGTAACAATCACCAAGTGAAATATATAGAACTTGGATAATCCGTAAGTGACTGAAGTGAGGTGGAATAACGCGCTGATAACTTGAGTAGTCCGTCCAAAGTAACAGGGCAAAGTCTCGGACAATTTGACCTAGTTCTCACTAAGTTATAACGTTGTTAAACGTCTTCGCTCCTATAACTCCGCCAGTAGCGAGATTAAGCCCTCGTTCCACTTCGATTCCCCCTGCTCGTTTCCTAGAAAATGCATGAATCATTTTCATTGAGGATCGATCGTACCCGCCACTATTTTCGTCTCAAGGACCTCATCCAAGGTCTACAATAGCAAAACGGAATTCCTTCGTATTGTCCCACGGGAGATTAAC